>JAPVLO010000067.1:4842500-5219020 GCA_027257055.1 Cephalopachus bancanus
AAAACAAAACTATAGGTCTTGAAGGAAACAGGAACGATTCTGAGAAGAGACAAGAATTTTAAAAATTAATATCTACTAATCAGAAAAGTTGTATCTATAAAATTGATATAGGACTGGGCATGGAGGCTCACACCTGTCATCCCAGCACTTTGGGAGACTGAGACAGGAGGATCACTTGAGGCCAGGAGTTCAAGACCAACCTGGGCAGCATAATGAGACTCTGTCTCTACAAAAAAGAAAGAATTTTATAAAATTGAAACAGGATGATATGAAAGAGTCCGGGTTATATTAAACTTAGGTTAATTGAAAATATCATTTTAAAATATTTTGTGTGTAGTAAAATATATGTACCATAAAATTTGCCTTTTTAGCTATTTATCATTATACATTTCAGTGGCATTAGATATATTCACAATGTTGTGCAATCATCAGCACTATCTAGTTTTAAACATTTTATCACCCCACCAAGCAGTAACTCCTCATTTCTTCCCCAGTATAATATTTGGCATAATTTATTAGAAGAGCTAAAGTTCAGTTGGCCTGCCTCAGAGTATAGGATAAAATGACAATAAAATATGGGAGGGAAGAGGAGAGCAAGCTCAGTAATTTCGACATCTGATTAACAGAAAGTGGAGGAGAGGAAACTAGTAAAGTGATATTATCAGAAAATGCCTAACTGAACGGGATCACAATTTTCCAGACTAAACTATCTAGTACAATGAATAAAAAAGACCCACACAACATTGGGCAGTTTCAGAAATATAAAGTGACGATCCTAAATGTGTCCAGAAGGAAAATCAGATCACCTGTAAAAGAACAAAAATAAAACCGACAGTAGCAATTTCATAACCATCATCAGATGTTTGATGATAACAGAAGAGAGACTTTCAAAGTTCTGAGAGAAAATGACTTTCAGCGTTGACTTAATTGACAAGCCAAGCTATCCACCACATCTAAGACAAAAGAAAGACATTAAGCATGAAAAATCTCAATTTTGCACGTTGTTCCTCAGCCAGATAAGTGAATAAACCAAGAAGGAAAATACCTTGGAATCCAGAACTGTGTTCTAACCCATGAGAACAGTAAAAGGACGCATCAGGGTGAGAGAGCTCTTGAAGTCTGCTGAGAACTCTCATCTCTAGTACCTCTGTGATGGTGGAAGGAGGACTCTTGGGTTCAGGCTCTAGATGTTTCATTTGTCAAACAGTATGCTTAAGACAGTTAGTTAAAGGTGGGTTGTGACAGAGGGGCAGGGGAAGGGAGATTCCAGGGAGAACTTACAGAAAGATGTCCAGAAATGAGCAAACTAAAATGTTGGAGGCATAATTTAGAGCAGTAATTGAAGCAAAGAAGTCAGGTCAAGCTAAAATCATTCTCCTTTAATAACTCAGGTGTATGACTTTGAACTCTCAATGAGCCTGGTGTGGTGTACTTATTGGATTTCCATTTTTAGAGTTAACCTATAGATATTATTTTTTGTTTTTAAATTTTTTTCTTGCTCTTCTTCATCTTCCCCTTAGATATAATTTTAGGTGTGATAATGGGATTATGGTTATGTTGAAGGGTCCTTATATTTTTTCTGACAGTTTTATTGAGATATGATGCACATACCATACAGCTCACCTCTTTGAGGTGTACAGTTAAATGATTTCTAGTTGCAAAGTTTAGGAATCCCTGAGACCACGCTGAGCTCTGACACCAGCTGCTAGTGTGGGGGTCTCTAAGACCACAGTTAGGTTCAGTAGTTCACTAGAAGTACTGCAGAACTCAGAAAGTCTTTCTACAGTAGTCCTGCCTTAACTGAGGGGGATATGCTTCAAACCCCCGATCAGTGCCTGAAACTGAACCCTATAATCTATTCACTACGTACTGAACCCTACATGTGCCATGCTTTTTCCTATACTTACATACCTGTGATATAGCTTAATTTATGAATTAGGCACGATACATGACTAATAACAAAAATTTTTAATAGAGTAATTATAACAATAGACTGTAGTAAAAGTTATGTGAATGTGGTTTCTGTCTCCCTCCCTCCCTCTTCTCTCACTGTGCTACATGTACATTAGGTAACCGAAACTGTGGAAAGCGAAACCACAGATAAGGTGGGACTACTGTACTCACAGTTGCAGTTTATTACAGTGAAAATACAGATTAAAATCAACCCAGGGAAGAGGCGCGTGGGGGCAGGGACCAGGAGTCGCCAGGTGTGAACTTCTACTCGTCCTTCCCCAGTGGAGTTGTGCAGACAGCACAGAACAGCACCTGTTTCTTCCGGCAAGGATGTGTGACAGTATACATGGGCTATTTCCATCCAAGGAAGCTCACCTGAACCT
Organism: Cephalopachus bancanus; assembly: GCA_027257055.1. Classification (NCBI taxonomy): domain Eukaryota; kingdom Metazoa; phylum Chordata; class Mammalia; order Primates; family Tarsiidae; genus Cephalopachus; species Cephalopachus bancanus. The sequence goes on from JAPVLO010000067.1 coordinate 4,844,837, forward strand.
TGATACCCACAGTTTTTTGGGGGATTGGCCATATAGACATAGCTGCCCATCCATATGACTGACCTTAGTCTTCAGCCCTTGGAATCTGTGCTAGTGCTCATGGGCTTGGGGCTTTAAAGGATGTTGGCCTGTAGTTTTCTTTTCTTGTGATACCTTTGTCTGCTGTTGGTATCAGTGTAATGTTGGCCTCATAGAATGAGTTGGGAAGTGTGCCCTCTCCTGGTTTTTGGAAGACTGTGAAGGATTGGTGTTAATTCTTTAAAAATGAATTCTCATTAATGCCATCTGCACCTGGGCTTTTCTTTGGGAAGTTTTTTAGTTAATCTCTTTACTTACTGTAAGGTCTATTCTGATTTTCTTTTTCTTGAGTCCGTTTCAGTAGTTTGTCTTTCTAGGAATTTCTCGGGTTCACTTACTCAATAGCTCTGTGCTCTTTTTTCCCCAAGAGTCCTTATCTTTTATAGATATCTACTGAAATGTGTAAGAATTAAATTATAGGATGTCTGAGATTAAAGGGAGGTGGATAGGGCAGGATTGCCTGTGAGTTGACAGTTATTGGGAATGTGGTCATATATGGAGTTTGTTATAGTATTCTATATACTTTTGTATTTATTTGAAATTCTTCAAGTTTTTTTTTAACATGGACATAAAAGCCACATTTAAAAAAAAAAATCAACCTATACCCTAAGGGGATCACACATTAAAATGCCCATGGAAACCCTGCAGAGATTAGACCAAAGGTTGGATTGGGCTTCAGGAGCAAGTGGTGGAGATCATGACATACGGGGCTGTGCGTGCTCCCAGGAGGCAGCCACCACACAGATCCACTCGGTCGTGCCTTGTGGGACTGTAGATCCAGTGATCCCAGAACTCCTGAGATTTCAGGAGAGGCTGGAAATTGAAATGTTGACTATTAAGTCAAAATTATTTTACACACAAAGAAAATACACATATTGGATGGAACTGGCCTGTAAACCACCAGTTTTGCAACCTGTGTATAGGCAAATTATAATTATGATTTAGTTACAAAACAGAGTGTTGCTTTGGCCATGTAAAAATAAAGCTGTGACTGATAGAGGTTAAGAAGTGTGTGTAGGAAATGGTGCCAGGCCAGGTGGGAATGCTAATTTAGGAGCTTATGCCTATGACTGGTGGAAGAGAAACGAGGCATTTGAGTTGTAAGGTTACCAGTGGAGGAAGTAGAGTGGCTATAAACTATAGTGAGGAAGGTGGATGAGGGTCAGACCCATCGTGACATAAGTAGGAAGCCAGTATGATGTCTACAGGTGATAAGTTAAACAATGGTGTAACCCTCTTGTCTAAACAGTTTAAAGTGGTTGCTGGAAGCAGGGCTCAGAGAAGGAAGTCAGTTTTTCATCATCAGGCTTTATATCGTATTCTACCTTTTAAAACTATGCATTGCTTTTTAAAATTGCAATTTTAAGCATTCTTGGTTATTTTATTTACGGTCTTGATTGCCATAGGTTGCTATTGCTTGCTAATGTCATAACTGTAGTTATTTGATATAAAGTGAGACAAGATGATTGCCATTTGCTATCTTTTCTAACTTATACTAATGGAAATTGTCAAATATTCACAGAGAGATTAGAATAATGAGCTCCCAAGTACCTACCACACAGCTTAATTATTAAGATGCTGACTTTCATCTGGGCTCTCTACATGTTGTGTTGTGTTGGCTAGAGCATTTTAAATTATCCTGTCAATTTGTTCATGAATCCATCCATTTGCATTTCTGACTGAAGAGGACATCTGTTAACACAAAGCCAACAGACAGACCATTGTCACACCTGACAAAATAGTACTTCCTAATATCATCTAGTATCTGATCCAGTTGACTAAAAAGTGTCTTTTTACAGTTGGTTTGTGCAAATCAAGACTTAAATAAGGTCACTACATTTGGTTATTATATTTAAGTCTGCTTTTTTGTACCATTTTATAATCTTTGGTTTGTTTTCTCTTTCCAGGCCATGAGTGCGGCTGTGTGCTTTTTGATTGATGGTAGGTCCACACCTGTATCTAATTTCGGCCTGACTAGCTAAACTTTTTGCAACTTGCTTTGTTCTATTCTTAAATGATAAATATGTTGTCATTAGCAACATAGAGGCACGTAAAGGAGCATTAAGCACTCTTCCCCATCTGAGGCTTCTGTCGTCTTAGCCAACCATTGCTAGTATTTTTTAATTAGCCAACCATTGCTAGCTTTCCCAACCATTGCTAGCTTACACTTGTCAGCAGTAGGACATGTATGCCTCCCCAACTGCAAAATGGGGAAAGCAGTAGTGCCTATCTCAGAGGGGGTTTTAAGGATTAAACGAGGTAATGTTTGTGAGGCACCAAACAGTGTCTGGCCTATGAGTGCTATGTAATGTTTGTTAAATAAATACTTGACCTTCTTAGGTTTTCCTTGATCGGGCAGCCAATTTACCACTTTTCACAGTGAGATAGTCTTTGACTCTTTTTCATCTTCTGTTTGGGAAGAAGGAGGAGCTGATCATTTAGCTGTTTTATTTCCCAGATCAGTAAACAGTTTAAGATTTTCATCTGAATACTACTGTTAAGTATTGGATGGTAAAATTAATATTGATCTTTTTGACACAACGTATTTTAACACTTACTGGTATTTTTTTAAATTACTTGTTAGCCTCTGTCCAGCTGACGTTGGATTTTTGCCGAAGACTGGACAGCATTGTTGGGCCCCAGCTCACAGTGCTGGCATCCGATATTTGTGAGCAATTTAACATCAACAAAAGAATGTCTGGGTTTGTACTTTGCTTCCTGTTCACTTTCAAGTATTTAACTGGCTTTAGCATAACTGTAGCTTTTACTTATAGATGTGGACAGTGTTAATATTCTGGTGTTTTCTCTTGGAATCTAGAGAACAATAGTATTGCTATTCAAGCCTGTCTGAAAGGTCCCCGGGGAGTAGGGCCTGAGTTTTTCTGCCCCCATGGTGGTGGTTGGGGCTGGGTCTTCTATTAATGTGATCTCTCAGCATTTCCCTGATTGGTGACATTAACTGTGGGGTTAAGTGTCTATGTCTGCAGGCTTGGCTCTTGAGCACCACTTAAACATCCCACTTCACCAGCCCAGATTGTTACATGCCTATTGGTAGTAGTAATTAGCCTGGTTTTGCTTTGCATAAATTGAGAGCACTTTCCCTCTTGTGTTGAAATGTATGGAGTGAAATTGACTGTGATGTAAACCGTTGGGGCATTAAGTGTTGGTATTTTGACGGTTTGAAGGTTCTAGGCTGAGCTTCAAGAGGGGTAGTCTTTTACTTGTCTTGTTCTCTAGAACACTGCAAAGCATTTTGTTTCTTTCTGCCTCTCTTTTCTCAATGTAAATATAATTATTATAAAGTTAAAGTGAGTAGATGAAAAGCATTTGAGAAATAGAAGCCATGCTTATATGGGCTCTCTATACATTTGAGAAGTTGCTAAAATGCTGTGAATTTCTATAGAAGTGTGTAATTTTAGTGTTCATATGTAATTTCTATATGAGTTTATGTAAGCATCAGCCTCTAGAGAGTTCAGAAACACTCAGAGTGAAAGTATTTTTAGATTTTGTGTGTCTGTGGATTGGTGCTGTTGACAGGTTACTTAGTGTTAGAAAAGATAAGACCAAGAAATGAAAATGCCTGACCAACTTATATCTTGACAGTACTGCTTAATTGCTGAATTTTTTTGACCATAAAACTACAGGTTTTCTTTTTTGAAGGAGCCATAAATGAGTTAAGTGGGTTTAGATCATGCAGGTTATGACCTAATAGATGGACAGTGATGAAGTATAGTAACTTACGGTTCCCAAAACCTGGGAACTTACTGGACATGGTAACTGTCCTGCTCGCACTTTCCATAGATGTTGTGATTTTCAGGTAACTCATCAACAAATATCCAGAGGTAAAACTTGCTGTCAAAGTAAGTACCTTCTGTTTTGCAAATAAGGCTAACTTTCCTTGGGATTTTACAGAGAGGGCCTTGGATGTTAGGTATCCTATCATTAGAAAGCAGTTTTCTCTCTGACATTTTATTATGAAATTGTACGGTCAGCACCCACTTAGATTCTACAGTTAACATTTTGCTGTATATGTGTCATCACATCTGTCTATCCTAGAGGACAGTTTTTTTGTCTACTAAGAGAATGAGCCACTGTAGTATCACTACCCCCCTGAAAGATAGGATATCTGGAAAACTTAATGGTAAAACAAAATTGATGCAATTTAGGGGCGTGCTCAATAAGGAATTATAGAAATGTTCTTGGCTGGGCTCAGTGGCTCAGCGTATCATCCCATCACTTCGGGAGGCCGAGGCTGGTAGATTGCCTGAGCCCGCAGGTTCGGGACCAACCCGGGCAACTTGGCAAGACTTCATCTCTACAATAAATAAATAAAAATTAGTCAGTCATGGTAGTGCGTGCCTGTAGTTCTGGCTACTTGGAAGGCTGAGGCAGAAGGATCACTGGAGCCCAGCAGGTTGACGCTGGGGTGGCCATGAGTGTGCCACTGCACTTCAGCCTGGGTGACAGAGTGAGACTCACCACCTCAAAAAAGAAATGTTCTTATCTTTGAAAGTTGATTTTAAGATAGTTGTTAATACTTCTGAGGTTTTATATACAGAGGGTGCCAAAAAAAGTATACACATTTTAAGAAAGGAAAAAACTGTCTTAACTTAAAATTGTAATACTCAATAAGATGAATACATGTCGCATTTGACCTCTGCAATTACAAGAAGTGCTCAAAGTGGTTACCATCAGCATCCAGACACTGCTGATTACGATGAACATCTCTTAACGTTTCTTCAAATGTGTATACATTTTTTGACACCCCTAGTATAAGGAGCTATTGCTTGCCAGCCAGTAAATGACTAAAGATAAAAACTTTGAGGTATAAAAGAATGTACTTCTCTTCTAGAAATCCTTCTGCCCCAAATCAAACTACCTAACACACCATAGCTGAGACCAACCCTTTCTCCAAAACTCAGACCCCAGAGAAATTAAGTTGATGTGGACAGGGGCAGCCCTGAAGAAGGAAAAAGACCCCACAGCGGTATCCCAAGGGCATTGTTGAGGAGGGATATATGGGGATACAGGGTTAGGGAGTTGTCCTGGTCCCAAGTTCAACAGCCTCTGTGCCCAGTCTGTTCTCTAAACTGCAGCCCTCACTAGAAGGCTCCCTAAAGGTTATGCTTGGGGTGTAATGTTGAGTATTGAGTCCTTATTTATAAACTACAGCTCTTTCCATGTTTCTTTTGAAATTGAGGTCAGCCCTTTAAAGAACAGTATGACGCAGGCTTCATTTTCTATTAATTTGTGTAACGTTTTGATTTTTTCCTACTTAAGGACTTGTAACTCAATTTTTAAATTTTTTTTGGTCTTTAATGAGGGCAATTTATGTCCTTGATTTTTAAACAATTCAGAAATCTTATCTGATTTGGCTTCTGTCTTTCTAGACTTGTACACACACATATAGTGACTTATACATATAGAGTTTTTTATACATGGATTGTTAAAACCTGCATCATGATATAAATCATATAAAAAGACAGATGGCATGAACATCATTTTAAATCAATAGATATGGATCTGCCTTATTGTTTTTAATGGCTTCATGGAATTTAATCCTATCTTTAATTGCCCTTTAATGGGCAGTGTGGGTATGGCTGTTTCTAGTATTGTAAACAGTTCTGTATCAAACTGATAAAACAGATACAGTGCATTAAATTATCCCCTGAGAATAAATCCCTCGAATTGAGATCAGGAGCAAAGGGAATAGTTTGAAAATGTGTGGATCAGGCACAGTAGGTTCACTCCCATCTATAATCCCAGAATTTGGGAGTCCAAGACAGGAAGAGCACTCGAGGCCAGGAGTTCAAGACAGTGTGGACAACACAGTGAAACCTTGTCTCTGCAAAAAATAAAAAAATTAGGCATGGTGGCATGCACCTGTAGTCCCAGCTACTCAGGAGGCTGAGGTAGCAGAATCTGTTGAGCCCAGGAATTCAAGGCTACAGCGAGCTGTGTTTGCACCACTGCACTCCAGCCTGGGCAACAGAGCGAGACCCTATCTCTAAAAAAAGATATTAAATGTAAACGCTTTATTTTAAAAATTAGAATGTGGGCGCGTATTACTAGATCCCCTCCCACAGGTGGTACCATTCTCCCACCAGTGCTGTCACATTGTGTATTCAGGCTGCTGGGTGACGGAGCCCAGGCACCTCTCCACATAGTGACTGGCATTTCTGTGTCCTCTGCAAATTGCCTACCCTTATTTTTAGGCGCTTTCCATTAAAGTGTTTTATGTTTTCTTCTTCTACATCAGTACACTTACTGGACTACCCTGTAGTCATAGCACTTTTTTTTTTCTTTAACTTTATTTTACTGTTTTTTATAATACACAGGTTTGGGATTTATATGTAGTTAGTTTCCTTTGGTTTTCCATCTTTGGTGTTATATTTGGGTTTCCCCATCCTGATATTATAAAAATAGCCCCATTTTAATCTCTGATACTATGGATTTTGTGTGTATGTGTGTTTAAATCTTTAATTCACCTGGAATTTTTAAGGACTTGAAGGATTCTAACTTAATTTCCCCAAATCAGTAGTCTTATGAGTCTGAGTTTTTAGTTTCTATTTTTTACATATTCCTGTTTGTTAACTAATTTTAATATTAAATTTGAAAAAATGTGGAAGGAGGAAGTAGAAAATTATTAGAAAAGGAAACTCTTTTCTTGAACAATTTTTGTACAGTCCTTTTTTATCAGTCCTTTTGAGTATATCTAGAAAACAACTTGGTTGCTTAGGTGGTTGGCTGCACTCAGATTCACACAAGAAGTGCTTAGTGCTAATGTTACCAGTAAGTATCAGTGATCATTAGACATGGATGTGAGACTAGGAGAAATTCACCCAACTATAACACAGCGGTGCTGTGACAGGAAGACTTCCTTCTCTGGAAGAGTAAATAAGCACATTCCCAGGGTTCTTAGCTGTCTCACTTCCTCATTAACTCCAGAGAGACCGGGGAGAGAGGCCTTAAATATGTAACTCATAACTTAAGGCCAGTTTTCCTTTTCACAACTTCCAAATTTATCAGTTTAGAATTCCTGTTTTATTTTTAGTTAAGTCTGATAAATGAGGACTACCCCTTAGCTATATTCATCCAGAAATCATGTATCAGGCAACCTTAGCTATCTGGAACACAGACAGAACATATAAAAACAATCAGATTGTCTCTGTGCTCCCAGACAGCCACTGACATCTACAGGGGAGACTTTCTAGGTAGTTGGTGCTCATGGAACATCTACTGGTTTCTCCACTGCTTCAGAATGCGTAGTAGCCTTTCCTCGTGTGCTTCTCGTGTTTGGAAAGGATTTCACATACCTGGCCCTTGAATGTTTGAACTCTTGGCATCAATGTGGAATTGATGCTGTTTACTCTTGGGAGAGAGCACCTTGTGGCCTCTCTTGACACTCATCATGGGTACCTGGGTTTTCAGCCTGGAGTAGAAGAAAATGGCAGAGGACTGTGAAGATGACATTGAGCAAGAGGTACTCGCCACGGCAAAAAGTGGCAACTCAGAAAGTAGGAAACCTTTTTTTTTTTTCCAAGCTGGGGTCTTACTCTGTCACCAGGCTGGAGAACATGATCATGGCTCACTGCAGCGTCGACCTCCTGGGCTCAGGTGATCCTTCTACCTCAGACTACTAAGGAGCTGGGAATACAGGTGTACACCACCATGCCTGGTTAAATTTTTATATTTGCTGCCCAGGCTGGTCTGGAACTCCTGGGCTCAAGCAATCCTCTTACCTTGGCCTCCCAAAGTGCTGGTATTACAAGTGTGAGCCACTGTGCTTGCATGGAAATCTTTTTAAGAATTAGTGGGCACAAAAACTAGTAGGAAAAAGCACAGAATACAACCACTTAAGATGTACTTGTTTTGGGGCTTATGCTTTGGTATTTTGTATAACAAATTTGATAAGAAGTCATGAAGAATTTTGTGCTGTTTTTTTCCTGTGTTTGGTGTATCCTAAATTGACATAGTTAACTGTGTTTAGTATGTTCTTTTTTTAAGAAGGCAAGAAATTGATGTGATTTTGTGTTTGAGAAAATGCTCTTCGTGTTTACAAGGAGTAAGTTTCAGTTTTTTGGAAAAGATACCTGGTAAACGTGGCTTCTGCAAATTCAAAACTAAAACATTGTTAGGTTTTAATTTTGATAATTGATAAGGTTGTAGGATGAAAATTATCCTCGCTATTTTGAACATGAGCAGGTCTCTTTTTCTTTTACTAACAGTACATTGCATGTAGCCATTTTTCTCTATTTTTGTATTATACATCATGGAAGGTGGAGTAGGAAGAGGCCATATTTACTTATCTCTGCTTTAACTACCTAAGTAACATTTCTAATGTAGATTTCAATCTGGGGGTACAAAAGAAGAGTATTTTACACATTATAAGTGAAGGAAAGAGGAAAGCCACAGAGTGTTTTGGGGGTTGACAAAGCAACCAGAACTTGAAGCCCAATTTAGTTCCTTATGTATCCAAACAACTAAAATTGCAACTCTTTCTAAAATTTTCATCTTTCCAAACAGTTTTTCTTGTAATTATACTTAACTTTCCTTAGTCTTAGGGACCTACTAAAAACAAATTCTGGTTTTATAAGAATATATTTTCATTTTCCTGGAAACTAAATCGTCCACATTCTTTCTTTGCCTAGATGTAAAGTATTACAGTAGTAACCCACTTGTCCGGAGGTCGGATTTCCGGCACCCTCAGCCCTCCAGAACATGGCTGCTAACCCTGAAGTAAGCAGAGAAGGCTTCTGAGCCCCCAGTGGCTGGGCTGTGCTCAGGCTGTCCCCCAGACCCCAGTGTGTAAATTAAGGATGCAGTGAGAGGTGAGGGGAGGGGAGGCATCCTGGGAGCTCTGTAACCCAGCGGCCTGGTGGTTCCCTGAGGAGGTCGCAAGACTCATACCTGGGAGTCAGTGTAGTAGCGCCGCCCGGTTTAAGAAATAAAAAGGCATATCCCAATTAAAATGCTTGTGATACCGTAGCAGAAAAGGCTAATACGTTTTAGAATGATTTCCACTGGGCATGATGGAGAGCTTTGTTACTTAGGGTAGTGAGTTTCAGTCACATGGCAGGTTAATCTCCGTGGGGCACCTCCTTTATTCCCCAGCACTGTGGGATGAATGTGATGCTACTCTCCTAACCTGGGGGGTTGGCAAATTTTTTCTATAAAGGGCCAAGTCATATGTTGCAACTTCTCAACTATCATTTTAATGTGAAAGCAGCCAAAGACAACACATAAACATATGGGTGTGGCAGTATTCCACTAAAACTTTATTAGAAAAACAGGGCACCAGGGTCATAGTTTGCTGACCCCTCCACTAGAAGATAAATGACCTGTATTGATTTTGTTTGCATTTTTTTAAGTGAGCAAATAACAAGAGACTGCCATTTATAAAACACTATCCCTTTATTAAGGAAATCATTCCATAATGGTTAAAATATTTTTGGTGTTTAAAAAATAAACTTAATAGCCGGGCTCAGTGGCTCAGCCTATAAGCCCGCGACTTGGGAGGCTGAGGTGAGTGAATTGCCTGAGCCCGCGGGTTCGAGACCTGCCTGGGCAACTTGGTGAGACCTCATCTCTACAATAAATTTTTAAAAAATTACTGGGTGTGGTAGCATGCGCCTGTAGTTCCAGCTACTTGGAAGGCTGAGGTGGAAGGATCGCCAGAGCCCAGCAGGTCAAGGCTGCGGTGGCCGAGAGCAGCCACTGCACTCCAGTCTGGGCGACAGAGTGAGATTCCAACTCAAAAAAAAATAAAAAAATAAACAAGCTCTCTGGAAAATTCTACCATATTGTGTACCTCGCTTCTCTAAGGATATCAAATAAGTTACCATCTAATGAAAAGCCTGTTACATATTAACTAACAGATTCCTGATTTGAAGTCCCAGCCATTGAAAATACAAAACCTACTCCAAATCTTTAAAGTATAAAATTTTAAAGTTAAAAAAAAGAAAGAAAGAAAATACAAGGCCTTAGTCATACGGTTTTAACATTTTAAGAATATAGTTGTATAATTTGGATAATTATTATTTCAGAATGTTATCTCCTTAATGAAATGTGTTTACAGGTCTGAAAAAGAACCTCAGTTTAAATTTATCTACTTCAACCATATGAATTTAGCCGAGAAAAGTACAATTCACATGAGGAAAACACCTAGTGTGTCACTTACATCTGTTCATCCAGATTTAATGAAGATTCTTGGTGACATCAACAGTGATTTTACTAGGTAAGTCTAGCAACTTCCTCAAATTAGGTATCCCCTTTCTAATAGGAGAAGAGACATTAAAAGTCACTTCAAAGAAGCCAAGTGACCCAGAGCCCTTTCCAAGGGGCTCAAGTTTAACCACCTGTGGGGGCACTCCATCCAAACAGACCCTGAAGCCCCAAAGTCATTGGTTGCTCACCCATGATTCCCTGACCTTGTTAAATGCCTATTTCATTTTTCTATTCTTGTTTTCAAATGTTTGTTTCACAGTCTAGCTATATATATATAATAAATTATTGCATTTTGAAACTCTTGTCTTACAGAGTGGATGAAGATGAAGAAATCATCGTGAAAGCGATGAGTGATTATTGGGTTGTTGGGAAAAAGTCTGATCAGCGGGAGCTGTATGTTATTTTGAACCAAAAAAATGCAAACCTGATTGAAGTAAATGGTAAATGGGATTTGGTATTAGAGCAGAATTTTTAGTGCTACTGATACTAAAAAGCTATCTTTTCATTGTATTAAGAAACCTGGCAAATAGAACAAATCATGATTTTTGAGATTTTAAGCAGGTGCCTCTAGTGTTTGTTTAAAAAAAACCATTTGATCCATTTTCTGGTTTTCTTTATCTATAATTCCTTGAAAAACTATGTGACACACTTTCCTGTAGCACAGGAAACTAGACAATGGCCAAAATAAAATCTTTTTTTTTTTTTGGTCAGGGCTTATTGTGTCGCCCAGGCTGGAGTACAATCACAGCTCACTGCATCCTCATCCTTTAGGGCTTAAGCAATCCTTTTGCCTCCGTCTCCCAGGTAGCCAGGACTGCAGGCATGTACCACCGTGCCCAGCTAAGTTTTAAAAAATTTTTTGTAGAGACAGGGTCTCACTATGTTGCCCAGGCTGGTCTTGAACTCCTAAGATCAAGCAGTCCTCCCACCTTGGCTTCCCAATGCTGGGATTATAGGCGTGAGCCACTGCTCCTAGCAGAAAACTATTTTCTACAATGCTAAAAAGGAAAAAAGAAAAACATGGCTCTATAGATTGTATATTAAAATGTCCTTTTTTATATCCTATGATAAAAACCCATCTTTTGTAGGGAGAGCTGCCAGGGTCACATGGCAGATCACAGCTCCATCTGTCTGTTAGCAGAAAGATAATACAGAAGTTTTCTCCCACTTTCCCAAAGCACCTGGCTTGGCTGGCTGTTTGCACAGTATAACCCAGCAGCTATTCTGTTGGATGCTGACAGCTCATTTCCATGGAGAGAAGGTGGTGTCACCTTCACTGAGCTCTGCCTTGGACCTGGAGCCAGGCGGGGTGTGGGTGGGGGGATGCCCCACATATACATTGTAAGGAAAGTCAACTGTGTAAGCTTTTTAAATTGCTTTTTTGGGGTATATCTTCTGGGGCTTGTTAAATTTGTCTTTATAGTAATATTTGTATCAGTAGTTGTGTGCATTAGAAACATCAGTTAATACACGCCTGATTCAAATGGAAAGTTTAGTAAGACCGAGATAATGATACCTCTGTGGAGAACTTGCACTATAGGTCAGGGTTGCAACTAGAGTTTTCTGGTCGTTCCCTCAGATTTCTCAAGACCAGCCACATCTTCAGTGTTGGGCTCCTAGCCCTCTAGCCCGTACTTTCTTAAGCCCAGAGAAGCAGGGTTTCAGTATGTTAAAAAGTACTGGGTCTTGTGGGTTGTTAAGTGTTTTTTCCCTCTCTCTTCAATTATTACTATTTCTTACCTCATCTTCTGGAATTTAAGGTCAAAATTAAATGTCTATTCCCAATTTTATTCCAGAAGAATTTAAGGTACCATCATATACTATATCACCTTGTAAGAGAGAAGCTCTATTCCTTACTCACTGTTTTCTGTTCTTTTCGCAGAAGAGGTAAAGAAACTTTGTGCAACCCAGTTCAATAACATATTCTTCTTGGATTGACTGATGATGGCTCACCAAAAACATCAAAATCTCAGCATTTTTTTACCATTGCAAGTTATTGGTCATATTATTGACTGGATTAATGACAATAGTAAAGCAATACTTGCTTTGAAGAATCAAATCTCTTCTCGGTGTGATGATCCCCTGAGGTTTTTAGATTTTAAATATTTATGTGGAATTAATTAAAGGTAGTTGGCTATATCTCTATCATTCCATTCTTTTGACATTATGTGAATATTTTACTGGAAAACAAGACTAATAAATTGTTAAAGTTTTTAAAATTCTGGTTTTGCATCAAGTCTCTCTTGTGTTGCCCATTCGTAGACTACACTGGCCAGCAGATCCTTGACCCCTGCCCTGGGGACGTTAAACTCATAGTCGATGTGCCAGTGACTAGAGCTTTTCAGAGTAAGGTACCCTCCCCAGTCCTGAGACTTGAGTGGTGATAATGGGGCATTTGCCCAAAGTAATTGCTAGACTTGGTTTTTATCTGGAGCACTCCTGTGGTTTTAAGAGCACATCTAATACAGAGAACTTGAGGAAAGTACCCAGCGTGGTCTGAACTGAAAGCTTCTCCACGTGGCACACAGTTCTTCCCAGGAGCCTCAGCTCTGTGTGTGTCTTCGCGGTTGAGATGAAGTCTGACTTCACCTAAATGTTGGCGAGCTGGACATCCCAGGTTCTGGATGAACACTGGCCAACTACACGTTACGAAGAAACATTAGGCCCTAAAAGTGGTTCTTCATAGTCCCCTTCGCTTAGCCTGCTTCCTCCTGTTCATTAGGGAGGACAGGAGGTGGCATCGTCCGTTTGTAGTACAGTTGCCCCCTCTCATTCACAGGCTCTACACCTGTGGGTTCTGCATCCTCAGATTCAACCAACCTCAGGTGGAAAATGTGTTTGCAGGATGCGGATTCTGCAGATAAGGTGCCGGCGACTTCATGCCCGCAGTTCTACAAGGCCAGCTGCAGGACTTGAACATCTGGGCTTTTGTATCCATGGCAGAATCCCAGAGCCATTGTCCAGCAGGTACCAATACCTAGGGGTGAATATATTGTCATTGTCACTTGGTCTTCAATCACAATTTCTGTTATGATTTCCTCTTAACCCATGCATTAGCAAAGGCGGCAGATTAAGTTTCCAGTTGTGTTAGACTTTGTTTATTGCGAATGCTCATTGCTGACATATTGATTGGGCTGCAATTAGATTATAGCCTGTGGCATGTCATTTGAAGTTGCACTTTTCAACCTAAAATGTGGTCACTGCTTTTGTCAGAAAGTATGCTCTGTTGCATTCTGGTTTCTAGCTATATGTGCAGTTCAGACTTTGTAGTTTGGTTGCTACATTCTGGCAAGTCTTTTGTCTTCCTCTGCGTCTCCCATTATGATCGTCGTTTTCTTCTCTGGGGTTCTGTCAGCTTTTGTAAGGCTAATGTGTAGATGTATGGGAGAAGTGCTGCTTTTCGGTTGTTGATCCTTTCACCATTATCTTTATTTTTGTCTCTATTGTGCAGATGTTTGCTTTGTTTTGGCTCTTTTTAATATTGCTTGCTTAATCCAGTCATGATTAGATTTGCCTGGTACATCTTTTTTGCATATATTTATTATTATTATTATGATTATTATTATTATTGAAACAAGGTTTCACTCTGTTGTCCAGGCTGGAATTCAGTAGTGCAATCCCAGCCCACTACAGCCTTGACCTTCTGGACTCAAGTATCCTCCTGCCTCAGCCTTCCAAGTAGCTGGGACTACAGTCACGGTACCACCACGTCTGGCTTACTTTTTTATTTTTTTGTAGAGACAAGGTCAAACTATGTTGCCCAGTGTGGTCTGGAAATCCCAGGCTCAAGCAGTTCCCTCTTCAGCCTCCCAAAGTGCTGGGATGACAAGTGTGAGCCAGTGTACCTGGGCTTGCGTATCTTTATTTTCATCCTTTTCATGCGGTTTTAAGATGTTTCCCTTGTAAAGAGTAACTTTGAGATGAACTTTTTTAAATGCAATTTAATGATCCCTGAGGTGTTTTTGTCTTGTTTTGTTTTGTTGGCAGGATGGGGAAGGACAGGGATGAACAACTTTAATCTGTGTACACTGGTGGTTACTGGAATATTTGCACTTTTTCCTGCCAGCTTTTGCGTTTCCTGTTACCATCCTTTTCCTTGGTTATTTTCCTTCTCCTCAGCTTTGTGTTGGGCTGATGATTTCCCGTGTTCCTTCTGCTAGTTTAGATGTTTTTAAAATTTTTTTTATTCTTTTGGTGGTTGACTTTTTTTATTTTTTTAGGGGACAGGGTCTGGCTCTGTTGCCCAGGCTAGAGTACCGTGGCACAACCATAGCTCACTGCAGCCTCCAACTCCTGGGCTCAAGCAGTCTTCCCACCTCAGCCTCCCCAAGTGCTGAGATTACAGGAGTGATCTACCATGCCCAGCTGACCCTTAAATTTGAACACAAATTATTAACTATATGCTTTTCTAACAGACTAAAAGTATTTCTTTCACCACCCATTGAATGCCCATTCCTCATTCCTGGAGTTACTGTTTGGCATTTTTCACATGCAAGGATAGTGCTGTGGGAGTTTGTGGCGAGGACCCGGGAAGAGGCTGTGTGGTGCCACGGGAGAGACATAGTGGCCACAAGGGGCAAAGAAGGCGCAGGTTGGGGGAGCGTCTGAAGAAGTGTGCCAATAACTTCATCCACTCCCTGCTGTCTTCTGATGTTTTATCAGATTCTAAATTTAATCTCCAGTGCTGTTCTTTATTTTTTTAAAAAAACATTTAATACACATTCACTTAATATGCATATGTTATATTTTCATTCACCTCTGTTTTCAAAATGGAAACCTGACATGCAGCAGGCCAAGGCAGGACTGTTTCAAAACACTATGAGAAGGAGGGAAATGCAAACCATTTTATTATGGAAACTTATGGTGCCTGCAGCTTGAAGCTTCTTTGTGTGTGCATGTTCTCAGGGTTCATTACTTTTTCTTCTTCTTGCTGATGGACTTGCTGGGCTGGGAGATGGCCATGTCCTCTTTGGGGGGGCTCAGTGTGAGGCTGGAGATCGGGGCGTCCATCGGCTCCTTGATAACCAGGATGTCGACCTCGAAGTCTTGTCTCTTGGCCTCTTCTTCTCTCAAGACGTTCAGCCTACAAGCAAACACAAGAAGGTGGCTTTTTTTCCTTTGAAATGGCAAAAACAGTTATCCCATATATCATACACAGTCATCCATACCTGTAATTCAATGATGTTTGTAAACAAAACTAAATTGTCATCACTTTGCCTGAACCACTGAGAGATGCTGTAGCTACATGGTCCAAAACAAACTTCTTGTATATCTAAAGCGATCTATGAACTGCTTTTCTCTGTAGCAACTTAGCAGCTAGTAAATGACCTTTTAAAATACCTCATGTATTCTTTTTCCTCAAGTATGGAATAATGCTTTCTTCAGTAGGTCGAGAGGTGCTTTAAAAAGGGCCGGTTTCTGCACTCGGATTCACGTGACCAGGCAGAAAAGACAGAGCCTCAGCTGTGATTCTAAGAAGGTGAATGTGCGGCATTTACTGGCACTCACCACATTCCAGACCGTGTGTTCTAGACGCTTTACCAATGAAGTATTATCTCTGCCTTACAGATGAGGAAACTGAGGCACACAGGGTGAAGGACCTTGCCCAAGGTCACCCAAGTCGGTGTTAAGTGCTGAGGCTGGGATTTGAGCTGCCTCTGCTCTCTGCCATCATTTCCCATTGCCTCCTCATGCAAGCTTTGGGGCACAGATGTCATCACCAACTTAGACAATGAGGTGGACCCACAGCCACATGTCCTCAGTGCAGGATCCGGACACGACACTAAAAGGAACAATTCTTCCTACACTCACAATTTTGATGCCACATGTGAGGGAATTTTCCCCACACCGACCAACTCTCTCCAACACCAGCTAGGTGTCCTAAAATCCAATTCCATTCTGACACTACCTGGAGTTAGCACGGACCTCACAAATTGAGGGCTTAGTCCCACAAGACTGCCCCCACTTCAGACGCCAGTCCCAATCCAGGCCACTCTGGCCAACCAGCTATAAAGGACAGTGCCGTGAACCCCTCCCTGGGCTCAATAAGATGCTAGAAGGGCTCACAGAACTCAGGGAAATGCTACTTATTTACCAATTTATTACAAAGGATAAGAATGAACAGCCATAGCTACGTGGGGAAAGGTCAGGGATGGGCCAGGTGTGGTGACTCCCCAGTACTTTGGGAGGTTGAGGCGGGAGGATTACTTGAATCCAGGAGTTTAACACTAGCCTGGGCTATTATATAGCAAGACCCCGTCTTTAAAAAAAATTTTTTTTAAATAAATAAAGGTCAGGACGGTCCGGAGCATAGGCACCTATGCCTTCAATTTATAGTTTTGGGTGCCCCACCCTCCCATCATAAGGATATGCTCACCAGCCCAGAAACCCCATACCCCTTTGTTAGGGTTTTTATGAAGGCTCCACTATATAGACATGATTGATCAAATCATTGGCCATTAGTACTTGAATTCAATCTCCTTTCCCAGGAGGTTGAGGGGGAAGAGCCGAAAGTCTCAACCCTCTCATCAAGTTGGTTCCTCTGGCAACCAGTCCCAAATGGAAAGCAATCTAAGGCTCCTCAACCTGGCCTCCAGTCATCTCCTGAGTGCACAGAATGACAGTCTTACCACTCCAGACACTCCAAGGGTCTCTGAAGCTCTTATGTCCGGAACCAGGAACGAAGACCGACTATTAGAACAAAGGATGCTATCACCCCATCACTCAGGAAGTTACAAAGGCTTTAGAAGCTCTACCAGGAACCAGGAGCAGAGACCAAATATTTATAACATATTCTTATTAGGAAGTGACATACTTTTAATGAAAGCATTTGGTCCTGATGCTTCTGGCAGCTAAAGAAGATGGGAAAGAAAGATAACTGAGCTCACAACAGAG
This sequence comes from Cephalopachus bancanus, assembly GCA_027257055.1. Classification (NCBI taxonomy): domain Eukaryota; kingdom Metazoa; phylum Chordata; class Mammalia; order Primates; family Tarsiidae; genus Cephalopachus; species Cephalopachus bancanus. The sequence continues at coordinate 4,862,036 of JAPVLO010000067.1, forward strand.
AGAAGGAACTGAGGAATTTTACAAGGTTACCTGGCTTCCAGTTCATCATTCTCAATTTTCTTCTGTTGAGCCATTGCAGCATTAAGGGACCTATTTTCTTTAATCTTCTTTTTGAGAGTTTCTTCATGTTTATATGCTTGAAAGAGTGTGTTCATAAAAAAGATATATATATTATTGACCCACATGCTGAGTTGTTCCTTTTGATCATCCTTGGGTTTTTCATATTTATCTGGAATAGAGTTAAAATGAGCATTAATGCAGCCCTGCAGTAAATCTGGAGTCACACATTTGAGCCCTGCCCCCTCCGTGGTGTGCCAAGGGTCTTTATCCTCTGTCAGGAGGTGGGCCAGGCTGCTCACAGGGTGGTGATGATTACGGACACTGCTTCAGTGACGGCCTGGAACAAGGAGGTGCTCCAGAGTCCGTGGCTAGAATTGTCAACTTTCCCTTTGAGTCTCCTGGTACCTATTTTGTTTGTTCGTTGGTTTTTCCTAAATAGCTTAAGTATCTTGGTTTTTTAAATTTTACTTGTCCGTGTTTCAAGAAAAAGCCCTCTTGGCTCTTGCTTGTGCTATCTTTAAAGGCAGGTTTCATTGGAAAATAAAAGAGATTTTAACTCGGAGTTGAATAAGGTAAGGGAACGAAGTCTTTAGCTCAGGGGCTATGGGAAGAAAGCGGAGGAGTGTTGGGGCAGGGACCGTGGAAAGGCGGGTTCTGTGACAGCCCACCCCAACCCCCATCTCACTTCCCATTCCAGGAGCCACTGTGGAGGCCCTGGAGTAGGAAGAGCCTCGATGCAACGCTGAATTTCACAGAGACTAAAGGAAGCCTTCATGTGTCTGTTCCACGTGAACTTCCGTGTTCTAGAACATCAATATAGCCTAAGGCTTGGGTGAGCGTTGTGCGCGGAGGTGTGGAGCAGTGAGTCATGACGCCAAACCCCTGGGATCGTTGACCCCGGTCTGTCAAGGGCCTTACACAGCCTCTGCTAGGAGTGGTTAAGAACACAGACTTGGGCCAAACTAGTTAGACTCCAGGCCCAGCTGTGCCACTTACTAGCTGTGTGGCCTTGGCAAGTTAACACTTCTGGGCCCTCATTTTGACTTTGGCAAAAGGAGGCGCTGAGCCCCACAGAGTTCCATGCAGACAGTCCTCACTCAGTAATTTGCTTGTGGTCTCCCCACAAGCCACATCTGATCGCCTTACATATTATAAAATAAAAAAAGATGAGCCACACGCTGGGAGAAATAGCTGCAAAACATATATCTGATAAAGGATGACTTGTCTCCAGATACATAAAGAACTCATAACTCAGAGATCACCCAGTGTGGGGGGGAGTTTTTTAAAAATACATTTCTAAGTGTTAGAGAGAACGTGGAGAACTTGGACTCATATATTCCTGATGAACATGTAAGATGGCATGGCTGATTAGGAAAACAGTTTGGCATTTTTCTTCAAAAATTCAGCATACATTTTGCAGATGACAGCAGTTCTACTGCTAGCTGTCTGTCCGGGAGAAATGAAACCTGTCCGCAAAGACTTGCCCATCAACATTCACAGTTGATGCCAAAAAGTGGAAACAACCCAGCTTTCATCAATGGATCTGATGGAATACCATTAGCAGCGCAAAGGAACAAAATGCTAGCACATGCTACAACAAAATGAACCTCAAGATGATTATGGGCGAAGAAGCCAGATGCAAAAAACTGCTTGCATTTATATGAAATGTCCAAAAAAGGCAAATCCATGGGTCACTGGTTGCCTGGACCAGATGTGAGAGTGGGGATTAACTGCAAAGAAACACAAGAGAACTTTTGGGATGATACTCAGGAACTGTGTTGTGATGGCTGCTCTGCACTTGAAATGGGTGAATTTCATGATATGTAAATTAGAGCTCAATAGAGCTGTTAAGGGGGAAAAGTAGCAATGTCATCTAAAATACTTTTTAACTTAAATATTTAAAAATTGTTTTACAGTCGGGTACAGTGGCTCACGTCCGGAATCCCAGCACTTTGGGAAACCAAGGTTAGAGGATTGCCTGAGCCCAGGCGTTCAAGATCAACCTAGGCAATATGGTGAGAACTCATCTCTACAATAAATTTAAAAATTAGCCAGGCGTGGTAGTGCACACCTGTAGTCCCAGCTACTTGGGAGGCTGAGGCAGAAGGATCACCTGAGCCCAGCAGGTCAAGGCTATGATAGCCGTGATTGTGCCACTGCATCCTAGCCTGGGCAACAGAGTGAGACCCCGACTCAAAAATTATTTTACTATGTTAAAAAAAAATCAAATAAATTTTAGTACCTCATTTTATGCACGTCTACTCAGATAATTCATCTGCAACCTTCTTGTGGAAAAAGTCTTTTTAAAGGACTTATATCAAAACCCTAGGGAGGACAGGGATAGAATGTACTGATACAGATTTACAGAGTATTAAAATATTTTATATAAAAGATAAAATTTATAGAGTAAAATTTCTAACTATAGAAGCCAGACTTGTTCATTGCAGAAAAGATTCCATTTGTTCACCAACATTTATCGGGCACCTATTACGTACCAGGCCATATTCTAAGTGCTGCAGTAAATACAAAAAAAATATATTTCTGCCTTCTCTAGTGTAATCAAAATGTTAGTGACATTCTAGTGTACATCCTACTAGCCAATTATCAGAGTAAGTAGTTAACAAAAATAGGATCATATATCCTGTTTTTAATCAGCATTGTATTCTGTAAGATCTTTAATGGCTATAACTTGTTCTACTATATGGATAGAAACCATGAGATGTGCCATTATCTATTTAACCAAGAATTTTTTCGGTTTTATAAACAGTGCTGTAGTGAACATCCTTATACATTCACCTTTGCCTACTTCTCCAAGATCTTGGGATAAAGCCCTAGCAGTAGAATTACTTGTCGAAACAGAGTATTCACATTTAAAATTTTGATGAATATTTCCAGACAGCCTTTTAGAAGGCTGAGTCACTTTATGATCTCGCCTGCAGTGTATGAAAGTATTTTTCTCTCACACTGCTCTCATAAGCACCATTTTATTTTTAATTGCCTCGTATTCTGTTGTTTTAATTTGCATTTTCCTGAGTATCAGTGAAGTTAAGCATCTTTACATAAGTTTGTGAGTCATTTATGTTTTGTGAAAACGATGACTTTTTCCTATTCTGCTGTTTTATTTTTCTTTTTTCTTAATATTTTAAAGATATTACCTTTCTCAGTTTTTTCAGTTTGCTTGACTTTCATTTTGTTCTTTTGCCAAAAAATGATTGTGATTTTCTTCTTAGTTTTTGCCCTTGTTTTTAATGCCTAAAAAGGCCCTTTTAACACTGTGTATATAAATGTTCACTTGTGGGTTTTTTAATGTTTTAAAATAATGTTTTATATGCTGTAATTATTTTAATAATTTTTAACATTAAGCAGACCTATCTTAGCTTTTTATTCTTATAGTTCCAATTTTTATATTTAACTTTCATCTATCTGAATTTTTTCCCAGAATTTAGTCAATAATCCCAGCTCCATGTACTAAGTAATCCATCTTTTCATTACTAAAAATGAACTCTTTATTACATATACTAAGTGTTTCTGTTTGTATTTACAATGATTTTCCTTTTACTTTGCCAGAACCACAGTTTTACTTATGGTACCTTTATTTTTTCCATATGTTTTAATGTCTAAGACTAAAAGTATACTCCCATTTTCTTTTTAATATTTTTATAACTGTTTCTGCCTGTTGCTTTTTCTAGATAAATGTTAGGATCATTTTGTCAATTTCTAAAACTGTTGGAATTTGTCATAAATGGAATTCAATTTATAAATTAACTTGGGAAGAATATAACAGGCTACAATACTGAGTCTTTCCATAATTTGGGTGATGTTTCTGTTTATTCAAGACTTTTCTAAGGTCTGTAAAATTCAATAGTTTTCCTTTTTCAAAAATTGTTGGCTGGGCACAGCGGCCCACATCTATAATCCCACCACTTTGGGATTATAGGCTGAGGCAGGAGGATTGCCTGAGCCCAGGAGTTTGAGACCAGCCTGGGCAATGTAGCAAGACCTCGTCTCTACAAAAAATCAAAAAATTAGCCAAGCGTGGTGGTGTGCACCTGTAGTCCCAGCTACTGAGGTAGGAGGATTGCTTGCACCCAGGAGTTTGAAGCTGCAGTGTGTCATGATCATGCCACTGCACTCCAGCCTGGGTAACAGAATGAGACCCTGACTCAAAAGAAAAAAAAAGTATTGTAAATTGACAAACTATAATTGTATACACTTATGGAGTATAATGTGTTATATGTATACAATGCAGAATGATTAACTCGATCTAATTAACATACCCATTACCTCAACTATTTATCATTTTTTGTGGTAAGAACAGTTGAAATTATTCTTCTCATTCTTTCCAGAGTTGTATTATCCCATCTGAGGTTTTCTAATCCTGATTTATGTTGTCCATTATTAACTATAGTCACAGTCTGGGCACAGTGGCTCACTCCTATAATCCCAATACTTTGGGAGGTGGAGGCAGGAGGATCACCAGGAGTTTGAGACCAGCCTGCAACAAAGTAAGACCTGAGTTGTATTAAAAAAAAAAATCGGCCAGGCATGTTGGCACATGCCTGTAGCCCTACCTATTTGGGAGACTTGAGCCCAGGAGTTCGAGGGTGTGGTGAGCCATGTTTGTGCACTCCAGCCTGAGTAACAGAGAAAAACCTTCTCAAAAACAAACAAGCTATAGTCACCATGCTATGCAATAGATCTCAAAAAAATGTACTCCTCCAGTCTGAGATTTTGTACCTTTCACCAACATCTCCCCATTCTCCCCAGCCTCAGCCTCTGTTCTCTGCTTCTGCAAGTTGGGTTGTTGTAGACACAAATAACTGGAACATGCAGTACCTGTCTTTCTGTGCTTGGCTTATTTCACTTAGCATAATGTCCTCCAGCTTCATCCATGTTGCAAATGACAGAATTTCCTTCTTCTTCATGGCTTCTATTGTGTATTGATTCCACATTTTCTTCATCCCTTCATCTGTTGATGACATTTGGTTGGATTCCATATCTTGGTTATTGTGATGAACATAATCTGTGATGAACACAGGAGTGCCGATACCTCTTCCGCATACTGATTTCAAATCCTTTAGATATGCACTCAAAAATGGGATTGCTGGGTCATATGGTAGGTCTATTTTTAGTTTTTTCAGGAATCGGCATACGTTTTTCCATAATGGCTATACTCATTTACATTCCGTCTAACAGTGGCCTAGGATTCTCTTTTCTCCACATCCTTGCTGACACTTGTCATCTTTTGTCTTTTCAAGAATAGCCATTCTAATAGGTGTGAGGTGATATCGCACTGTGGTTTTCTTTGCCTTTCCCTAGTGATTAGTGATGTTGAGTATTTTTTCATATATCTGTTGGCCATTTGTATGTCTTCTTTGATGAAATGTCTATGCAGTCTTTTGCCCATTTTTTAATTGGGCTATTTGTTTTCTTGCTATTGGGTTGTTTCGTTTCCTTATATATTTTGGACATTAAGCCCTTATGAGATGTATGGCTTGCAAATATTTTCTCCCAATCTGTAGGTTGTCTCTTCACTGTTTCTTTCCATCACTGTGCAGAAACTTTTCCGCTTGAGGTAATTCCATTTGTCTATGTTTTTTTCACTTGTTTTGTTACTTTGCAAGTCCCACAAATTCTTTTGGTGTTTATTCCTCAGATACTCGGTACTACTGTTATCACCACCTGGAACTTCTTTCCTCCCAATATTTTCTCTTCTTTCTCCATGTTTTTTTTTTACTTCCACTTTGTAACTGAACCATCTCACTTCATTTGTGTTATCCCTAATGGCTTTCCAGTTGATGCACTTACATTTTTCTAGGTAGACAATAAGATAATTCATTTGTTAATCCTTTTACTCAATCCATATTTATGGATCCCTAGAACAACGCTTAGCATTGCTTGGGCTTCAGGAATAGAACAATGGTTAGAACTGAGTCTCTGCTCTCAGGACACGTCCACCCCAGGAATGTAACAGGGGAGAGGGGTCCAGATGTTCCAGGTGGCAACTAAGGCAAGGTTAAGGGGAAGGTATCAGCACAGAGTGCTACTTCCATGTGGTAAGATGGAGCAGCATTTATTGTGATCACTTGGTGCTGTGGGCTGAAAGGCTGTCTCTGATAGATTCACCAGGAAGGGCTTCTGAGAACACTGGTCCTTGAATTTATGAATGCAGAGTTTTTGTGCAACCTTCTATCTGAAAGTTGAATATAACACCCTTAGTTCTACTTTCTCTCCTTGAGGAGCTTAAATAAACTCTGCCGTTTTCTGGCATATAACATTGCTGTCAAAGAAAAACACAGTCTGATGACAATATGATTTTCTTTCCTTTATGATGAATTTGGTCTTTTTGCCTGGGTGTCCTGAAGTTTGTGTTCCTCTCTCTCTTACTCACTCTTGCTTTTTCTCTCTCTCCATTAATTGATCTTGGTGTTGACAGTTCCTGGGTCAGTCTTCCCAGGTAAGCAGATGTCCTTTTTTGGGGGGGGGTTGGGGTATCAGTCTGTCACCCAGGCTGGAGTACAGTGGCATGGTCACAGCTCACTGCAGCCTTGACCTCCTGGGCTCAGGTTATTCTTCTGCCTCAGCCTTCCAAGTACCTGGGACTACAGGTGTGCGTCACCATGCCTGGCTAATTTTTTTTATTTTTTCTAGAGACGAGGTCTTGCTATGTTGCCCAGGTTGGTCTTGAACTCCTGGGCTGAAGAAATCCTCTTGCCTTGGTGTCCTAAAGTGCTGGGATTCCAGGCATGAGCCACCATCTCCAGCCTGAAGTCTTTTCTAACTCTTTTTATTTCAAGAAAATGTTAGTGAAGTATAGATTTTAGTGTCTGTTCTGTTCCGTTGCTTTAGTGTTCTTTTTGGGTATTCCTAGTGTTAGGACTTCTTTGCCTATGTTTTATATCTGTTACTTTCTCTCTAATTCTTTTCATCACTTCATATATATATATATATATATATTTTTTTTTTTTTTTTTTTTTTTTTTTTTGAGTGCAGTGGCACACTCACGGCCACCCCAGCATCGACCTGCTGGGCTAAGGGGATCCTTCTACCTCAGCCTTCCAAGTAGCCGGAACTACCACATTCAGCTAATTTTTGATTTATTGTAGAGATGAGGTCTCGTCAAGTTGCCAGGGCTGGTCTTGAACCCACGGGTTCAGGCAATCCATTCGCCTCGACCTCTCAAAGTGCTGGGATTAAAGGATGAGCCTCCGAGCCCAGTCACTTCATATCTTTTTAACTTTTCAATTCTCTTTTTCATTTTCTGTTTCTCTTAAGGCAGTTTCTCTTTTATTTACACACTCTTTTTTTTTCTTCAGTTTGGATTTTATTTCTGAAAATCTTTCTTTTATTTTTAAAGCTTTTCTGAGTTCTGTTATTGCATCTGAGTTTCTCTCATTCTGATTTGTGTTATCCTGTCATCTCCTCTATCACATTCTTGATTTCTCTTGGCTCATTTCACAATACAAGTTGAGCATACCTAATCCAAAAATTCAAAATCCAAAACCTAAAACTTTTAAGACGAGGTCTTGCTATGTTGCCCAGGCTGGTCTTGAATTCCTGGGCTAAAGTCATCCTCTTCGTGAGGACATGATGTTCAGAGAAAAGAGCATCTTGGGTTATCAGTTTAGGGATGCTCAACCAGCATGTATAATGCAAATATTCCAAAATCCAAATCTTGTCCCAAGCATTTTGGATAAGGGATATTCAAATGTATTAGGTGACAGTTTTCACCTATTTTTTGGGCTTCTTTTTCTGGCATGTTTCACTCTCTGAAGAGACATTAGTCTGCTTTTTATTCCTTTGTCTTATAATAATTTTGTTTGGATTTGACCACAAAACTATTTGTTTTTATAGAAAAGTAGTTTTACTCAACTTTTAGGGTATGAATGAGTACATCATGCCAGTTTTTCTAGCCTCACAATTCTGGAACATTTGTTCTTTTCACAAAAGGAGGAAGGATGGCCTGTACTTGGAAACCTTATAATACTATTTCCCTATTCCTTTTCACTGGATTTTTCTCTCTTTTTTTGAATCATAAATAATTTATATTTATTTATTAATTTTAAGGATGTAGGATACAATTCAGATTTAGATATACAAATGGCCATTGTACAGGTAAAGTTTGAGCCTCACTTTGGCCCCCCCCAATCAATAACTCAAAAACAACAAATGCTGGAGAGGATGCAGCAAAAAGGGAACACTTCTACACTGTTGGTGGGAATGGAAACTAGTACAGCCTCTGTGGAAAACAGTGTGGTGATTCCTAAAATATCTAAAAATTGACCTTCCATATGACTTAACAATCTCTCTTCTGGGAATATACCCAGAGAAACTCAAATCACTCTATGAAAAAGATACCTGCACATGCATGTTTATTGCAGCATTATTCACAATAGCAAAAACATGGAACCAACCATGCTGCCCATCAAAAGTAGAAGGGATACAAAAAATGTGGTACATATACACATTCCACAGATGGAATATTATGCAGCCATAAAGGACAAAATTATCAACTTTGTAGCAATCTGGATGGACTCAGTCTACAATCTGCGTGATCTATCACAGAAACAAAGAACTGAGTATCACATGTTCTCACTCATAAGCTGACCCTGAAAAATTATCATAATGCTATAAAAAAGGGATGAGCAGTAATGGGAAACTGCTGGGGGGGCATACTTTATCAATAAGGGTACCTTATCTCACTTTACCTTTTTTTGCCCAACTGTCCCAGCCTTCTCAGTGTGAGGTCTACTCCCACACTTTCTCCTGTGTCCTGGTTTTTCTGGAAGGAACTTCAGCTTGTGAGTTGTGAGAGCTTCTAGAGCCCCGCTGCCATCTTCCCTTCAGTCTCCATGCTCATTCCTCACACAGAGTACACATGACCCCTCCCTGCCTCAGTTGTTCTTCTCAGGTTTGCCTGCTGTGCTTGCCTGGGAGTCCATGCTGGGAATTTGGGGTTCTCGTGTTCTCAGGTCTATAAAGACACCCTAATTGCTTCTCTCTCTTTTATATCTGTTACTCTTTTTTTTTATATTCTGATGCCATGCAGAATTTGTAGCTAGTGATTTATCCCAACCTGGTCATATTTTGGTTTACATGGTGACACCTTGTCACAAAATATGGTTGTATATATAGTCTATGGTTTTGGGGTTTTGCTGTTCTAATTGTGCTGTCTTTATGTGTTTAGAGAGATGGAAAAAAACTACACAAATGCCTTCTTACCTAGTTGAAAACAGTGGTCTATTATGTTCATTTTTTTCATCTTCATTACGTCTTTATTCTGATTATTCTAATTTTGTTAAATAAACGAAAAGGCTTTTTATTTTGTAATTCTCATATTATTGCTATCTTAAAACTTTCAAAAGACTTGCTCATAAAAATTACATTTTGGTGGGTTATTTAAAAAATTTTTTCATAATGATTATTCAGGTTTTCTACATTTTCTTGGGTCTACTTTTGTTATTAATATCTTCCCAGAAAATAATTTCAAAATTCCCAAATTTATTAGTCTAGAGTTGTATTTAGAAGTCTCCTACTATAACTTAAGAAATTTTAACTGTGGTTATCTACTTTTTCCTTCGTGCTTGTTACATATGTTTTATCACTTTGTTCAGATTATATCTTTTCTTTCTTTCTTTTTTTTTTTTTTTGAGAAGGGACAAGTTTTCACCAAGTTGTCCAGGCTGGTCTTGAACCCTTGGACTCAGGCAATCCTCTCACCTCTGCCTCCCAAAGTGCTAGGATTATAGGTGTGAGCCATCAGATTATATCTATTTTTAAGGGTGTCTATTTCACTTAAAAACCAGCCTTTAGAATGACCAGTCATAAGATTTTTATTTTTTGATGAATACTTCGTGAGTTGATTTTGTTAAAAGCGCCTTCCTGCTTTCCTTGTGTTTTATTATTCCTCCTTACAACCTTTTGGGATGAAATGTTTAGGTTATTATATTGTCTTGCTCAATAATGAAAACATTTATTACTATAAATTTCTTCTGGTTATAGTTTGGGCTGTGTCTTATAAATAATGTTTAAGCTATTTCAATCTTCTAAGTATTCTTAGAGATGCAATTTGATTTTCTCTAAGAAATATTTAGATGAAGAGAGTACTTCATGTTTGGTGGGGCTTTTTGTTGTTGTTTGTTTTGCTTTTGCTTTTAATTCCCAAGTGGTTTTACGTTTAAAATCAACATACTTGGTCCTTCTTTAATACCAGTGTCTTTTTCTTCATCAATGTGTTGTAATCCATCATTATCTTTGACATCTAATTTTGAGATGTCAAAGTTTGTTTCAGGCCTGGGTTTGCATCAAATGTCACACTTTGGATTTAAGTTAATACATTTTATGTTTATGGAATGATTCTGTGGCTCAAGAATCACATAATATATTATTTTGCCAAAGAAATGCCATTTTTCATATTATTCATCTTGAAATTAAGGCTTTCCAGATTGGCTCCGTTCTCATTTTCTGATATCCTCAGAGGTCTTAAGTGCATAAAGAGAGATCAGAAAGCGAAAACTCTCCAGGGCCCTTGCTGCAGTGAACGGGACCGCTATAGGCAGAGCAGACAAATAAGTGACAATTGTTGTAGGAGAGGCTAGACACAGTGACTCATGCCTGTAATCCCAGTGAGGCTATGACAGGAGGATCACTTAAGTCCAGGAGTTTGAGACCAGCCTGGGCAACATAGTGAGACCTTGCCTCTACCAAAAAATTAGCCAGGTATGGTGGCTCATGCCTGTCATCACAGCTACTTGAGAGGCTGAGGCTGAAGGATTGTTTGAGCCCAGGAGGTAGAAGCTGCAGTGAACTGTGACCGTGCCACTGCATTCTAGCCTGAGTGACAGAGTGAGATCCTGTCTCTAAAAAAAAAAAGAGAGAGAGAGAGAGAGGATTGTAGGAGAGACTTTTGCGCGCTATCCTTCAACCTCAGATAGGGCTACAATTAAACTGTATCTCTAGGAAAAAATATTTGACATCTGTCTTTTATTTATTCAAAATTTGAAATGCCTTTAAGTCGAGGCTAGCTGTGTACCTGAGAGAATCCTCTCTCCTAGAGAACTGGACATCTGATTGCCCTCACAAAAATCATTTTCCGTTATCCCTCTGCATCCCCTTCTCGTCTAGGCTATTTAATCTCTAACTCTTTCAAATGACCATAGTTTTTTTTTCCCCTCCTTTTAAGAACATCTGATCTCCTAGTCACTTTGCAGATTTTTAAATTTAGAGAATTGGATTATATACAATCCAGGACTCTAATTAAAGTCAGAGTAAGAGAGAGCATGAAGAAAGATGACTCCTTATGTTCATCAGTGAACTCTCAACTGGACACCTACTAGCTGGAGGACAGTGGCACACAGAAATCAGATGAAGGAGACTTTGAGGAAAGATGTCACGTGGGCCACGGAAGTCCTGGATAGTATACAGAGCCAGAGCCACCGGCCTGGCGCACTATCGGTGCTCAGCCAGTATTAAAGAACTGACAGGGAGATCTAGGACAAAGTCAAGGAGTAGGTAAGACTAAAGATAACTGCCAGCTATTAACAGCAACTGTGAAATATGTTAACTAGAGTTCCATGTTTAGTTCTATTTCTGTTATAGAAGTTGAACGTCTTGACTATGGCACTTCGGGAAAGTCCTGCGTGAATGTGGTTCTCTGCCAGACTGCAGAACACTACAGGAGAAAAATGACACAACCCGCAGGTGAGCACAAAAAGGAGACGAAAACTGGGGTCAGAGTAGCCACGTGGGAAGAGCCTTTCAGGAAGCTGACAGTTTTCATCTGTCATATGAGGGCAGAATTACTGGGAGTGACAACACAGAAATCACTGCTGATGACAGGGGCACTCAGTGGCCTGGTGAGAGCAGTGCCCGAATGAAGAGAGCTAAGGGGAAACAGGACAAGACACGCGTACACAGCTTTCCATAAAGGGGAGACGCTTACCAGTACTGGGGAGCAGAGAAAGAAAGTGTCATCTAGAGAAAAGGTGGGGGGGTAGTTTTCTGTATTGGACATACTGCAGTGTATGTTTGTGTATGTGTGTGTGCGTGTGCGTGCATGCGTGTGTGTGTGCGCACGTGCGCGCTCTGATGGAAATAATTCATTAGAGAGGGAGAGAAGGCCAGGTGCAGTGGCCTGCAATCTGAGCACTTTGGGAGGACTTTGGGAGCACTTTGGGAGGCTGAGGCCAAGAGTTCAAGACCAGCCTGGGTACTATAGTGAGACCTTGTTTCTACATAAAATATAAAAATTAGCCAGGTATAGTGGTGTGTGCTGTAGTCCCAACTCCTCGGGAGGTTGAGATGAGAGGATCACTTGAGCCCAGAAGTTCAAGGCTGCAGTGAGCTACAATTGTGCCACTGTATTCCAGCCTGGGTGACAGAGCAACATCCTGTCTTTTAAAAAGTAGCAGTTAACATTTTAAAAGAGAGGGAGAGAATAATGGGAAAATGACAGTCATTGCCGAGCGGATGCACGGGTGAGGACTTTGAGAGGAGGCGGCCTGGGATAGAGCCTTAGGGAGCTCACCACTGAGTGAGCAACCTACTGTAGAGAGGTGCAGTCAGAAAAAGAACAACCAGAGGCCTGTTACATTATGGAAGTTAGGCCAAAGCAGCTGGAAGCCCAGCAAGGTGATGGCGAAAAGTTTCCACGATATTTATAAGCATAGTGGCACTGGATGACCTTGAACAAAAGTAGAGAGATGAGGCTGGAAGCCCAAGTGGAAAGGATGGAGGAATCCACTAGAAGGGGAAAAAATGCAGTAAGCAGGTAGAGAGAATTCTATAGAGATTTCCTAGGAAAAAGGAGAACAGATATTAAGAGGCTGAATTGAATAGTTTGTTGCTGTTTTTAATTTGAGCTCCTTTAAAAAACAAAGAGAATGGAACTCTTGAGAGAGAAAAGTTGATTGTAAAAAAAGGATATAGTCAATAGCATCAGATTCTGAGATGGGCTTGCAGGACCCAGGAGAGGCCCAGCTGAGCCATACTGGCCTCTGCCCTGACAGACTGAATCAACACAGCAAAGTCGCACTTTAAAAGTGACTGCTGTCAAGTCAGGGAGGAGAATTGGAAGCAGCTGTACCAGTCTCATTATTTTTTTAAAAAAATGATTGTGCCAGGCACAGTGGCACACACCTGTAATCCTAGCACTTGGGGAGACCAAGGCAGGAGGATCACTTGAGTCCAGGAGTTTGAGACCAGCCTGGACAAAATAGCAAGGCTCTGTCTCTAAAAGTATAAAATATAAAAAATAAAAATAAAAAGATGATTTAGTTGTCCATGGAAAATTAGTTTATGATGAAGTAATAAAAAGTGCTAATGCTGGGGATCATTTTTTTTTGAGTTGGAGTCTCACTCTGTCGCCCAGACTAGAGTGCAATGGCCGCTCCCGGCCACTGCAGCCTCGACCTGCTGGGCTCTGGCGATTCTTCCTTCTCAGCCTTCCAAGTAGCCGGAATTACAGGCATGTGCTACCACGCCCGGCTGATTTTTTGATTTATTGTAGAGATGAGGTCTCGCTGCCCAGGCGGGTCTCGAACCCACGGGCTCAGGCAATCCACTCACCTCAGCCTCCCAAAGGTGCGGGATTACAGGCTGAGCCACCGAGCCCAGCTGGGGATAATATTAAAAATAAAAAAGATGATTGTAAAATTTTACAGACTTTATATAATTTATAAGCAACAGTTTGTAAATACTAGGTTTCTATAATTAAAATACTCACCATTTTGAGATAAGAAAAAGGTCAGCCCTTTTCCAGCAGATTTATAGTTCATTTTGGAAACTCTTTCATCACTTAGAGACGTCCTGATCTTGTGCTTTTACATTAAAAAAAAAATCAAAGCCAAACATTATTTTTGTATTATTATGGACTAAAACTAGTTTTTTATATTATAATTAATTAGAGAGCTATTAATGAAGACTTTTTGTTGTTTTTGTTTTTGAGTTAGAGTCTCACTCTGTTGCCCAGACTGGAGTGCAGTGGCACACTCATGGCCACCGCAGCTTTCACCTGCCGGGTTCAGGTGATTCTTCCACCTCAGCCTTCCAGGTAGCTGGAACTACAGGTACACACTACCACATCCGGCTAATTTTTGAATTTATTGTAGAGACGAGGTCCTGCCAAGTTGCCCAGACTGGTATCAAACCCCTGGGTGCAGACAATTCTCTTGCCTTGGCCTCCCTAAGTGCTGGGATTACAGGCTTGAGCCACCACACCCGGCTGATGAAGACATTTTTGAGCTAATTTGACTATTTTTAACCTGCATAAAATATTGATATTTATCCTATTAAGGAAATGAATAACAGAGTTTTTGCATTTACTAAAAGGCTCCCCAAAAAACTCCAAAGACTTAAAAATCTCCCTTGGGTCTGTTGGGAAAGCACTTATTGGATACAATTGTTAAATTCATCTATTAATGGCTTTAATTATCACGTGTGCTTTAACACCTACATTTATATCTCTAACTGGAGTTCACCCTTGAACTCCAGTGTTGTCTCCAGCCATGTCACTCTCAGTCACCACTCCGTGTCTAATCCAGCCCCTTAAGCCTACTGTGTCCAAAATCAACTCCTTAATTTTGCCCCAAAAGTTCATCCCTCTATCCCCATCTTCCTCATCTTAAATGGCAACTCTGTTGCTTCCAGTTGCTCAGCCCCAAAATCTTAGAATCATCTTTGCCCTCCATTTCCCTTTTAAATCCCACACCCCTCAAAACACCTTAGACCTGAGCCTACTTTAGTCCCAGTCACTGTCCACCTCTGACCGGGATGGTTCCAAGAGTTTCCCCACTGGTTTGTCAACAGTGAAGCCAGAGAGAGCCTTCTGATGCCCCACCCAGAATAAATGCCAGGGCCTCACCACCACCACAAGATGCCCTTTCTATCACTTAGATCCGTTCCAGCTACTTGGAAGGTTGAGACGGAAGGATCGCCGGAGCCCAGCAGGTCGAGGCTGCGGTGGCTGGGAGCAGCCACTGCACTCCAGTCTGGGCGACAGAGTGAGACTCCAACTCAAAAAAAATACACAAATTTAAAAAGAAAAGAAAATGAGCTTTTTGTAGACAGTTTATAGGTTTTTGATTCTTTGAATTAATCTGACAATCTAAGCCTATTATTTGGGATGTGTAGATCATTTACGTTTAAAGGCGTTATTTCCCGTCTTGCTGTTTGCTTGCTATTTGTCCCATCTCTTCCTTGTTTCCTTTTTCTTTTCCTGCCTTCTTTTGGATTGAGTATTTTTTATACTTCCACTTTGTCTCCTTTACTGGCTTATTAACCACAGTTCTTTATTTTGAACCACATCTCGTTTGTATTTTAATGACTTATAGTATACTTCTTTAACTTAGCATAGTCGACCTTCAGGTGATATTACACCACATCATTTATAAGAATCTTGACACTATACATCCATTTCTCCTCTTTCAGCCTTCTGTTGTCATACTTTTCATATGTTATAAACCTCATCAACACTGCTGTTATTGCTGCTTTAAACAGTCAATTCTTGGCCAGGAATAGTGGCTCACACCTGTGATCTCAGCACTTTGGGAGGCCAAGGTGGGAGGATTGCTTGGGCCCAAGAGTTCAAGATCAGCCTGGGCAACACAGTGAGACCTAAAAAAAATTAGCTGGGCAAGAAGATGGGGCTTTAATAAATTTTAAGCCAAGCATATCTGTGAACTTTAAATACTTTCCCAAAGTTATTGATCAAAATGGAGTAATGATTTACTTGGAGTGTGACATGGACATCCAATTTCCAAAGAAAGATGAGAGGAACTAACACCTGAGCCAATTACTATCACAGGATATGGAAAGAACATAGAAGCTACATGGAATGCCAAGTTAAAAACTAGGAGTGAACTTGAACAGATGGCTTTTGAGGATGTCCCCTAGACTAGACTAGCATGTTATTGGAATCCATGGTGACACCATTCATGAAATCATGAATGAATTCAAGGTGGACACTCATTTCTTCCAGAGTAGAGTCCAAGCCAGGCTCGCAGAAGCCACCAGTCAATATTCTCAAACTAGAGGAGGCATGTCTGGCTGATATGGGGGGCACTGAGATGAAATTAAACATGAAGCTCCCAGCTTCCCCACAAAGAATCCA
Organism: Cephalopachus bancanus; assembly: GCA_027257055.1. Classification (NCBI taxonomy): domain Eukaryota; kingdom Metazoa; phylum Chordata; class Mammalia; order Primates; family Tarsiidae; genus Cephalopachus; species Cephalopachus bancanus. The sequence continues at coordinate 4,878,204 of JAPVLO010000067.1, forward strand.
AGACACATCCAAGGGATTTGTGGTAAGAGATATTCCTTGGACAACAATGAAAAGGTTCTTAATCATATGAGCAGCTCTGAAGAGTTTTTCCCATCTATGGGGCTCTGTAGGCCCCCAAGACTCTTCCAAATGAATGTCTCAAAAATTGGAAATCCTTTAAGCCCACCAAACTGGTTTGTCTCCATTTGACCCACAGGCTGGATCCTTTATAAGTTTCTAACACCATACCTGCTCTAGCAAGGTCTCACAGTGAAGCCTAGAAAGTCCATCTTGTGAGCAAGCCCTGTCTTCAGGGTCTGTTTAGCACCTCATGCACATTCAGAAACTGTTCTTTGACAGATTTGATGTGGGACAGGCTTTCCACTTTTATAAACACTAGATATATATAATAAAACATGTTGTCCCTCACTGCGATCTATTGAAAGTCAGCCCTCTACACAAGGGTTTGTACAAAAAAGAAAAAAAATTGTCAAGGTTGGGTGTGGTGACTCATGCCTGTAATCCTAGAACTTGGGGAGTTCGAGACCAGCCTGGGCAACCTAGTGAGATCTTGTCTCTACAAAAAAAAAAAAAAAAAAATTAGCCAGGCATGGTGGCACGTGCCTGCAGTCCCAGGAACTCAAAAGGCTAAGGCAGATTGCCTGAGCCTAGGAGGTGAATGGTGAATAGTAACTATGCCATTGCACTCCAGCCTGGGCAAAAGAATAAGACCCCAACTCAAAAAACCCCCAAACATTTCATAATAAACTACCTCAGATTTTCTAATCTGGTCTAGTGGTCTACCCAGCATGCTGGTATCCCTCTGATTTCATTATATCTCCACTACTACAACTAGGAGTCTAAGCTAGGAAGACATTTTCCCTCATTTATAAAAGAAAACCAATACATTCCTTTCAAAATGTGAAAAGATGTTTTAAGTTATTTCTTAAGTCTTAAATTACTTCCAGGAGTGACTACAAAAGCCCAATATAGTTGTGATAAAAATTTAACCATTCCAGAATACAACTATTCCTTGCTCTGTAAATTCTAAGATAATATGTGTTACCTGGTTTATTGCTGTAGAAATACTTCCATATTTGTTTCCAGAAAAATCATCATTTGGAATATTTACATAGGATTTGGACATTTGGTCAGTAACACAAACCAGTGCAAAGCTTAAGAGAGCCTCAAAGAATTCCAGGAAAACCAGCTGAAACACAAGAAAACATAGATGATTGATTTGGGTGTTCATTATTTCTTGACATATGAAGTATCCTTTTTTTTGCCAGGCACAGTGGCTCATGCCTGAATTTTCAGCACTTTGGGAGCTGGAGGCGAGAGGATTAACTGAGCCCAGGGGTTCGAGATCAGCCTAGGCAATTTGGTGAGACCTCGTCTTTATAATAAATTTTTAAATTAGCTGGTTGTGGTGGCATACACCTGTAATTCCAGCTACTTGGAAGGCTGAGGAGGATGGATTGCCTGAGCCCAGCAGGTCAAGGCTGTGGTAGCTGTGAGCATGCCATTACACTCCAGCCTGGGTGACAGTGTGAAACTCTAACTCAAAACAAAAAAAATTCTTCTTTTCAACATCAGTCTCTAGTTTCCGAGTGCTTTATATATAGTTCTTTGTATTGGGGTTCAGATTATTTTCAATCAAATCTTGGTTCTCGGTACCATGGCAAAACAAACAGCCTGAATTAAGCCTACACCATTTGTGATGGCCTTTACAAACCTCAAGTTCAAAGTTGCTGTCAATTCCATCATGTATGAAAGGATTATCCTCTGCTATTACCTCCACAAATTTGGTTGCTGTTAATTCTTTGTTTATCATTTTAAAGTCCTGTAAAAGAAACAACCAACCAAACTATAACTGCCTGTAATTACAAACAGCTATATTTTAATGTCAATTTATATCAATGCAACAATTTAAGTAAATGTACAGAAATTAGTACCTTTAAAAACTGCTATTTTTAGAAAGCATTCTATATTAAAATTGGTATTTACCCCTCTATCCTTACCCTGGTCCCTCTAAAATGACAGGAAAGCACTTTTTTTTGGCATAAGCACAGGACATAGATGATCCAGGTATGAAATATTAACCAGTCTATAGGCTAGAAAGTGCCTATGGAAACAACATACTGTATAATGAAACCAATTTGACCATAGGATGATCAGCATATAACAAGAGTTAAGTTCCCATGGCATAAAGCAAGTAGTTTCACTTAAAGTCACTATTTCTGAAAACCCATCAACAGTGTTAAATGAGGACTTACTATACATGAATGTTCAGTTTTCAGTTAAAAAAAAAAATGACTCAATTAGCTAGGTATGGTAGTGCGCGCCAGTAGTTCCAGCTACTTGGAAGGCTGAGGTGGAAATATCACTGGAGCCCAGCAGATCAAGGCTGCGGTGGCCAGGAGCGTGCCACTGCACTCCAGTCTGGTGACAGAGTGAGACTCCAACTCAAACAAACAAACAAAAAAATGACTAATACCTAAAACCAAGAAGATCTCAAATTGAATGCAAAAATACAATCAGTTGATGTCACCACCAAAATGACAATGATGTTAGAATTGACTGGTGAAGATTTTAAAACAATCATCACAAAATAATGCTTCAATGAGCATTTACAAACATTCTTGAAACAAATGAAAAAATAGAAAGTCTCAGCAAAGAAATAGAAGAAATAAAGAATCCAATAGAAATTTCAGAACTGGAAAAAAACAACTAAAGTAAAATACTCAACAGATAAATTTAACTGACTTAACTGCATAGTAATGAGGACAAGAAAAGAATCAGTGAATAGAACAATAGAAATTACCCAATCTTAACAAAAGAGAAAATAGACTGAAAAAAATTTAACAAAGGGGACTGATTTAACAAAAGATATAACATTTGTGTTCATGCTATCAGAGTCAAAAAAGGCAAGGAGAAAGAGTGTAGGGTTACAAAACACTTGAATAAATAATGGTTGAAGATAAGGCATGGTGGATCCTGCCTGTAATCCCAGAACTTTAGGAGGCTGAGGCAGGAGGATCACTTGAGCCAGGAGTGTGAGACCAGCCTGGGCAATGTAGTGAGACCTCCTCTCTACCATAAAATATATAATTTTAAAATTAGCTGAGTGTGGTGTGTGTACCCCTAGTCCCAGCTGCTTGAGGGGCTGAGGCAGAAGGATTGCCTGAGCTGGGGAGGTCAAGTCTGTGGAACGCTGTGAGTGATCCACTGCACTCTATCCTGGGTGACAGAGTTAAGACCGAGACTCAAATAAATAAATAAATAATTTTAAAATAGTTGAAACTTAACAAATTTGTTAAAGCACAAACCCACAGATCAAAGAAGCTTAGTGAATTTCACGCATGATGAACACAAAGAAATTCACACCAAGACACTTCGTGGTCAATCCAAAACTAAAGACAAAGAAGGAAAGTTTTTTTGAAAGCAGTGAGAAATGATACTTTACCTATCTTGGGAAAAAAATTCAAATGACAGCAGATTTCTCATCAGAAACAATGAGGGCCAGAAGGAAGTGGCACATTTTTCAAGTGCTGAAAGAAAAGGACTGTCGATGCAGACTACTCCAGCTGGTGAAAATATCCTTCAGGAATGAAGGGGACTTCAAAACATTCTCAGATGCAGGAAAACTAAGAATTTGTCACCAGTAGAGATATCTTAGAAGCATGGCCAAAGGAAGTTTTCTAAACAGGAAGGAAATGATAAAAGAAGGAATCTAGGAACTTCAAGAAGGAAGAAAGAAACAATCTGTTTGTCCATCAATAGTTAAATGGATCAGATAGTGGTATAGTCATAAAATGGAATACTATTCAGCAACAAAAAGGAGCAAACTGGTCATGCATGGTGACTCATGCCTGTAATCCCAGGACTTTGGGAGGCCAAGTGGGAGAATTGCCTGAGACCAGGAGCTTGAGACCAGTGTAGGCAACATAGTGAGACCTCATCTCTACAAAAAACATTTAAAAATTAGCTGGGCATGGTGATACAAGCCTGTAGTCCCAACTTCTCTGGAGGCTGAGGCGCAAGGATCACCTGAACCCAGGAGGTCAAGGCCGCAGTGAGCCATGATCATGCCACTGCACTACACCCTGAACAACAGAGTGAGACTTCAACTCAAAAAATAAATAAGTAGACTGGGCTCGGTGGCTCAGCCTGTAATCCCAGCACTTTGGGCCGAGGTGAGTGGATTGCCTGAGCCCATGGGTTCAAGACCAGCCCAGGCAACTTGGTGAGACCTTGTCTCTAGAATAAAATCAAAAATTAGCTGGGCATGGTAGCACGCACCTGTAGTTTCAGCTACTTGGAAGCCTGAGGCGGAAGAATCGCCAGAGCCCAGGAGGTCGACCCTGGGGTGGCCATGAGTGTGCCACTACCCTCTAGCCTGGGTGATGAAGTGAGACTCCAACTAAAGTAAATAAATGCATACATAATATATGCATACATAAATGGAGAAGAAATTATAGAAAATTACTACTGTGCAATCCCTAGTGAAATAATGGACGTTAACAATGACCATCAGGGGTTACTAAAGTCACTGGTGATAGGCTTATGGAAAACATTACAATGCAAGGATCATGCTGGCCCCATCTGAACCCACTCAGTCTCAGCATCACTATAAATAAACATTCCTGACGTCATACAATAAAAAGTACCCAGAACCACTGTGGCCGTGTCTAAATCAAAACACCTGAATCTAATCACGCCCCTAACTCTAACTACCACTAAAATGGAAATGTGGGGAAAAGAAGAAAATGTTAAACACCACTCTAAGGATACACTCAGCCCACCCAGGATGTCTGTCCTACTATACGGGGACAAATGACCATGAAGAAAGGAGGAAGGTGAAAAATAAATATTTTATCCCCCCTAAAATCAAATAATTTTTTAAAACTATTTTCCTGTAATTAGACACTAGGTTATTGTCAGTTTTCCAAATATGTACAACATTGTCACACTTTTTAAAAACACTTTATCATTAGTATTCAGTTTTTTTAGCTTCATCATTTGCATTCCCACAAGTACAAATCAAACGTATCTTGGAATAGGAACAGAAAACCCAATGCCGCATGTTCTCACTTACAAGTGGGAGCTAAGCTAGGAATCTGCAAAAGCATGTAGAATGATACAATGGCTACTGGAGACTCAGAAGCGGGAAGGGGCAAAGCAGGGAGGGATGAGAAATCATCTTTCAGGTACAATGTACACTAATGGTGGTTGACAGGCACACTTAAAGCCCAGACTTCTTCACCACTATATAATACATCCATGTAACCAAAAACTATTTGTGCACCTAAAGCTATTAAAATAAAGATTTTTTAAAATACGTAGTTGAGAACATGACATTTCTATTTTCTATTTATTTATTTTTTGTGTGTTGGAGTCTCACTCTGTCACCCAGACTGAAGAGCAGTGGCAGGCTCCCGGCCACGCAGCCTCAACCTGTTGGGCTCCGGCGATCCTTCCACCTCAGCCTTCCAAGTAGCTGGAACTACAGGCACGCGCTGCCACGCCCAGCTAATTTTTTGATTTATTGTAGAGATGAAGTCTCGCCAAGTTGCCCAGTCGGATCTCGAACCCGCAGGCTCAGGCAATCCACTCACCTCAGCCTCCCAAAGGCACGGGATTACAAGCTGAGCCACCGAGCCCAGCTCCAGCTAATTTTTTGATTTATTGTAGAGATGGGGTCTGGCCAAGTTGCCTAGTAGGGTCTCAAACCCGTGGGCTCAGGCAATCCACTCACCTCAGCCTCCTAAGGCACAGGATTACAGGCTGAGCCACCGAACCCAGCTGACATTTCTATTTTTAATATTATTTAAGAAACTGTTTTTTGAAACTTTGAAATACGGTGAGTCCCCTACATACGAGCCTTCAAGTTGCAAACTTTCAAAGATGCAAACCTGTGTTCACAAGTCCAATCACGTAGGTTAGTTCATGTGTCTGGTGTACATGGTTCTGTGTGTGCATCCTCTACAAGTGGTTGTACTTTTGTGTACTTTACTGTGCAATGCTATATAGAGTACAGCATCTTTATTTCAAGTCCAGAATTCTGGGAGCAAGCACAAAAGCAGCAGTGATGTAGCTGGTACAGTACCATACAGTCGACTGTGTAAGCTGGGTACCCAGGCTAGCTTTGTTGGACTTAAGAACAAATTGGTCTTATGAATGCACTCTTGGAACAGAACTCATTCTGTTTGTATGCAGGGGACTTATTGTATGTGTGCTTAACCTAGAGGAGTTCTATGCATGGAGAGTTACCAAGTTGTAAGTACTGCCAGTTAAAAGTATTACGAGTTCTGCTGTGATCCATGAATACCAAAGTTACTGAAGTTAAATAATCTTGTGACAATTATACTAAAGTGTTGTCAGGGAAAAACAATATCATGGAATAAAAACTATTAAAAAATAGTAAGAGAACATTGTATAAATAAGATGTTGTCACTATTTTCCAAACTAATAACTTTTAAAAATTACTTTTTTGATAAATAACAATTTTTAAAAATGAAAACTATGCTCCTGTCTTCCTTCCTTTCTTCGTGCTTTTTTTTTTTTTTTTTTTTTTTTGAGTCGGAGTCTCACTCTGTTGCCCAGACTGGAGTGCAGTGGCCGCTCCCGGCCACCGCAGCCTCGACCCACTGGGCTCCGGCGATCCTTCCGCCTCAGCCTTCCGAGTAGCCGGAATTACAGGCACGCGCTACCACACCCGGCTGATTTTTTGATTTATTGTAGAGATGAGGTCTCGCTGCCCAGACGGGTCTCGAACCTGCGGGCTCAGGTTCCACTCACCTCAGCCTCCCAAAGGCGCGGGATTACAGGCTGAGCCACTGAGCCCGGCTCTTCGTGCTTTTTAAAGATCTCAATTGACTTTATTGTGATTCTAGGATCAGGCAACATTTCATTCCATAAAACAGAATACATGTTCCTCTATCTTCTTTAAACAGTCAGGTCTGCATGAGTAAAGAGCTTGTAGGCCACAGGTCATCCCATCCCCGAATCTGTGAGCACGTTAGGCGAGCCCCTGTTTCTATTGCCTCCTCTGTCATAGACCATTTGAATCACTCTCTTCTGCCAAGAGACTCAGTAAACATTCAGTGACCATAGAAATTCATCTCAAATCTCTATCTCATTACTTGTATATCATAGCTAGAATATCTGGTCTTTCTTTCATTGACATCAAAATGCCTCCAAATATGAAGCCAATATCGAACTTAAGTGATTACTTTCAACATCCAGATAAAGTGTCTCATCTTCATTGTAAGCTCGTTGGGAGGAGATCCATTTGGTCTGCAGTAAGTCAGATAAATCTCCCAGCACTTATCGATGTAATTCATTGCATAGAGTGTCCGCTGTTGCTCACGGAATAAATTGCCTAAAAGCACAACATACAAAACATGATGACAGATTTATATTTTGGAAAAAAAATGGTGGCAAATATAATCCTATTGTTTTTGTAATTTACCTTTTACCTGGCAGGCATTTGGATGAATGTTCTCAGTCATCAGCTTCGTAAAACACAAAAAGAGCGATGGACTTCTATTTCTGTGGTTAAAAAGATTTAATTATTCCTCCTTCCAGGAAGTGGAACTTCATTCCCCTGTCCTGGAAAGGGGACTAGACTTAATGATTTGCGTCTAACAAATACAGTGTGAAAAGGGAAAAATGGTTAAGTTTACATAGAAAAACCTGACATAGAAATACCATTCTAGCCAAGTGGTCCAGGTTAACATCACGAGTAATAAGATATAGGTACCCCATGTGATGAGAAGGGCAGTTCACCTCCTCAGTCTTCTTTCCTGAAATCCATCACCTCAGAGTAGTCATAAGAAAACACCATCAAACCAAAACCAGGGAATATTTTACAAAATAATTGACCAGCATTTTTTTAAAATGTCAAGGTCATAAAAGACAAAGAAAGTCTGAGAAACTGTCGCATGCTGAAGGACACTGTAAGGACATGACATCAACTAACTAGGCGGTACCTCTATAAATCTAAAATTATTTCAAAATAAAAAGGTTTTTGAAAGATATAATACCATTTCGCACTAAGAAAGACATGAAAGTCTGACCTAAGAAGGAAGAGTTGGTTATGACTATTTCTGAGTAAAACCCCAAGAGCTATTTGTGCTATTAAAATGACATCGATATGAAGAGCTTTCCAAGTTTTAATCTAGTATCTCATGATTTGTGGTTAATATGTGTGGAAAAGTTTTACTTCTGGTCCTTCATTTCAAGAGTATATTTTTTTAAAAAAAGACTGTGGAAGAAAAGATTATAACTATAGTACAAGTTAGCTCTGTCCCCATCCTGTACAAGGGTCCAGAAGTAGTACTTACTGGTATTCTTTGTGATAAATGTGGTAAGCCAACTGCAGGAGATAATTCAAAAAGGTTCTCAAAAGTATTGTTGTAAATGGAGAATGAATTTCTTCAACTGGTATGTCATTATTGGCTAGAATAAGAAAATTGGAGAGGATGCCTAGTATTTTCTAGAACCTTCTATGTGCTATCGGTACACAATTCAAAGAACTGAATATGGTGGAGAGCTTATTTCCTAGAGAATGCTCCAAACATATTATAAACATTCAACTAAAAATTAAACACCACACAAAATGTCTCTATCTGGTTACTTTACACGATACATACAAGATACCTTGTCCCACTGTTTTTCAGAGTAGTTTAAGCCACAGTTTGATTAATGTTGCTAATTCTAAAAGGATTTTAAGTATGTTTCAAATGCTTAAGTTTGAAGTGAATGGGTCTTTTTTTCTAATATTTATCAAGCAGATGATTTGAAGCTTTCGGTTCTGCCTTCCGAAGTTCAGCTAAAAGGAGTTCAAAGTTGTTAAATTTATCACATGAACTTTCTAATTTGAAATCAAGACTAATCCTAAGACTACCCAAAGCCTCTTCTATACTGTTCCAAGAACTTACTGCTCCTCTCTGCTCCCGATCTGTCAATTTAGTGCCTTTTTTCCTTTGATAGATTGGGTGGGAAGGAGAGGGTGAAGGGCCAGATGGAGAATACATCTGGCTTAGTGGTCCACACAGGTTCTGTCATAACCACTCGGCTTGGTGCTATAGGACAAAAGCAGCCACAGATAATATAACGGGGAATTTTAAAAAACCCAGAATTCCGTTATATAAAACTATGTATTTATGTTTACATGTTTAAGCTTCAGGCCGGGCTCGATGGCTCACACCTGTGATCCCAGCACTTTGGAAGGTGGAGGTGAGAGGACTGCCTGAGCCTGGGGGTTCAAGACCAGCCTGGGCGAGACTTTGTCTCTACAATAAATCAAAACACTAGCTGGGTGTGGTGGCGCATAGCTGTAGTTCCAGTTACTTGGAAGGTTGAGGCAGAAGGACTGCCTCAGTCCAGCAGGTCAAGGCTGTAGTAGCTGGGAGGGTGCCACTGCACTCCAGGTTGGAGACGGCATGAGACTCTGACTCAAAAACAATTCAGTCACCTTCAAAGTACTCTCCATTTGATGCAATACCCCTATTGAGATGCTTTTTCCACTGCTCAAAACAGTTTTGAACTTGTCCATTTTGATGTTTTTTAGTGCTTCTACCATTGTTAAAATTTATTTATTTATTTATTTTGCTTCACCTCTTCCACATCAGCAAAAGGTTTCCCTCTGAGAACCTTTTTCATCCAGAGAAAAAAAAAAGTTGCTCCGGGTGAGATTGGATGAATAGGGAGGGTGGGGAACAGGAGTCATGCAGCTTTTGGTCAAAACCTGCTGAAAACTCAGGGTGGTGGGCAGGTTGTTCATGTAAGACACCCATCATAAAATGGGCAAACATGTTGAAAGAATCTCAAAAAAAACCTCACTAAACCCGAATGTGGCCTCTCACAACAATGCTAGCTGGTACACTGATGCCTAGAACTCTTATCTAGCAGAGGAAGCCTGTACTGCAATGGACCCACCCTCCAAAAAACAATTCCATGTTTCTTTGGAGGAAGCAGGTGGGCATGGCTGTGTTCCAGTAAAGCCATCTTTAGGAGAACAAGTGGTGGCAGGATTTGGCCTTCCGGCCATGCCTTGCTGGCCCCTGCTCTAGGCAGTCTCATACTGTCACTGTTATTTCACGAGACTGACTCTGCAAGTAAATGCTGACACTCAAGACAAGACCATATGCTGATTTCTGGAACACCCCTCCCAACGTTTGCCTTCCACACGCCCTCAACATTTCTTAACTGGTTTCCAAGTGACATTATGCTATACTCTGCTTCAAACCAAAAGATGTGAAGGACCTGGAATACTCACCACTTAATACCCTGTCCATATCCGCAAGAGTTATTTTATGGTGATGAAATTTGCAATCTTTTAAAAATCTCCAGAAGTGAAGCTTTGTCATCAGAAAGGTATTATCCAGAGAGTGATCACATCCAAGGCTGCTATAAAAACTATAGATTCTTCTTAATTCTGTAATATTTCTTAAGATGGCATATTCTACCTGAAAAAGAAGAAAGCCACACATCTTAATTCTGTCAAAGAAGAACAAAAGTAAAAGACACAATGCCAGTTTTCTAAATTAAATGGGACAACACATGTAAAGTAATAGCATTTACTTCTTAACACTGTAAGAGCTCAATCGATGTTTTGTTCTGGCTACTCACCCACAAGTCAATAAAATGCAATTTCTGACCAACCAAAAAAAAAAAAAGCAAGCTGTTTTCTGGAAAATGGTATTCCTTTTATACTGCTATGTGGCAAAATGCTATCTCAATGGCAGCAATGAAATTTTGTTGTATACAGCAGTGGTCCCCAACCTTTTTTGCACCAGAGACTGGTTTCGTGGAAGACAATTTTTCCACAGACAGTAGAAGGATGTGTAGTCAAATCTTACTGCTAGTGTTAATCTGTATTTGCAGCCAGTCCCCAGTGCAAGCATCACCACCTGAGCTCCATCTGGCATTAGATTCTCATAAGGAGCATGCAGCCTAGAACACTTGCATATGCAGTTCACAATAGGGCTCACGCTCCTATGAGAATCTAATACCACCACTGATCTGACAGAAGACAAAGCTCCACTCACCCACTGCTCACATCCTGCTGTGCAGTCTGGTTTCTAATAGGCCATAGACCAGTACTGGTCTACAGATCATTATCCTTCACAAACATTTGTGTAAATATCCTTAACGAAATAAGTTGAATCCAGAGATATGTAAAAAGAATGATACATCAACACCAAGTAGGGTTTATCTGGGAATTGCAAAGCTGGTTTGACATTTGAAAAATCAATCAATGTAATTCACCATATTGCTAGACCTAAAAAGAACCATATGATCATATCAATGGATATCTTTCACAAAATTTAACATCCACTCATAATAAACACACTCAGCAAATTAGGAATAGAACTCCTTAACTTGATAAACAGCATGTACAGAAATATACAATTAACATTATACTTAGGGCAGAAAATCTGAAAAAAGCAATATTCACATCGATTGCTTTACTCACCTCCCTCTCGGTCCCATTTCACCTTTCAGTATTTTTCCCAGGCCCCCAAATGCCCTTGGGCTGCCCAAGTTCCCTGCAGCCTATCTGGCACTCTGTTCTCCAAAACCACTTACCCATGCCCCACCCTCATAAGTGAAATTTCAAGAGAATGTGGAAACAGTATTTGGGGTTCTCAGGGAGATAGAAAAGCCCTACCTGGGCGACTTTAGGCATCTGTTACACTCAGCATTAGTTCCTGCTTTTTAAAATTCAATTCAATTGAATACACATTTATAGTCTGCTCTATTGAAAGCATTGCTCTAGAGCACAGCAAAACACAGAATTTGCCTTTATGAACCTTAAACTCTAGTAAAGAAGACATGTACACAACAAGGAAGTATCGTTGCCAGAACAGAGCCATGGAGGAAGGCAGTGGAATCTAAATAAGAAGCTTCCTGGAGGACACCATGCTTGAACTGAGCCTCGGATAACGGAAAAATGAGAAGGACTTCACGGAGAGCAGGCACTCAAGTGGGGACCAGGGCCTAGGAGCGGACAGGGTGGGGTACTCCCATAATGCCAGTAGGGCTGTGTGACCTGGGCCAGGCTGTCCTCTCTCTGCCCCAGTCCCTCATGTACAAAATGAGACAACCATGGTAGCTGACCCAGAGGCTGCTGGGAGGATTTGGTGAATTAAAGGCATTTGGAATCATGCCCAGAGCAAAGGGCCATCCATGCACGTGCTAGCCACTGATATCATGTGAGTCCATGGAGAACAGGAGGAGGAATGACAGAGGAAAGATGAGTTGACATCAGATCACAGCAGACCCTGAATACAGACTAGGTGCATGGAACTGACAGCAAAGGCTACCCTTGGATGAGAAAGGATAGCTCAAAGGCTTAGAAGACCACGGCATGGTTGCTTGAACTTGTTCTGGCTCAAACTAGAATAACCCAGAACACTTGCTCAAAAAAAAAGACACTCACATTTAAACAAAATCATGCCAATGATGGATAATAAATACACATAATCATGAGGAAGTATCAGATAAACCAAAAACGAGAGACATTTTACAAAATAACTGACCAATATCCTTCTAAGTTCGCAAAGTCATGAAAGACAATGAAAGATGAAGGGGTTGGCTGTCACCACTCAGAGGATGCTAAGGAAATAGACAATTAAACAAAATGTGGGATCCTGAAAGAGAAAAAGGGCATTTAAAAAAAAGCTGGTGAAATTCAGAAAAAGTTTGTGATTTAGTTACTGGTGTTGTGTCAATGTTAATTGCTTAGGTTTGATCATTGATTGTACCCATGGTTATGTAAGATTAGGGAAAGCGGGATGAAATATATGTGGAAACTGTATGACTGTTGTAATTCTTATATAAGTCTAAAATCATCTCAAAGTAAAAAGTAAAAAAAAAAAAGTAATATTTTCTAACTACATTGCTAATATGTCCATAATCTGAAATATTACATAGTCATTAAAAATGTTTAAAATCTTTCATGAGATTAAGAGTTCTAAAAAATATTTTAAAGTATTTCTGAAGTGTAGAATTACAGAATTCTTTCACTTTCTGTGTCATATATTTCTATAATGTTTGAATCTGTTTGTAAGAGCATGTGTTACTTTTGTAATTTTTTAAAAGTAAGACATATTTTCAAAAACAGGGCCTTACTCTGTTACCCAGGCTGGAGTTAATAGCACTACAGCCTCAAACTCCTGGGCTCAAGCAATCCTGCTGCCTCAGCCTCCTGAGGATTACAGATGTGAGCCACCATGCCCAGCTAATTAGAAAATTTTTTGTAGAGATGAAGGTCTCTCTATGTTGCCCAGTCTGGTCTCAAACTCTTGACTTCAAACAATCCTCCTGCCTGGCCCTCTCAAAGCACTGGAATTACTGGTATGAGCCACCCTGCCTGGCCTAAAATATATAATTTTAATAAGACCCATGTTTTGACATAAAAAGAACTCCAAATTGGAAATTTAACATATATATGTAATATTATATATAATATAGTATATATACAATTATATATGGGAGAGAGGCTATAATGTAAACAACAAGATCCCTACTTTTTTTGGTACACCAATATACATGCTTATTCATCTAAAATTATATCGTAGGAGAATATGTAATGGCATTGAATAGCTATCATTAAATACTACACGAAGATAGAGATCATATGTGTAGAATGATCCCATTTCTGCATATGTCTACACAGTAAAAAACTGGAGAGTGTCTGAAGATTTCTTCTGGGTGGAGAGCCTCTTTTTCCTTTTCCTTACCTGTATTTTCTACAAGTATCTTGTACTGGCCAGACACGGTGGCTCACGTCGATAATCCCAGCACTGCGGGAGGCCAAGGTGAGAGGATTGCCTGAGGCCAGCCTGGGCAACTTGGCGAGACCTCATTTCTACAATAAATCAAAAAATTAGCCAGGCACAGTGGCATGTGCCTGTAGTTCCAGCTACTTGGAAGGCTGAGGCAGAAGGACCACCTGAGCCCAGCAGATCAAGGTTGCAGTGGCCATCAGCAGTGTGCCACTGCACTCCAGCCTGGGCAACAGAGTGAGACTCCAAGTCAAAAAAAAAAAAAAAAGTATCACGTACTACTTTTGTAACTAGAGAAAGTAATACACATTTCTATTTTTAACAAGAACCTTGCAGCAGAGGCAGGGGATACCAGCAGTCTGTATTATAACATTGGCCATGAGACAGAAATTGGGAGGATCAGGGAGAAAGAGTCATCCCTCTTGAGGGCTGAAGAACCAGGGGCCAGATGAGGCAGAGGCAGGGAAGAGAAAAGAGCCAAAGATGCTTTACAGGTTTGAAGTGCTAATGGTTCTTTATCGTGAACAGCATCCTCAACGAGAGTTTCATCAAAGAAACATACCAACCCCTCGTCAAACCAGGGGCCGTGAAAATAAAATGTAATTTGATGGCCATAATTTGCCAGATGCTAATCAAATTAAGTTCAAGTATACACAATTTTCTCTATCTCAAAGAATTTCTAGGTTTCTAATGATTTCTAAGGGCTTGAGTTCTTTTGAACCACAGCAGTCCATGATAAGGCATAGCAAAACTAATGTCCTGCAGAGAAGGTGGCCACAGCCTTGCCTGGTCTTCAGACCATGTGTGGGTGAGGTTGACGTCCCTGATAGGCTCTGAGGCTCTGGGTAACTCACCTAGTCCCTCCACTGGGACTTTCCTCACACAGCCTGCTCAGTCACAGACTTGACTTTTGAATTAAATGGGGTAGTATATGTAAAGCATCCATCAGGCAGATAAGACACTCAGTATATGACAGCAGTCACTAGTTATATTTCCCCAGGACAACATTGATAACAATGAAAAGGTTATCACCTGCTTCTTCTCTTCTGCTTGGTCTGCCTTAGGGTACATGTTCAACAACAATTTTAGATTCAGCTCGATACTCGATCCTAACACAGAATGACTTTCACTGCCATCAAGCTTTCTGATAAGTTCTAGCAAATATAGGCAAATAGAGAGGATAATTACGAAAAGCAATGTTAAAATTGTTCAATGTTATATCAAAATGATTTTCCATCAAATGTGATACGAGAGTATTCAGAAAACCTACTAAGAGAGCAGTTGCTCACAAAAAGTTCTGTTTTCTGAAGTATTCGGTATTTTCATGAGTAGACACCAGGGATAAAAATAGATTAATTTGTTTTCAACTGACAGGTGAATGCACCCTACCAGCACTCATGGATGGTCTGCAATCCTGGCCTCTTTTGGCAACTTCTGAAGGCGTGTTCAGGTACTTGATGAGTTCTGTTTCCAGATCTGGAAACTCTGTGACGTGGTCATTGGAAAACAGGCCTTCGTACACACGCCCGTTCTTGAAGGTTAATCGGCCCTGCAGATAGAAACATCACCACTTGCAGTTTAGAAAGAGTTTTCTTAGGAAAACATTGGAAAATATACACCAATCGCTTTTACAAGGGTTTGGAGCTTTTTGTTTGTTTTGAAGACATACACTTAGACCACATACAGTCAGAACCCTAAAGTCTCACATGCTGTGCAAATCTTTTCTCTTTCCCTCCTCCTGCTAACTTCTCCCTCACTGGCTTCTCCTCCTTGTCTGTTCCTCTTCTCTCTCCTCTCCTCTCCCTGTATCTGCCCCACAACCTCTTCCCAACTTTAAGCATCTTTAGCCCATAGGATGTTTCCTATTAAGCTATTCTGGTGACCGGCAGAATGCCCATCACACAAAAGGGACTCTCCTGGTATGTGTCAAACCCAGCCCTAGAGTCAGTGACTGATTCAGAGGTGGAAAATGACCCAATTCAGCTTTGTGAAACAAAGGACATTTGTTGAGAACTTCTGAGAAAAGTTTTTTCTCTTATTTGAGTTAGCGTGGTATGTGCATTTGAAACTTGGAACCACAGCAGCCATCTTGCAATCAAAAGGGAGGGACCACACAGGGTAAAACTGACATGGTTGGCGATACTGTGGCTAGATAGAAGAGAAATCCTGATATCACTGAGTCGCTGAATCTAACCAACCCTGAAGCTCACATTGTTCTTGATTATACGTGGTAAATTATGCTACATTGTCTGTTACTTGCAACCAAAACCACCCTAACACACACACACACACACACACAATAAAACTAAGTGACAACTAAATATATAGAAATGCAAGGTACTAGCTAGAGAATGGCATACCTTTTGTTGTATTTCTTTTTTTTTTTGAACTGGAGTCTCACTCTGTTGCCCAGACTGGAGTGCAGTGGCACACTCACAGCCACTGCATCCTTGACCTACTGGATCCAGGCAATCCCTCCAAATAGCTGGAACTACAGGCGTGTGTGACTGCTCCTGGTTAATTTTTTGACTTATTGTAGAGATGAGGTCTTATCAAGTTGCCCAGGCTGGCCTTGAATCTACGAGCTCAGGCAATCCTCTCATCTCCACCTCCCAAAGTGCTAGGGTTACGGTTGTGTGAGCCATCTCGCCCAGCCTTTTTGCTATATTTCAGTTGCTTGGCATAATCTTTAAAATGTAATCGTCACAGGTCTATACTCACCATGCCATGTTTTTTATTGGAAACCCATTCTCCTTCATACATGGCTCCACTGGCATAGGAAAACTTTCCGTGTCCATGACGACACCCATTTACAAACTCTCCCGTGTATTCATTTCTCAAAGGATACTGGGAGTTAGGGATTCTCTTTAGAAACCATGTGTGTGTTCCAAAGCCATTCTGAAAAGACAGCAAACTACCATCAGAAATGCTTAAAATAGTTCCTCTTTTTACCTGAATCCATTTGAAGTTAGGACAAATACGATGGTAATTTGAAGGCGCAAAGAATATGGACTCTGGATCGCACCAACTTGGGTTCAACCCCAGCTCAGCTACTTACTAATCAGTCTTTTGATCTAGGGCAAATTATTTAAACCCTCTAAGTTTTTCATTTATAAAACAGAAATACCACCTGCCCTGCAGCTTGGATGTAAAGACTGATGGTAGTGTATATAAAGTATCTGGCTTGATAATGGTTATCTTAATTTATATTTTTAATTTTTTTAAGATACAGATTTATAAAATTACCCCCTCCTCAATCCCCACTTTCCAAAGGTAACCACTAATTAGATTTGAGAATTCATCTGTGTATTCCCCAGGCATATACAATCATACATCTTAAATAAAAATGTTATACATGCACATAAAAACATACACAATTTTTTCAATAATGGGATGACTCTATATATACCATTCTGTAACTTTTGGATATATACCCAAGATTAAAAGCAGGGACTCAAACAGACATTTGTACACCCATATTCATAGCAGCATTATTCACAATAGCCAAAAGGTGGAAACAACCCAGGTATTCATTAGCAAAGGAAAGGATGAACCAAATGTGGTATATCCACACAATGGAATATTAGTCAGCCTTAAAGTGAAAGGAAATTCTGACATATACTACAACATGAATGAACCTTGAAGACATTAAACCGACTCAAAAAAACGGGGAATATAGAACAGGTAGACAGAAAATGTGTGATGATATAGAAGAACTGAACGACGACATTATCAATCCACTTGATCTAATTGGTATCTATGGAATGCTCCACCCAACAAAAGCAGAATTCCATGAAACATTCAGCAGGACAGACCATATTATGGGCCACAAAGTAAATCAACATATTTAAAAGAAAAACAGTCATATAAATTATATTCCTTGACCACAGTGGAACTAACAACAAAATCAACATTAGAAAGGTATCTGGAGTCCCGGCTACTTGGAAGGCTGAGGCGGAAGGATCGCCAGAGCCCAGCAGGTCGAGGCTGCAGTGGCTGGGAGCGGCCACTGCACTCCAGTCTGGGCAACAGAGTGAGACTCCAACTCAAAAAAAAAAAAAAAAAAAAAAAAGAAAGGTATCTGGAAAATCTCCAAATATTTGAAAATTAAAAACATACTTCACAATTACTTATGGGTCAAAAAGGAAGTCACAGGCAAATTACAAAATATTTTGAACTAAACAAAAGTAAAAAAACAGCATATCAAAATCATTGGGATACAAATAAACCAGGGCTTAGGAGAAGAATTGTGGTGTTGAATGCTTATATTTGAGCCAAGCGTGGTGGCTCATACCTGTAATCCCAGCACTTGAGGAGGCCAAGAAGAGCTTGGGGCCAGGAGTTCAAGACAAACCTAGCAACATAGCAAGACCCCCCCCCTAACAACAACAAAAGAAGCTTATATTTGAAAAAATATATACCAAATCAATAAAGTTTCCACCTTACAAGTCTAGACAAAGAAGAGCAAATTAAACCTATAGCACACGGAAGCAAGGTAATAACAGAGAGCAGATATCAATTACATGGAAAATTGCAAAAACCAGAAAAAATAAATCAGAGAAACTAACAGTGACTACTTGAGAAGATTAATAAAATTGATATAACTCTAGAAAGACTGATAAAGAAAGGTGAGAAAACACAAATTACTACTATCAGGAAAAAGAGGGAACATTGCTAATAGTTTTTACGTGTCTTAAAAGAATAATAAAGGAATGTCATGAAAACTTTTTGCCAATAAATTTAGCTATATCTATGAGTAGACAAATTCCTTGAATAAAACAAATATCTAAAGTTCACTTAAGAAAAAAAAGTAGGTAAGGCCAGGCACGGTTGGTCATATCTGTAATCCTAGCACTTTGGGAGACTGAGGCAGGAAGGTCACCTGAGCCCAGCAGTTCGAGACCAGCCTGGACAACATAATAAGATCTAGTCTCTACAAAAAAGATTTAAAAATTTTCCAGGTGCAGTGGTATGCACCTATAGTCCCAACTACTTAGGAGGCTGAGGAGGAAGGATCACCTAAACCAAGAAGTTTGAGGCTGCAAGGAGCCATGATCATGCCATTGCACCCCAACCTGGGTGACAGAGTGAGATCCCAGCTGGAAGAGGTGCAGAAATTAAAAATCAAATTTATAGTTAATCATCCACAAAGACAACTCTAGACCCAGAAGGTTTCCCTGGCATATCCTACTAAACCGTTAAGGAAGAGATAATGCCAATTCTATAAACTCTTCTGGAAAATTAAAGCAAACACTTCCCGCCGGGCTCGGTAGCTCAGCCTGTAATACCATGCTTTGGGAGGCCGACATGAGTGAATTGCCTGAACCCGTGGATTCGAGACCCGCCTGGGCAACTTGGCGAGCCCTCATCTCTGCAATAAATCAAAAAAAATTAGCCAGGCATGGTAGCATGCGCCTGTAGTTCCAGCTACTTGGAAGGCTGAGGCGGAAGGATCACCGGAGCCCAGCAGGTCGAGGCTGTGGTGGCCGGGAGCATGCCACTGCACTCCAGTCTGGGTGACAAAGTGAGACTCCAACTCAAAAAAATAAAATAAAAAAATAAAGCAAACACTTCCCAACTCCTTTTATGAGGCCAACATTTCCCTGATTACAAAACCTGACAAAGATATTGTAACAAAAAAATACTATAAATCAATATTCCTCATGAACATAGACAAAATTTCTCAGAAACATATGAGGAAATTGAATCCCACAATATATAAAAAGGATAATAATGTCATGACCAAGTAGTTTATCCTAGGAATGCAGGGTTGGTTCAACATTTGAAAATCAATCAATATAATTGAACATAACAACAGACTAGAGAAGAAAACCACACGATTATCTGACTTATGCAGAAAAAGCATAAAACAAAATTCAACGTTCATTCATAATAAAAACTGTCAGTAAACTAAGAATTAAAGAGATCTTCCTGGACTGGATAAAGGGCATCTTTGAAAAACCTAAAGCTAATATCACAATGAAAGACTGAATTCTTTCCTGCTAAGGTCAGGAACAATGCAAGGGCGACCCCTCTCCTCACTCTGATTCAGCATCATACTGGGAGTCTACCTAACCAGTGCAGCATGGCAAGGAGAAAAAATTGTGTATGGATTAGAAAGATACAAAGTCGACTGCATTTGGAAACATGATAGCTCATACAGAAAACTTCAAAGAATCTACAAAAAAAGCATTATGTGAATTTAGCAAGGTCCCCAATTACCAGGCTAAAATGTAAGATATCATCAGAAAGTGGAAGTCCTAGATATATAAACATTATAAATCTAACTCTACAAAGTGTTTCTTTCCTTTTCATGAAATTCATAGCCTCTAAATTATAAATATGGTCTCAGTCCTTACAGGAGCTGTATGAATTTATGAGTTTGCCAATGGAAGTTTGTGTGCGAGACCATTAGAAAAGATTAAATAATAAAACAGCAATTAAAAAGTACAGTTGAGACCAGTACATAGCAACTTGAGCTTCTAAATTTAGCCGAGCATATAAATCTCAGATTACCATACAATATCATCCTAAACAATACAGGGGCTGAAGATCAGCAGAGCATCCACCTCTGGGTATACACCGCTGGGGTCAGCCAGGGCATACCTGGACCCCTCTCTCCCACTGGCCGGTGTACTCTTCATTGGTTGTCAGCCACCTCATCCTCCCTTCCCCATGGCGCATATTGTCTTCCCACTGGCCCTCATATATATTTCCAGATTTGTAACTAAGACAAAAGAAACAAATGAAAAACCATCAGTTACCTCACATATGTTCTCTAGTTACATATACATTTATCTTTAAGACTTTTTTACCCGGGCTCGGTGGCTCAGCCTGTAATCCCACACCTTGGGGAGGCCGAGGTGAGTGGATTGCCTGAGCTCGCAGTTTCGAGACCCGCCTGGGCAACTTGGCGAGGCCTCATCTCTGCAATAAATCCAAAAATTAGCCGGGCATGGTAGCGCTCGCCTGTAGTTCCAGCTCCTTGGAAGGCTGAGGCGGAAGGATCGCCGGAGCCCAACAGGTTGAGGCTGAGGTGGCCGGGAGCCTGCCACTGCCCTCCAGCCTGGGCGACAGAGTGAGACTCCAACTCAAAAAAAAAAAAAAAAGACTTTCTTTTAAACTTTCCCCCGAACACCTTTGAAGAAATCCAACCCTTGTGTTCATACAATCTTCCCTGTGTTTAAATTCAGTGGCTAGGCATGTGGTCAGTAAAAAGAATCACCTAAGGAAGCAGGATGAATCACTTTATTAAAACATCTGATTATTTACTAAGGTGACAAAGTGAATAAGAGCAGCACTTATTAATCTTTTAACAATTCTTTGTTGTGTTATGATTAGTTAATATTTTGCCCCCAAATATTTTAATCTTTAAAATATTTAATTCTATTAAATCCATCTGAAATCAAGCAAATGTGTCAACATCCCTCAAAAAACATGCAACAAATATTGGAGGTCCATGATTAATACAGAGAGCAAAGAAAAGCATCTTCTACATATTTTAAAGTGAAACGGTATGATTAGATATCATTTAACAGCGTGTTTTTCTAAAATTTCCATAGTCATCACTGTGGAGATTATATTGGGATTAATTTAAATATTCCATCCTGCTTAGAGAGAAAAAATGTGTTCTCTGCAATTTCTGCACCTTATCTTTAAATAGTCCAAGTCAATGTTATTTGGACTCACAAACACTTCTTCACCCACACCCCAAATGCAACCACGATCATACCTACCATCTTATTCCCCAGCCCTTTTTGATGTTGTGTACCCAGTCTCCCTCGTACCAAGAGGTACCCTCTTGATTGTAATAAATGGAGCCCTAAAACAAATAATATCATTTTACAAAAGCAAGTCTTATGATATAAATGCTTAAAGGTAAAGATTAAAATATACGAATTTAAGAAAGGTAAACTCTAAAGAAGTCAATGTCATACTTAGGCAAGACATATAATCTGTTATATTGCTGTTTTGCAATCAAGAAAATAGTAAAATAGTCACACTGAAGGAGAATGAGATAAGGACACAAATCAATTACTCCTTAATGACAGAGCACCACATTGAGGCAAAGAATGACTAACTCATTATATCCAGGTATATACACTATATTCAATAACTATTAGTCAAATAAGTACCTAAAGAATTTCTGTCTTGTGACCACCTCCCATGTAATCGAAGGTCACTCTCTCTTATGTACCAAAACCTTTTCTTTTTTTGGGGGGGGGTCAGAGTCTCTGTTGCCCAGGCTGGAGTGCAGTGGCACACTCACGGCCACCATAGCCTCAACCTGCTGGGCTCAGGCAAACCTTCCACCTCAGCCTTCAAGTAACTGGGACAACAGGCCCCGGCTAATTTTTTTATTTGCTGCAGAGACAAAGTCTCACCATGTTGTCCAGGCTGGCCTCAAATGCTTGGGTTCAGGAAATCCTCTTGCCTCAGCCTCGCAAGGTGCTGGAATTACAGGTGTAAGCCACCACACCTGGCCCAAAACCATTTTTAAACTCAGTTTTGACATCCTATTCATTTTACTGCCTCCGAGTATAAGTGAACACAGTGTAACCTTTCTTTGATCTACACCAAATGGCTTCAGATGGCTTTTTCACTGACTTATCTTTGTGTGTGTGTGTGTGTGTGTGTGTGTGTGTGTGTGTGTGTATGACAGAGTGAGAGAGAGAAGAAAGAGAGAGAGAGAGGAGAGAGAGAGAGAAAGAAAGATTTTTCTGTCTTCGTCATTATCAGACTAACTTGTCCTTCTTACAGCCAGGCATATGCTGTTGTCTAGAAGTCACTGTCCCCAACACCTCTAACATGTCTCAAGTTATTCAGTTATCTGCTGAGAGCTAAAAAAAGAAAGAAAGAGAGGAAGGAAGGAAAGAAGGAAGGAAGGAAGGGAGGGAGGGAGGGAGGGAAAGAAACTCTAAGGAAGCAGTCCAATAAAACCTGAGAAAGGCAAGAGGATTATGATCTTGGAGAGGGCCTGAGTATTTCTCCCCTTTACACAGTCGTGAGGGGAGGCCAGGGAGATAAACAGCTTAGCCACAGGCCCTGGTGAACTCTCACCTAACTCTCTTGGCTAGCATCAGTTAAAAAAGAAGCTTGAACTGAATCCCTAAATTCCTTTTTTTTCTTTTTTGTCAGAGTCTTACTCTGTCGCCCAGACTAGAGTGCACTAGCACATATGTAGCCCACTGCAGGCTCAAACTCCTGAGCTCAAGTGATCTTCCCACCTCAATCTCTCAAGTAGCTAGGTGCATGCTGCCACATTTGGCTAAATTTTTAAAAAATTTTTTTGTAGAGATGAGGCATTGCTATGTTGCTTGGGTTGGCCTCAAATTCCTGAGCTCAAGCAATCCTCTTCCCTTGGCCTCCCAAAATGCTAGAATTACAGCCATGAGCCACCATGCCCAGCCTCTAATTCCCTTTGAACTCTGAAAATCAGATATTCCTTTATGCAGGGACTTTGGAAATCCTCCTTGGTTTGTCAGAAGCCTTTCAGCTGACTTTCAGTGACTGTGGTATATATTTATGGGAGGACTTCTCATCCCAGGTTTATCCCATCCAGTAGTTCCACTTTTTTGAAAAACAAAAAAAAACAAACAACAAAAAAAAATCACACAGACCAGGCCACTTCAGGGGAAGCAGAACAGAAGTTGGAATTTCATCGTCAGTGATAGCCAGATGCAGTGACTTACACCTGTAATCCCAGCCCTTTGGGAGATTGAGGTGGGAGGATCGCTTAAGTCCAGGAGTTTGAGACCAGCCTGGACTATGCAGTAAGACCTGGTCTCTACAAAAAATGAAAACATTAGCTGGGTATGGTGGTATGCACCTGTAGTTCCAGATGCTCGGGAGATTGTGGCAGAAAGATTACTTGAGGCCAGGAGTTTGAGCCAGCCTGGGAAACATAGCAAGACCTCATCTCTATAAAAAATTTAAAAATTAGCTAGGAGTGGTGGCGTGCACCTGTAGTCCCAGCTAATTGGGAGACTGAGGCAAGAGGAAACACCCTAGAACCCAAGTATTCGAGATTGCAGTGAGCCATGACCATGCCACTGCACTCCAGCCTAGGCAACAGAGGGAGACTCCAAATAAAAAAATTAAAAAAAAAAAAATTGTCAATGCTGTTCAGACAAAAAAACTTCTAAAGCCAGAATTCACAAAGTTTCTGCAGGACTGCTTGCAGATCTGCCTCTCTCTTGTGTTTCACTTCTTCACAGAGCACTGCTTGAGCCAGAGGCTCAAGGAACTTGTACGTAAATAATTATTCTAAATAAATAATGCCTGAGACTCCGCCCACTAACTAACTTTCATGGGTTTGAAAATAAACCAGGGGGTAACCCCTTTGGGTCCCCTCCTCTTGTGGGAGCTTTTCTGTCCTCTCAATAAATCCTGCTTTCTGGGAAAAGAAAAGAAACCAGGATGTTTATCTTACCTTACTAAGTAGTCATAAATTACAAAAGAAGATGAGGAAGGAGAAGAAAGAAGAAGGAGGAGAAGAAGAAGGGCATCTCTAGTTATTTAAGAAACTACATGTAATACTGAGCTACCCCGCATTTCAGGAAGGTAACAGTTGTGGACTTGGTAACAATACTCCCGCAAGCGAACATTCCCACCCGTGGTGATTACAGTGGTGGACTTCTTCTTTTTGATGACATTTTCTAAAAACTACAGCTTTTTTAAATTCTAAAAATTGCACCAGCATTTTATCATCCTATGCAGAAGTAAAACAATAATACCCAAATAGCAATCTTGGTTAAAGTGACTATATCCTACATCGCTGGTGGGGCTGTAAAATGGTTCGGATGCTGTGGAAAACCATTTGGTGGTTCCTCAAAAAATGAAATGTGAAGTTGCCAAATGACCTAGCAATTCAACTTCTGGGTATATGCCCCCCCAAAGACCTGAAGACAAGGGAGGAGGAAGGAGAGAGGAGAAAGAGGGGGGAGGGAAGGGGGACGAGGGGGGAAAGGGGAGGAAGAGGAGGAGGAAAAGGAAGAGGAGGAGGAAGAAGAAGGAGAAGAAGAAGGGCATCTTTAGTTATTTAAGAGGACAACAAGAACTCAAATAAATCCATGCACACAATTCATAGCAGCACTATTCATAAAAGTCAAAAGATGGAAACAACCCAAATGTCCATCAATGGATGAACGGATAAACAGATTATGGCAAACACTTACAATGGAATATTATTCAATCACAAAAAGAAATGAAGGACTGATACACACTACAACATGGATGAACCTCTAAAATATTATGCTAAGAGAAAGAATATAGACACAAATGATCACATCATATATGATTCCATTTATAAGAAATGTCCAGAGGAAAAAACCATAGAGACAGCAGATTAGTGGTTACTAGGGGACATGGGGATAGCAAGTAGGAATAACTGCCTAATGGGTACAGAGTTTTATTTTAGAGTGATTAAAATGTTGGGACTGGACAGCGGTGATGGTTGCACAACACTGTGAATGTATGAATGCCAATGAATTGTTTACTTTAAAATGGCTAATTTTGGCTGGGCGTGTTAGCTCTCGCTTTCATCCCAGCACTTTGGGAGGCCAAGGCAAGGAAGACTGTTTGAGCCCAGGAGCTCGAGACCAGCCTAGGCAACAGAGCAAGACCCTGTCTCTACAAAAAAATCAAAAAACTAGCCAGGCATGGTTGCACATGCTTATAGTTCCAGTTACTCGGGAGGCCAGGGTGGGAGGATTGCCTGCGCCCAGGAAGTCAAAGCTGTGGTGAGCCAGGATTGTGTTCCTGCACTCCAGCCTGGGTGACAGATTGAAACCCTGACTCAAAAACAAATAAGTAAATAAAATAAAATGGCTAATTTGATGTGATGTAAATTTCACCTCAATAAAAAGCGAATATGCCCTCCACAGCCACCCCCCCCCCGCCTCCAGGTTTGTGCGTTCTGCTCGAAGACGGGACTCTGCAGTGGCTGCCTCACCCACCTTCCCATGTCTCTTGCCATTGCACCAGTGGCCGATGTAGGACACGGGCTGGGTGCTGCACTTGAACATACCAAAGCCGTTCCTCATGCCGTTGATCACTTCTCCTTCGTACATGCTGCCATCAGGCCACGTGTACACGCCGTGGTTCATGGGAATATTCTTCACAAAGTCCCCCTAAGATAAAATGGCCATAGGGTGACAGGAGGAAGAAAGCGAAGTGATCTCTAATCCTGTGGGCTGTTAGAGACACCTCTTGACCTCTGATACTATTTCTGCCTCTCTTCCCGTGATAACAGTTGAACACACCCCTTTCTCTCTCCTCTTTTCTTCTCCACATCTCCTACCCTCTCTCAACTGATGACTCCACTGGGTGGAAGCTCAGGCAGAATAAAATACCCGGAAGGCTGCATGTAGAATAAGATCCAGGATGCAAGCAGGTGACATGGTACAGTGGTAACTTTCAATCCTGACCTTGGGAATTTCAGATTTTTTTTTTTAACTTATTTTGTGTAGAGGTAGAGTCTCACCATGTTATCCAGCCTGGTCTTAAACTCCTGACCTTAAGCAATCCTCCACCTCAGGCTCCCAAAGTGCTGGGGATGACAGGCATGAGCCACCGTACCCAGCCAGGAGTTTTAGCTTCTTAGAATTCACCTCAAAGGAAGCTTATTCACTGTCTCCTCCAGGAAATTTGGATGATCATCCAGGCTTAACAATCACCTAAGCAAACCCCTCTTTCTGCCTGTGGGTCATCAGAATATTCTACAAACATGCCAGGCAATAGTCCATCCGTGGACACCTTCTAGAGAATCCGCTCTGTGCAGGCCCAGGATGTCTGCTGAGTGGGCAGCATGCAGCAGAGTGCACCACAGCCCAGAGCCATTGGACTCTCCTCCAGGAATCTGATTAAATCTGATTACCCTGGAGGCAGCCAGTCAGCAGAGAAAAGGGGACAGAACATCCTGGCCTGGCCATGAGTCATGTTGTGTGAGGCCAGCTGGCCTCCCTGAGGATGCTTCTGAGAGCCCCCGAATCCTGCCCCTAAACCCTCCTGACTGGGCTGGCGTGGAAGTCTGTGTCTGTAAAAATGCCTCCCACCTCCCCCGCAACACTGCCTACGAGACTATGAAGCAGAGGAGACTCTTTGACAAATCGCCATTCTTGGACCAGAAACCTTAAACGTAGGCCATAGGAAAGAAGGCGGGATGTTGCGTGGGAAGGGAGTTCCCTGAGACAGGCTGGCGCAAATCTATCGTGGGGGCCCAATCCTCAGGCTGCCCTGGACATTGACATTGTTCTCTTCTCCCAACAGTGAAGGCCAACCCCTCCCTCCCTCTCCTTGCACCTCGCAGCACACCTCCCGTGGTCCAGCTGCAGTTAGCTGCCCTCCTGGCCTGAACTTGTCTCTGCCTCCGTCACTGCCTGGTTGCTATTTGAATAAGTGCATTATGTGCGTGAGTTTTAAATGTCATCACTGCCATTTATAAACACCATCTGTTAGTAACTCTGTAATCCAGATTTTTAGGATAGCAATTCAGACACTCATACACTTTGTGGGTGGGAGCTGAAACGGGTACAATCTCCTGCAGAGCAATTTGGTCCTAGCAATCAACTTAAATATCTCCTTAACTTAAATATCTCCTCTCAACTTAAATACATCTCCCTCCACACCAGCAAGGTGAGTTAAGTGAAATCCACATAATGAAATACATGCAGCCAGTAAAAAGTTAGACTCAGATGAATGGATACAGTTTGACCTCTAAAAAATAAAGGTACCACAGACAGTGTATTAAATAAACGATCTGGGTTTGTAAAAAGTAGGAGGGACAAAAAACACATTAGGTGTACTCTATATGCCTAGAACACACAGAATACTCTAGAACGCTCAAATGAAACCAGTAACAATTATTGGTAGGTCTTGGGCAGTTACTATATCCTTTGTTTTTATCAGTTGTTTTTATCCATGTGTTGAATTGCTTTTATGAAGATCATATCTTTATTGATTATGACCATTACATTTCATAATTACAGTTTAGAACTATAACTTATTATATACCTTACCTCATATTTTAATCCATCGGCCCAAATATAAGTCCCTTGTCCATGCATGAGTCCTTCTGAGAACATACCCTTCAAAACAACAACAACAACAAAACAACAAGCCCTTAGAATGCAGCCGTTGATTGTACACTACAACTGCCATCCACGGCTTCAGTTCCTTGGATGGAGCCTTGTTCTGGTTTCATGTGCATGAACTTGCCTGCATGCTCAGCAAAAGCAGTAGAGCCCAGCTTTGAGCCCGTGTGCCTGAGAAAGGATCTAAGAAGGGGTTATCACCCTCATAAGCTAAGGATGGCCTCAGCTGCAAAAAATCTGTTCTGCAATAAGCACATATTTCTTTGATAAGCTAAATGAGTGGATAAATATCATCACTGTGCCGTTAGTAACACAGGCAAAAAATTAAAACACCCCCAAAGTACCCACAATTATGAAATAGTTATGAATAGCAAATTAGAACACAATATCAAAATTAACAATTTTGTCATATCAAAAATAACAACTATGGGCTGGGTGCAGTGGTCACACCTGTAATCCCAGCCCTTTGGGAGGTTGGGGTGGGAAGACTGCTTCAGCCAGGAGTTCAAAATCAGCCTGGGCAATATAGAAAGAACCTGTCTCTTCAAAAATAAATAAATAAATAACCGGGCATGGTGGCATGTACCTATAGTCCCAGATAATTGGGAGGCTGAGACAGGAGGATTGCTTGAGCCCAGGAGTTCAAGGTTACAGGTTACAGTAAGCTATGACAGCAACACTGCACCAGTCTGGGCCACAGAGCTAGACATTTCTCTAAAAAAAAAAAAAATTAAACTAAAATTTTAAAATTATAACAATCATAAAGAGGGAGATGGGCATGAATGTTTAATGGGGACAGTTTCAGTTTGGGAAGATGAGGAAGTTCTGGAAATAGCTGGTGGTGATTGTTGCACAACAATGTGAATGAATATAATGCCACTGAAACAACATGCACTTTACAAATGGTTAAAATAAGAAGTGTTATGTCTATTTTACCACAATAACACAATTTTAAAACAATTATGAAAACCAGGCAGCAATACAGGGAAAGATTCATAGGTGAAAAGACCCAAAATGATAACTTCAAAATGAGTATGTCCATGTTAAAATATCAATACAGACCAAGCTCGGTGGCTCAGCTTGTAATCCCAGCACTTTGGGAGGATGAGATGAGTAGAATGCCTGAGCCCACAGGTTCGAGACCAGCCCGGGCAACTTGGTGAGATCACATCTCTACAATAAATCAAAAAATCAGTCGGGCGTGGTAATGCACACCTGTAGCTCCGGCTACTTGGAAGGCTGAGGTGGAAGGTCGCTGGAGTCCAGTAGGTCGAGGCTGCGGTGGCCGGGAGCGGCCACTGCACTCCAGTCTGGGTGACAGAGTGAGACTCCAACTCAAAATAAAAATAAATAAATAAATCAAAAAATTAGCCTGGCGTGGTAGCATGCACCTGTAGTTCCAGCTACTTGGAAGGCTGAGGCAGAAGGATCGCCGGAGCCCAGCAGGTCGAGGCTGCAGTGGCCAGAAGCGTGCCACTGCACTCAAGCCTAGGTGCCAGAGTGAGACTCCAACTCAAAATATATATATCTCGATACATCTATTCAAGAAATAAAAGGATCTTAGCTGGGCGTGGTGGCACATGCCCATAGTTCCAGCTACTTGGAAGGCTGAGACAGAAGGATCACCTTAACACAGCAGGTCGAGGCTGCGGTGGCCGTGAGTGTGCCACTGCACTCCAGCCTGGGCAACAGAGTGAGACTCCAACTCAAACAAACAAACAAAAAAACAAACAAAAACTCTTGAAATAAAAGGACTACAGCAAATTAAACACATTTATGGTAAAAGTGTCACATTTATGGTGACACTGGGATTTTACTCTTCATTATTTACTTTAGTGACTTGACTGTTGCTTGTATGATAAACAAGAATCAGGAAAAGAAACAAATCTAAAATGACAAATTCAGTTCTACTGAGCCATATTTTTTACCTTAAATATATAGTCAGGGTTCAAAAGAAAAATCAGCATGAGGTACTTCCAATATCTTTTGAAGAATCAATGGACCTTGTCACCCACAACTTCCTCCCAGCTCTGCAGACTCCCAGCACACAACTCACATGGTAGGTACAGCCTCCTTGAAAGATTGCAAAACCTTCTCCCTCGTACAGTCCACGAACTTTTTCCCCTTTATAGCTACAAAGAAAAAAGGGAATTCAAGGTGACAGATGATGTGAATAAACCTAAGTGACAGTGGGTTAAGATATATATGAATAGGTTAAAATATATAGGCAAAGAGTTTCAGTTCGGGAAGATGAAAGAGTTCTGGAAATAGTGATGATGGTTGTACAACATTGTGAATGCCACTAAATTGTACTTTTAAACTGGTTAAAATGGCAAATTTTGCGATATATATTTTATCACAATAAAAATATATAAAATTAACATCAATGAAACACACACACACACGCATACACACACACACACACACACAAACATGTAATCACATACCTGTGATCACATAAGTCCAGCAATCACTTCTTTTAAAATTCTGTTATGAAGAAACTATTTAAACATAATAGACTATTGGTGAAAAAACAGTAGCAACCATGATTTTTACGAGTGAAAAATAGACAGGGCTCAGTCTGTAATCCCAGCACTTTGGGAGGCCGAGGCGAGTGGATTGTCTGAGCCCGCAGGTTCGAGACCAGCCCAGGCAACTTGGCAAGATCTCGTCTCTACAATAAATCAAAACTTAGCCTGCGTGGTAGAGCACACCTGTAGTTCCGGCTACTTGGAAGGCTGAGGCGGAAGGATCGCCGGAGCCCAATAGGTCGAGGCTGTGGTGGCTGAGAGGCGTGTCACTGCCCTCCAGCCTGGGTGACAGAGTAAGACTCCAACTCAAAAAAAAAAAAAAAAAAAGTGAAATACTGAAGTTAACTCCATCAAAACTGGGAACATGAACAAGATGCCTGCTTTTATCAATAATTAGTCCATAATGTTCTACAGGCCCTTAATGTAAAAGTCAAGAAATGAAAGGAATCTGCATAAATATTTAAAAGAAACAGAAAATTACTTCAATTTGAAGATCATGTGTTTGTTTACCTATAAAATCCAACAGATATAATGACAACTGAGAGAATGTAGTAACTTGGGGTAGGGCAGGGAGAGTAAAATTGGAAAGGGATGGAGGGGCGTGCTTTGTTCTTCTTTAAGATATCTTTCTCTTATTTCACTGGTTACAATGAGTGTAGATTACTTCAGTAATTAAAAACAATGGCTGTAGAAAATGTAGCCCTTGCTTGTGTTACATGCCTGTAATGCCAGTGCTTTGGGAGGCTGAGGTGGGAGGATCGCTTGAGGCCAGGTGTTCAAGACCAGCCTGGGCAACACGGCAAGACTCTGTGTCTACAAAACGTTTTTTTTAATTTAAGGAAAAAATAATTGAAAAGAAAATGTAATGAATTTTTAAAATAACTCATAGTAGCTCCTCACAGTGGAATCAGGGACACCTTCCAAAAACCCTCCTCCAGGTACTCTCAGCCTCCATCCTCCCCCTGCTCTGTATGCAACATTCAATTCCTAGGGCTCCTGCCTCAAGGTGATTGCAGGCCCTACTTTACCTAAAGGAACTCAACACACATTGATGACACTACGCTGAGTTTCCCTAAAAACAGCACAGCGTAGAACATCATTACACACTGCCTATATAGATCATATCTCATACTTTCTAATATCCCTTTATGGTGCTCAATTACAGCTGTGGACAGGCACACAGGAGGTAATTAATAAGAGCTATGAGTATCATTCAAATTATAAATCTCAACTGAAAACCCACACAAAGTCAAAGGTCTGGCTTTGATGTTCCGTGTGTATCTCTACTATTGAGGAATTTTCAGCCACGTAGAGAAGCTGAGACTTATAAACAAATTACAGTGATACATACATAATTGGTATTATGTAATAGAAAGTAGTATGCATAATATACATAGCAGAAGATGATAAGTATGACTGAAGGGTTTTAAAGTTTACAGGAGTTCAGAGGAAAGTTCCTTCTTATTGGAACGAATTCATGGAAAATGTTGGCCTTGAAGAGCAGGTGAGATTTGGTCTGCAGAAACAGGGGAAACATTCCAGGACAGCAATCTGTGTAGCAAAGATAGGAACAAATGAAATCATGGAAAGAAGCCTGGCTGGGCTCTTGTGTTTGGGAGGGCAGAGAGGTGGGCAGGGGTCAGAGCATCAGGCTAGGGAGTTCTGCAGACAATGGGAAGAAACGAAAGGGTATTCAAGAGGGGCTGTGATGGCCCCTTCC
Source organism: Cephalopachus bancanus (assembly GCA_027257055.1). Taxonomy (NCBI): domain Eukaryota; kingdom Metazoa; phylum Chordata; class Mammalia; order Primates; family Tarsiidae; genus Cephalopachus; species Cephalopachus bancanus. The sequence goes on from JAPVLO010000067.1 coordinate 4,910,326, forward strand.
CACACTGAATAGGGCTGGCCTGTTATGACGGCTAGGACATCGTGGACAGAACAAGGGTGACTCAGGCAACCCTAGAAAAACAGGTCCATGTGATAAGGAAATGAGGGGAGCCCTCTTGCCAACAGCCATGGGGGTAATCCCCTTTGGAAACAGATTCTCCAGCCCAGGACAGTCTTAAGATAATGACAGCCAGGGCCAATATCTTGACGGCAACCTGTGAGAAAGCCTGACCCAGAAATCCAGCTGTGGGATTCCTGGCCCCCAGGAACAGTGTGAAATCTTACTTATTGTTGTAAGCAGCGGAGCTCTGGGGTGCTTTGTAACATCACAGTAGATAACTAACATAGGCAGGGATGTAAACAGAGCCACACATTAGGAAGGCAAATCTACACAGGAGGCCTTGTGGGGAGAGACTGGAAGCAGGGAAATCTTTAGGAAAAGAGTCCAATCACCCCATTGAGAGGCAATGAAGAGTCTGTGCATAGAGATAATGACTAATAGGAGAAACATACAGGGAAAAGAAATAGGAAAGGCACTGGAAGGAGCAGGATAGTTTTAAGGTCTCAAGCCTGGTATGTAGGGAAATGGTGGTGCCATTACAGAAACAGAACAACAGAGAAGCTAATAGCTGGGAAAGAAACAGATGAACCTTCTAAGGTGTGTATTCTCATTTTTTTTCCTCAGTTAAGAACCTGAAGCTGAGCCTGGTACAATGGTTCACATCTGTCATCTCAGTGCTTTGGGAGGCTAAGATGGGAGGATTGCTTGAGGCCAGGAGTTCGAGACCAGCCTAGGCAACATAGCAAGACCCCATCTCTAAAAAAAAAAAAAAAAAAAAAGAAGCTAAGATTTTATAATGAGAAAGAAAGAAAGAAAAAACCATGAATCTCATAAAAGTTCAGTGATGGAGTTACTGGCATATACCTAACCTAAGTCAAATGCAGGCCTTATTTCAAGTCCAGCAGAGAGGTTGAATATAGTAAGGAGTTAGATTTTTGAATCTGAAATTCTAGGAGAGCTGTGTACTAAAGGAGGCAGATTTTTGCAGTGAATTAGGGATGTGATAGCTAAAGCTGCAATTAGAGAAGAGATTGCTGAGAAAGACAGAGACAGAGAGGGGAGAGGACAGAAAACATAAAAAAGAAAGAAAACATAAAAAAGGGATCATGGATGATGCGGTCCCCAGAGACTTCAGTGGGGCAAAGCCATGGGGGCTGCAGGCCTCCCGCCAGCTAACACAGACACAACTTAATTAAAGAGGAGTGTGGTTCGCATCTGTAATTCCAGCATTTTGGGAGACAAAGGCAGGAAGATAGTTTGAGCCCAGGAGTTCAAGACCAGCTGGGAGCCCAGGGAGACCTCGTCTCTATTATATTTAAATTCTTAAAAATTATTTTTATAAAAGGGAGGGAGTTTTTTCTGAGATGGGAAAATTATGTGATGATAAAAATGCTTGAGGATCTGTATGCTTGATGCAAAGCAAACTTTCAAAAGATGCCTGATTTGCAGTGCTAAATCCCATTGTCCCATTCAAATCACCTTTCCACTATGAGTTTGGTCAGAATGGGCTCTTCATATTGAATAGCATCTTCATTCTGCTGAACACTTTGGGGGTCTTTCTTGGGTCCCATTTCATTGAGTTGCATTTCCAATGGTGGGACACCACCTGGGGACATTTCTTGCCTAGTGGTGTTGCCATCTTGTTTGGAAAACTCTGGATAATCAGAGACAGATGAAGGATAGCGGGCAGACTTATCTCCTTTTCTGTCTGCTCTTTTCTTTTCTTTCACCATTGTCTTTGGAAGACCCAAAATAATTTTGTATATATATATCTCAAGTGACTCCTTTGGTTGAGAGCTGCTTGCTTCAAAGCATTGACGAGTTTTATCTGAAAAATAAAAATTATGACTCTAAATACTTGGGGTTTTCATTTGTAGTTAAAATGTTAGCTTTACAACATAATATCATTACCATTCTCCTCCTAAAGCCTGAAAAATTAACTACAAGTACCAAGTATTATCAGTTTACCAAGATAATACAATCTCAATATAGCATTAGTTGCTCCTAAAATTTAAAAATTGGAACCGCCATCTAACATTTCTTTGAAAGGTAACCTGTACATGAAAAAGGGCTACTTTACCTATAAGGTCTTGAATGCTGCCAGTTCACACTTTAGAAACCTCTCCTGGCTGGGTGCGGTGGCTCATGACTGTAATCCCAGCACTTTGGGAAGCAGACACAAAGGGGAGTGTGACTCACATCTGTAATTCCAGCACTCTACTCTGGGAGGCCAAGGCAGGAAGACTGAGCCCAGGAGTTCAAGACCAGCCTAGGCAGCATAGCCAGACCTCATCCATACAAAAAAAAATTAAAAATTAGCTGGAGTAGTGGCGCATGCCTGTAGTCCTAGCCACTCAGGAGGCTGAGGCAGGATTGCTGGGGTCCAGGAGGCTGAGGCTGCACTGAACCTCAGTGATGGTGCCACTCCACTCCACGCAGGGCAACAGACCTTGACTCAAAAAATAAAGCCCTCCCCTTGGCATGTCAGCATTGTAAAGTGCTCAAAAGCTGGATTTAGGCTCCTGCATTGCCCCTTGACAGTTCTGTGTTCTTAAGCAAGTTGCTTTGTCTCCTCTGCCTCAGATATCAAGTAGGAATAATAATGCCTTGTCCCATTATAAGGATTAAATGAGATGATGCACAGAAAAATCCGAGGCACAGGATACAGGGCAAAGTCAATAGAGTGATTATCTTGTTCCTTTTGTTTTCCAGCTTGAAATTACTGGCTGCCTACTCCCTCTAGCACTGCCACTGAGTAAGATAACAGACAAGAAAGGATGTACTGAATGTGTTCAGGGCTGCACTGCAGAGCTGAGGTACAGAGTTCCAAAGCCATAGTTCTCGAGGCCCTCCAAAACTGGCCACTCAAAGCATCCTAGTCCATCAAGCAGGATGCATCGGTGGCTCTTGGTGCAAGGCAGGGTCTGGTCCCCCTCCGTGTGCCCGGGGGGGGGGGCAGTGGGCGCTCCCTGCCCGCCACTGCCTGGATGGCATCCTCTAGACACTGCCTGCCAGCAGCCCAACCCCACCTCCAGGCTCTTTTCCTGAAACACTCCGTTGCTCTTTCCAGGCCCGATTCCTGTCTCACGAAGCTGTCCCTGGGTCCTGTAGCCCAACCTGCTCTGTCTCTCCATTCATTTAGACTGGCCGTTCTCTGTCAGTGAACTACAAATAAAGCAAATCTCGTTTCTCACTACCTACTTCCTCATTTTTTCCTCCTCTCCCGGGCTGAGGAAGCCGGATTACCGTGCGTGACTGTGTCTACCGCACACAGCGCTGGCTGGGTTCCCCGCGCTGCTCCGCCCGGTCAAGGCCCTCCTCGCCACCATGCACGTGCCCAGCTGCCAGGAGGCCGTGTCAGCCCAGCGGACAAGGAGCGGAACCTGGATGTCACTGCTGTCGCTGACGCGCCGCACGAAGGATCGAGGGCCTGGGGCGCTCGGCTGGCCCCAGCAGCCCAGCGGCTCGTCAGGGACCGGCCAGGGCCTGCAGCGTCCCAGATGCAGGACCCGTCTCCAGGCAACCGCGGCCGGCACTGCCCCGCCTCCTTAAAGGGGCCACCGCGCTGGAGCACAGTGGCTGAGCGACGGCTCCCCCCTTGCGGTCCTGAAGGCTGGGGGGGAAAGGCTGGGTTCTGGAGCTGGAGGCACTTGGCCTAGGTTTTCCCAGTTCTGCTAACTACTTCACTGTAAAATAGGGTTAATCCAGGCATCAGTTTTCCATTGCTGCTGTAAACAAATCACCACAAACAGTGCACTGAAGCAACACAAATTTATTATCATACAGTCTGTAAATTAGTCGGACAGAGGTGGTTCCTTGATGCTCCAGGGGAGAATCTTTGCCTTTTCCAGCTTCTAGAGGCCACCTGCATTCCTTGACCAGTGGCACCTTCCATCTTCAAAACCAGCAAGGGCACGGTGGCTCACCCTGTAATCCCAAGACTCTGGGAGTCCAAGGCAAGTGGATTGCCTGAGCCTGCGGGTTCCAGACCAGCCCGGGCAACCTGGCGAGACCTTGTGTCTACAATATGCCAAAAATTATCCAGGCATGGTAGCACACACCTGTAGTTCTGGCTACCTGGAAGGCTTAGGCAGAAGGATCACCTGAGCCCAGCGGGTCAATGCTGAGGTGGCCATGAGCAGTTTCTATGGATCTTAAATGACATCCTGTAGATGCACAACGGCACAGTGCTTGATGCAACATATGGCAATCATTACTACTGTACTACTGTCTACATCAGGAATGGATCCCCTACCTCCTCACCCTCGCAAAAGGCCTGTAATCTTGGGAGGGTTGAGGGCTATGGGGCGGCCCACACTTGTCATCCCTGGGCAGTAACCACCATCTGGACTCCATAGAGGACATCTTGACTTTCATTTTCAGCACAGTTCAAATAGGACAAGGTTTTTTTAAGGTTCCATGAAAAACTATTTGACAAGACAGACAGGGACTCATACCTCTAGCAGTATCCAGACCCAGTAACTAAAATATCCTACAGTTCACACACCCCGAGAAAGCCAAGTCACAGCAATAGATTATAGAAAAATCAAATTATTTAAATTTCCCCCGCCTAGAACAGCACTTTGCCACCTTGGTCACACAGGGGGCATTTAAAAATAGTGACCTTAGTCCCATCCATTTTCTTTCAGCTAGGCAGAGAATGCCACTTGAGTTTTTGGATCGTTCCTTTTTTAAAATGTAACATGAATCGGGCTGATCACTGCTAACCCTAAAGGAGCATAACTTTAAATTTATAAAATTAAATCAATATTAATTTAAGGGCAGAAAGTTGCAAGCTAAATTATGTCCAGCCAGAGTAGAGGCCACAGTAAACTCCAAAGTGCTCTTATTTCTGTGAAACATGTTCTGGCCGGTACACAGACACAGACACACACAGACACACACAGACACACACAGACACACACACACACACACACACACACACACACACGTGCAAATGCAAACAGAACAAAAAATGTTCAAGCAATCTCCATATGGTTTGAAAAGGTTTTCAAGACCACTTTTAAATTAGTCTGGTACTCTTTTTTTCAAGTAGCAGGTTAATTTTACAAGGAAAAAAAGGTTAACTAAAACTGTCTTTCAAAACAGAAAGATCTGCAATAAAATCTGTAATTTTGTGAGCAAGAAATGTTAGTTTTGAGAAATGACATCCAGATTGGCAATGTGTCTCATGGTAGGCCTTCCATGGGGACAGTTCCAGGGGTGGTCCATCTCACCCATGTGGGTGATGAGCTTCTTCATCTCACTTGTGTTAAGAGCAGTTCCAATCATCACCTGAGTATGAGACACAATGGTTTAAGGTTTGACTTTTTTTGTTGTTAGAACAGCAACTCTTCAGAAGCACTCATTCTAAAATACGACTGGACAAGATTATAACTCAAAACCACATTCTCAGTATCTCAGCTCTCCACGTTTTTGTGAAATCCAGGCACCCAGTGGCTTCTTCATAGCAGCACCACCTCTACTCGACACTGACCACTCCTGTCCAGGGCCCAGCCACTCAGCAGCCACTCTGACCTCCCACCTCGGCAACTGCAGCAGCCTCCCGATAGGACTTTCTGACAGGGCTCCCTGCTCTCCTGCCCCCTCTGAGCTACTTTCCACTCAGCAGCCAGAGATTGTTCTCATAGTTCTGGCAAGTCATGTCACTTGTCTTCACAGCTCTGCCCTCTCACCTGAATAAAAGCCCCTGGCCAGCATCCAATATGGCCATTACTGGTCTGTGCCTGCACGTGCAAGCATGACCCCTTTCTCCCACTGAAGCTACACTGCCACCCCCTTCCTCTTTCAACCTGCCTCAAAACTGTGGCACTCCTGTGACCCTCTTTTTCCAAGACGGGTGCGTGCATCACTCCCCACTCTCGCAGGCCCTGGATGCTCTCCACGTAGTGCCCCTGTCTCCCTCTCCAGCCCTGGCCCTGCTGGCTCCACAGCACAGATCCCTCTCGGACAGGAGGAGGGAGAGGAACAGACTCCACAAAGAGAAACTGAGACCCTGAGACAAGGAGAGGTGAGGGGAAGGAACAAGCCTGAACCCGTCACTTTCCTTCTTCCTATAACACCCTGCGTGCCTACTGTGTACCAGGCACAATCCAAGGGTCAGGGTAACAGCAGGGCTCTGCCAGGTTGAAGGCAGACAGACAATAAGCAAGTTAACAGAGAACCAAGACAAGTGGCTCCCAGGAGGGCTCAGGAGAGGCTACTTGAGTCAGGTGTAGGGAGGGCCTGTGCACAGGAGGAAGCAGGTATGTGACGGTTCGAGGTGGCATATCCAAGCAGAGGGGATGGCAGAGAGAAAAGGTGTGAGGCAGGAAGGAGACTGGAGTGAGTATGGAATTGGAAGGTAGCTGCGGGGCTCGAGGTGTGGTGGGAAGGAGAGGGGGCTAGCGGGGCACGTAGGGCTTAGAGCAGGTCTGAGACTCCAGCAGCTTCTGGAACAGCCCCTGTCAGCATAGTAGAGACAGCATCTGAAGACAGCTCTCCCCATGGGACACTGACAAGCAGTGAAAATGGGTTTCAAGAAGGTCTGACTGTGGCCATAGTGGCGGATTCAGCCCTCTGTGCTGGGGAACTGTGTGGCCTTCATGCCCCCAGCAGAACAGAATCTAGCCCCCAGCCCACCCAGAGGCTCCGGTGTGGGTTGACTACTCCAACAAGTTTGGCTTTGGGTATCAACTGTCTGGCCACTGTGTGGCCATGCTTTCCGAAAACGAAAACATATGGCCCTGTAGGCCACCAGAAAGACTGTGCACTACAACCCCACAAGCACAAAGCACTTCTCTGTGGGTGCTGTGCCCTAGCCCCTGCAGCCTCAGCTGGGTATCCTGCAGTACTTTGCCTCCTACCTGGAGCAACACCTTATGAAGGGTGGAGATCTGCCCAGTGGGGAAGAGGTGGAGATGCCTGCCCGCCTTTGCTGCTACAGGGGGTCAGGACAGATCAGGTCTACTCATGCTGTTTAGTGATGGCACTTTCCGGGTGAACTTCTACAGGGACCACACCAAGCTGATCCTCAATGGCTGGGAACTCGTGACTTCTGTGGCCTGAAATCGCAGGGCTTGGACTTACCCCACTTCCCACCCTTTGGCAGCTGGGCTGTCCCCCAGACCTGCGCTAGCAACTCAGCTATGTTCTGCCCCGGCTCTGGGACTACAGTCCAGCCAAGGTCCCAAGTTGCAGAACAGACCGTGACCCAAGCCCTTAGGCCAGTGCCCTTGCCTTTGTGGCCCTCCCCGTTCCTTTGGTGCCTCACTGAGGTCTTTGGGCTGAATCCCCCAGGGAATCAGGGAACAGCTTTATTGGTGGGGGGTAGCCTGTCCTTACTGTCTCCTACCCGTCTCCAAGACAAACCTGAGCCTTAGCTCCCAGCTAGGGAGCATTATTTATGGACCACTTTTATTTATGACCAGATATTTATTTCTTGGGATCAAGCCCCAGGGGGACCTTTTCTTGGGATAATAAATTGTTTTGCAGGGGGGAAAAAAAAAGAGAAATGAAGGAGGAAGAGCTGTCTCCCAAAATGGGAGTGAAGGAGCAGCTTGTGGCTCCTCAGGCCCTCGAGTCGCATTAAGACCCAGAAGATTAAGATGTCTGGTTATTAGCACACCAAGCCCCCGCTCTGACTCTCACTGACTCCAGGATTGGAAGGCCAGTATTAGGTCTTCATCAAAGAAATATCCACAGCTGGACATCAGATCAGGTCCTCTTCTAATTAAGCTCTGCCCTTGAGTAATTTAATTCAATCTCACGGCTATGAATTACACCTAAAATTTTGCTTCCAGCGTTGACATTTCCTCTGAGCTCTAGACTCATTCATGTGAGTGCTTTCAGACACCCCGCTTAAAGTCTATCGGGACCTCAAACAGACTGTGTCTCACACAGCATGCTCAATCCCACCCACTCCCCAAATGTCAGCTAGCTGCTGTTCTTCCTCCTCTTCTGCAGTCATGGTCTCCTTTTCAGTCTGTTCTCTCTCCCAGTACACACAGTACAGACCCCCAGGTTCTGACCATGACCAGAAAGACTCTACATGGCTGTCCTCTGGACACTGCTCTGCTTACCCTGGTCCCCTCTCCAGGCACATGCTCAGCCTCTGACTTCACTCAAACGTCCTAAGTCTTTGCACTTGCTATTTCCTTCACTTGGAAAGTTCTTACCCAAGGGAGCTCCAGTCCACCTTGTGAGTGGCAGCTCAGACACCACCTCCTCAGATGCTGTTCCCTGTCCACCATCCAACCTGATCACCTTATTTTTCTGTGGTTATTCTCTGTCCCAACATGCGTTTCAATTTCTTGACTGTACTTACTGGCATCTAAGGGTGTCATTTATTTTTGTTGACATCTAGTTCTCTCCACTATAAGCTCCACAAGGGCAAGGACCTCAGCTGCCCTATTATCTCTGCGTCCCCAGCACCTGGAGCAGGACAGCCATACAGCAGGGACTCCAGGAATATTTATTGAGTACATAAAGAAATGGCACCTGGTCTTTCCTGATCACCAGGTGATACAGACATGTACTTTTCTTGGACACCAGGCTAATCCCCACGTAGTGGTAACCACTGCCACCACCTTCCAACACTAATCCAAGTGGTGGCAGTGACACACCGTGCAATGACTGCACTCAGCAACCTCTGAAATACCTGCTGACTGAATGACTCTGCAGAAGGCTGCAGTGTCTTCTAGGCCTGAAAGCAGCAAACCTTTATCTACCAATGTTGTTATAATCCATAAGGTCCACAGGTGAGCAAGGCACATCTATGCCTACAGATGAGCAAGGATCAACGAACGTTCTAAGGTAGAATACCTCTTAGCAGAAATAGAGAGCAATAATTACGAGTTTGAGGTCACAGATAACGTAGGAATGTTGAGCTGGTATGTTATATTGACAGAGAATGATGTGGCTCTGTATATATACTCTATATACTTCTCTATATAAAATGACCCATGGCAATCATAAAAGGCACATAACAACCTTGGCCCAATCAGGAGCTGAACTGAGACCTTCCTCAGACTACAAGCTTGAGAAGATGAGCTGGCAGATAAGTTATCTTTACTTACAGACTTTCGACAGGCTCTGGAGGCAAACATCTGCCTGACTCGGGAAGGCCGGCACATGACCCCAGGGCTGTCACTTAGCATAAAGATCAGTTCATCTATATCCTGGGGTCCAAAGGTCCAGTTCTTACTAGTTGGCAAGGAAATCAATTTAGCCCTTTCAGTGACTGGAGCTAAAAGAATAAAATGTTGAGAAAAATTCATTATTTGATAAATACTTTTCACCTGGCTGCTACTTATAATGAACATCTGAAAGAAAGGGCAATAACAAATGCTTTTTTGGGGAAGCTTTTTCACCTCTTACAGAATAAAAAAAATTGGCTGGGCATGGTTAGTCACACCTGAAACCCAGCACTTTGGGAAGCCAAAGTGAGAGGATCACTTAAGGCCAGGAGTTTGAGACCAGTCTAGGCAATATAACAAGACCCTATCTGTACAAAAAAAAGTTTACAATTAGTTGGACATGGTTGCCTGTAGTCTTTTCTACTTTGGCGTTGAGGTGGGAGGATCGCTTGAGCCCAGGAGGTCAAAGCCACAGTGAGCTATGACGGCACCACAGCACTTGAGCATGAGCAACAGAGAGAGATTCTGTCTTTAAAAATAAAAATAAAAATTTAAAAACTGTACCTATAAGACCTCAAAGCTAGTCCTCAGCTCTATAAAGACATGATTCTGGAGTATGTTAACCAAGTAAGTGCAGGTTTTGCTGGCGAATCAGGGAGTCAGAATGAGGCCTAAAGACTCTCCCTTTCTTGGTGGAGAATGGGCATGTAGTCCCCAGCATGTACAGAGGCAAAGGAAAAAGGCTCCAGCCACTTCAGCATCATGTCTGCAGTGCCAGTAGTTTTCTATCCACCAGTTCCATCCTCAAGCGCCAAGACATGGGTCAAATTATTAACTAACTAATTAATTACATCCTAATTAATAACTTACCACTCTCATCAATAATAAAATCAAACCCATTCTTTCTGAATATTTCCAGATTTTCTATCAGAACAGCTTCATTGACAGCCGTTAAACTGAGCACTTGAGGTCTGAAAAACAAGAGATTAAAGCCATATCCTGAAGTCAAATATTTAGCTATATAGCAGAAATGAAATTTAAACAATACTATACTTTGAATTCATTTCAAAAAAACACGAATAACACAAACTTCTTGAGACATTCCTTTTAATTTCCTTTTCTTGAAGTTATTTTGAGACATCAAGGCAGCTACAACAATAATCTGCTTTTTCCTCCACCTGCCATCTCACACAAATGACCCAGTCTTTTTTGGATCCTCTCCTTAGGAAAACAATAAAACAAAAATGCTACCTTTCCTTCTCACAATAAAGATAATTTGAAAAGCCGGGTTCGGTCATCACTAGCATTTGAAAACAGAATGAACAAATAGCATGTTTTTGCTATCCTTCCTCTCTGCTTGCATATTTCTCCATCCATCTCTCCTACTGGATTTACCAAGTGCTTATGAAGACAAACACAGCTAAGGGCAGGATATTATGGTGAGCAAACACAGGTTTGGTCTCTACTCTCCTATACCTAACAGATTAGTGAGGAAAAAAGACATTGAGCAAATAGTCAAGCAAATCAATTATGACTGCAAACAACAGGAAGAATCAGGAAGAAAAATCATCCAGTGCCACAACAGCATAAAGCACGTGAGACCTGACCCTGGGATCAGGAAGTGACCTTATGCAGAGCTCTGGGGACGAGTGAGAGTTAATCAGGTAATGGAGAGAGGTGGGTACAAGACAAGAATTCCAGGCAGAGACAGCAATCTGTACCAAGCTCCAAATGGACCACTGTTCCAGAGCAACACATAAAGACACACTTCATTCTCCTTTCTGGCCACATGTGAATCCATCAAGCCTGCTAAGGGAAAAAGGAAAGAGGGCCAGAGTGGCTCAAGTATAGGGAACAATGAGTTAGAAAAAGCTCAAAGATCAACAGGGCCAAACTATGCAGGGTCTAGCAGGGTAAGATGGAAATAATTTGGGTCTTTATCCTCTAATCTTTCCCCCCTCGCCCCCACAAACAGTCATTCCCAATATCCTCTAATCTGCAAGCATGGCCCATCTGGGATCCAAAGCGGCCTGCAATTATCTAGGTCAACTTGAAATGCCACAGACAAAACTGTATCTATGCCAAATGGCTAAAAAGTAAAAGGTCTCCGTAAGAGAAATAGGAATATTTATTATAGTTTCTTAAATGTCTTCGCTACTATTACCATTTATCCTACTGAAAATAAAAACAATTAATGCATTCCACAGGAAAGAGAACTCAGTAACTACGCACATTTTTCCACCTTAGTGACTGTTGGTAGTACATTTCTCCATGACGGATCTACTTCTGTGGGGATCTCAGTTTATTTATCTATCGTTAAATTTCCCAAATGGGCACGGTGGCTCAAGCCTGTAATCCCAGCACTTTGGGAGGCTGAGGCGAGGGGACTGCCTGAGCCCATGGGTTTGAGAACAGCCTGGGCAACTTGGCGAGACCTCATCTCTACAATAAATCAAAAAATAAATCAAAAAAGCCGGGCATGGTAGCACATGCCTGTAGTTCCAACTACTTGGAAGGCTGAGGTGAAGGATCACCTGAGCTCAGCAGATCGATGCTGGGGTGTCCATGAGCATGACACTGTACTACAACCTGGGCAACGGAGTGAGACTTCAACTCAAAAAAAAAAAAAAGAAAATCCATGACCTCTTCTTATGACTGGTTTACCTATCACCTTTGTAAAGTAGTCAGTGTAAAACATTCACTGACTACTTTTATAGATAAAAGGAGAGAGAAATACTGAACTTTGCAGTGACCACCTAGCCAATGAAACTGCTCTATGAATACTAAAGACACACACAGGCTATGCTGTCTTCTGAACACTTACATTCTATATACTATAAATACAAATACTCTATACTATAAATTACCCTTCATCAAAAGGATTTTCTGGCCAACAAGTGATCAACATTTTTTTTAATACCTGAAAAGTTTTGATGCTTAGAGAACACATTAGCTGTGTGAATTTGGGCAAGTTATTTAACCTCTGTGTGCCTCATAGGTTTGTGAGGATTAAATGAACTAAATTAAATGAACAAATAAATTGCTTCAACAGTGCCTAGCACTAAAAGGCACTCAATAAATGATAACTTCTGACTACTATTATAGAAAAAGAAAAAAAATCTGCTGTATGAAAACTTATGGAAAAAATACATACATATATGTGTGAGAGAGATATATATATCTAGACACACAGGCAAGCTACCAGATCTTAAAATTAAGGGCGAACATATGAATCAACACTGAAAATTCTGAATATTAAAATGAACTTACGCTATAAGCCTCTGACCCTGGAGAACAGTGTGCTGTTGTAGCATCTCAAAGTTATATTTCTCATCCGTAGCATGTTGGTCCACTATGAAGATGTCCTTGTTCAGTTTGGTTATTATAAATCCCAAGTTAAACTGACCAATAATTTCCATCTCTGCAAACATCGTTTTACTGCATGTAGAAAAATTTTCATTATAAGACATTTTAAAAGATTATTTTTCTATTTATATAACAGAACACTATAATTAAAAAATCAAATACAGAACATAAAATAGAGAAAGTCCATAACAACTCTACTTTCTAAAGGTAACAATTATTCCTTCATCCAACTTTCCAGAGATGGCATTAGTCATCTCATTAACAACTTGGTATGTATGCTTCTACAGCTTTGTCTACACATGGATTTTTTAATTTAAAAAAAAATGGAATCTTAATTGTTCATACTGTTCTACCTCCATCACTTAATACATCTTAGATATTTTTTCAGATCCATACATATAGATCTACTTAATTCTTTTTAATGGTCATGTAGGATTTCATTGTGTGGAAATATCACAATTTGACACATTCCTTACTGAAGGACATTTTAGTTGTTTCCAATTTCAGGAATGCACACAAAGCTGCAACAAACACTTCTATACATAAAGCTCTCACTTGTGGGCATATTTCTGGGAGATAAATCCCTAGAAGCAGAATTACTTAAACATGTATATTTTTTATTTTAATAGGAAATCTGTAAAAGTTTATACCCTCACCAATAGTATTATAAGAGTACCTTTCTGCCAATATTGAGACTGGGTAGCTTTAAAATCTAATGCCAGCCGGGCTCGGTGGCTCAGCCTGTAATCTCAGCACTTTGGGAGGCTGAGGTGAGTGGATTGCCTGAACCCGCGGGTTCGAGACCCACCTGGGCAACTTGGCGAGACCTCATCTCTACAATAAATCAAAAAATCAGCCAGGCGTGGTAGCGCGCGCCTGTAGTTCCAGCTACTTGGAAGGCTGAGGTGGAAGGATCGCCGGAGCCCGGCAGGTCGAGGCTACAGTGGCCGGGAGTGGCCACTGCACTCTAGTCTGGGCGACAGAGTGAGACTCCAACTCAAAAAAAAAACACACAAAAAAAAAACTAATGCCATTGAACACTATATAAGTCAATCTGGACAAAAGACAGACACCACCCCTAACCTTCACATGAGAAACTGACATAGTAATTCTGAGACCTGCACAATTAAATTTTGTGAACATTTATTTTTCTCAATATCAGCCCTGTGACTACAAATAATGAGACACTGTTAGAACTGCCATGGAAACTCTTCTGGTTCTCAGACGGTGGCTTGAGCTGAGGATGAAAGGAGTTGAAACTGTCATTTCTTTCTGTACATGCACCAGTGCACCTAGGAAGATCCACCCCACACCACAGTGCTTGTGATCATCATTCCAACAGCTGTGCCGGGGCTCCCATGGCACTCGCTTCAGTTGGTGCTTCATCACAATCAACCACAGGTGACAGTCTGATCAACTGCGATGCCTCTGCATGCCATGAATTGCTAACCTCTCATTTCCTAATGTCAAGGAGCTCAAGTCCAAGTCACAAACAAACGAATCCCCAGATTCTATTTCTGAGGATCTATCTCCTGGGACGACTACTGGGAACAATTATCTATCAGTCAGAGTCCAATCAAGAGACAAAAACCACACTGGTGATTTGAACAGGGAAAATTTATAATACAGTCTTATGAAACAGTAAAATGTGGTCAACTGCTAGACTAAGAAATACAGGACAGTCAATGCTACTACCTCTAAAGATGAGGGAAGAGTATCCAAAAAGGGAACTCTTGGAAGAGGCCCACTCCAGCTGAGTGGTCTGCTTGGAGCAAGAGAGACTGCAGCCAGCTGGATGAAGAGAGGCTGTCAGAGTAGATGCAGAGACTCCTGCATCGCAGGAGTAAAAGAAAAGGGCATCCTATAGGCAAGGAGAAGCCTCTTCTGCTTTACCTCGCAGTGTCTTTCCAGTGCCCTCTACTGATAAAATCTAACAGTGCACAAGGAGAAAGGCGTCAGGGTCCTGCCTCCAGGATCCCAAAGCAGGACAAAGGAGGGTGAATTTCGAGCTGACAGTCAATAAATTGGTAACTGGCACAAATACCTCACCCTCTGGCTCTGATTCCAAGCTCTCCCAGGAACTGCCTGAATATGTCTGAATATGCTCCTGTTTCCCATATTACCTATGCTGGCCTAAAGATCCAAGTCTTCAGTGTCTTGGACAGGCCTGTCTCCTACTATAAAAAATAGCATCTGGCTTAAACAAACAATGAAGCAGAAACAAACCTTTACTGCTTGATATATTTAGTTGTAATTCAAAACACAGAAACAGAAGCTGGTGAACACTACCTCGGTATCTTCAATTACTGCCTAATCCTTAACTTGAAATGTATTTATCAGGAAAAAGTAAATTATACCATGCCTCATCAGAACAATAAGCTCAGAACTGAAGTAGATGCTAGGCAGGAACTGTACACTGGAAGCCAGCCACTGTGGACCAGGGTGTCTCAAATGACCACCCAAGGTACTTGTCAAAAATGCAGATTCCTGGATTCCACACCAGATCTACTGAAGCTGGGTCTTTGGAGGCTGACCAGAGGTTCTGCTTTCTTTGACAAACTCCCTAAATGATTTTTTTTTTAAACTGCCTCCCTCCGCCAACCTCTAAGTGATTCTTATGTGTACCCAAATTCAAGAACCATGATAGCAGGTAATCAACAAACATTTGTCCAATTAATTAAAGTCTCTACTTTTAAAAAATTAACTTGTTGAGAGGGCTAAAATAATCCAAAGACAAAAGATAATATATTCAGACAGTTCCTGGGAGAGCTTGGAATCAGAGCCAGGGGGTGAGGTATTTGTGCCAGTTACCAGCTTATTGACTGCCAGCTCAAAATCCACCCTCCTTTGTCCTGTTTTGGGATCCTGGAGGTCAAAAAAGATAATTTTGGGTATCTTGCATGTCTTTCCCTATCAATTACAAATTTGTATGATTGTAAGTGTGTGTGCAGTATGAATGCAGGCATGTGAGCATGTGAAGGAATCTGGCTTTCTTCACTGAATTCTTCTGGGTTTACAGGCCCCAGATCCTGTTCAAAAAAATTTACCTCCATTAATTCACACTTTTTTTTTTCTTTTTTTGGAGACAAGGCTGCAGTGCAGCAGCATGATCTTGGTCCACCACAACCGCAACCTCCTGGGCTCAAGTGATCCTCCTGCCTCAGCCTCCTGAGCAGCTGGGACTACAGGCACACTCTAGCTAATTTTTCTTTTGTAGAAATAAGGTCTTGCTTTGTTGCTCGTGCTGGTCTTGTAACCTTCCTGCCTCGACCTCCCAAAGTGTTGATATTACAGGCATGAGCCACCATGCCCAGCAATTCACACTTTTAAAGGAAGCATTTGGGCAACCCCTTGGGGTCCCCTCCCGCTGGGGGAGCTTTCCTCTCCTCTCAAATTCTGCTTTCTCAAATAAATAAATAAAGGAAGGAAGGAAGGAAGGAAGGAAAGATTTCCTGAAAACTTTTCTAAATGTTAGAAAACATTTAGAAACTTTTCTAAAAGCTAGAAGCTATGAATATCAAAGGAGATATTCTTCAACTCATTGGTGAAGACTATATAATCCAAAGTAGGGAAACCAGTGTGGTCCAGACAAAAAGTGCTATAAAAGTTCAGTGTACTCACTGAGTTGTACTGTGTGCAGGGCATAGAACATCTCAGTAATTAGAAACAAAGCATAGACACACAAAAAAATTTTTTTTACATGATTACCTCTATAAAAAGAAAAAAGTTAAAACAAAATTTCAAAAGAATTCAGTATTTTAAAAAGCCATAATACTGTATATAATTATTATGAAGAAAGTGGCAGGTAACTACCTATATTTTCTATTATCTGTATTATTAATATTTTTCCTTAAATGGAGTCTTTTTTCACTTATCCTGGGCAATCTTCTGAAAATCACAGATCTGACAATGCACTAGCTGTACTTTGTCCTAATACACACTAAAACGAAAAATGGGAAACAATGATGTCCACCAAAACTGCCATGGATTCAACGGAGAGAGAAGTCACTGTGGGCTGACTGAAAACTCCAGGAAGAGTAATAAAATTGGAGGCAAGATGCACTGATTAAAATTTGGATTGATCTGGAAAGGATATGCTGGTAAAATCTAAGAAAAAGTTCTTGAAAGTTTGCAAGCAGCAGAATAGCATGGTGGAAGAGTTCTTTAAAGAAAATTAACATGGTAGATGTGAGAAACTGGTGAATGGAAAAAAAACTGCCAAGGATACACTGTCAAGGCTACGACCAATCTGTGGAGTCAAACTGACCCCAACACAAGAATGTGAGACAGGGAGCAATGAGAAAGGAGAGACCCAGGGAGAAAAGTCAGTGAGTCCATCTGGGATGCACTGAGTTTGTGGTGCAGGGAAGCCCCTAAGTAGAACTGTCTTGACAGGCAACAAAAGCCAGAGGACAGATACCAGTGCCATGACAGGGTGGCACTCAAGCCCCAAGCCAGACAGAAGGAGCAATGCTGTCAGAGCAGAATGGAATGAAGAAAGCAAAAGACCCCTAGAGGAGCAAACACCGAGTCTCTAAGGATTGGCCCTTGATTCACTCAAAATATGCAATCACTAACATGCCCAAAATATTTTTAAGAAAAAACTTCACCTTATTTCTTTTCTTAGTTCATCTTCTGCTGCTTGATTTTCTCCAGGGCAAATTTTTGCCCTAAATTTCCTATAATTCTGTCCACCTTCACTTTGCCGTGCTTGGTGATGTAGCTGTTTTATTCGTTTAGTTAAAGAACTCATAGAGAAATCAAGGGGCACTATTTTCTTATCAATTTTAACAGCTACATCAACCTGAGATGCTAACATGTTCTGAGTATTTACTAACTTTTGAGGAATGTCAGAATTTGAAGGAATTTCTTTTTTTAAACGCTTTGTGTTTGAGGATGAAAAATTAGTTGGCTGGGGCAAAACTCTAGATTTATATCCAATTTCTTCTTGGTTTAAATGGCATTCCATGTCTGAAAAATGACAGTCAGTTTCAGGTAATTTCTCACAAAATTCCACATTTTCCTGTGAAAACATGCCTTCTGGGGAGCTCACTACTTGCTCACTGCTGCAGTGACCGCTGGTGTCTGGGGTACTGACCCCTTCCTCTGAGTCAGCTGAAGTGCTGCTGTGCCCCGAGTTCTCCAATTCTGCTCTGTCCGTATGTTCACTGGAGCCCTTACTAGAACACATCATCTTTTCCTGGGGGCCCAGCAAACCTCTGCCAGAGATGGGATCTGAAGTGCTGGAAAACGGTACATTCCTTGTCTGTCTTGGAGAGCTCTGTGTCGGTTCAGGAGTCTCCAGGCCCCGAGACTTGTTTTCTGTTGTGTGATGAAGAGAAAAGGCCTCTCTCAGTCTGGAAATAGACACATCCCTTTTTTCTTCTCCTCGAGTCTTTAATGAAGGGGAATTATCCTGCTTTTCTGGTAGAGGCTTTTCCACTTCTGCTGCATGAATTTTTATTGAGTTACCTGAGTTAATATGAATAGAGAAGAGTATCAGGGACTATCCTGAAATGAGGTTAGAGGATATTTTTACATAAACAGGTTCTTCACAAAAGAGGAGATTCAAATGGTTGATTAAATATATGTTTAATCATAAAGAAAATACAACTAAAACCACAACATGATGCAGTTATATACTCTCCAGAAGGGGTAAAATTGTAAAAACCACAAATGCTTACAAATATCAGGATCAAGTAAAATGCTTAAATACTGCTGGCAATAACTTGGTACAACTGCATTGTAAAATTTTCTAGGACTATCTCCTAAATCTAAACATACGTACACCTGTGACCCAGCATAGCTACTCCTCTCAGAAATGCCAAAAAAAAAAAAAAAGAAATGCCTACCTGGCAACCCCTTCGGGTTCCCTCCCACTGTGGGAGCTTTTCTGTTCTCTCAATACATTCTGCTTTCTCACTAAATAAATAAATAAATAAATAAAAGAAATGCCTTTGGTATTAGGAAATGTTAGAACAGAGGGCCTGCTCTGTTCATACTCTGTACCGTCCCTCCCCAAACCCCTAGCTTATGGCTTCAGTTTACAAAGCCTCATCCTAGAGCATTTTCCTATCCAGAAACAATAGAAGAGTATCTGTAACCTTAGCTTTCCACCAAACCCTAGTTTCAGCTCCCTCAGTAGCTCTCTGGTCTTTTTTCCCACTGAGGACACAATGATGGGCACCCACACCTCCATCTCTCCACAGACAGACAGAGATCAGGTAGGTTGGCTTACTATCTTAAAGAAGAGAGCATCTACCCAAATGAGTGGATCTGACCACAAAAGAGGCAATGGCTGACTCTTCCCTCTGCAAGGAAGGAAGCTAGAGCTCTACTTTGGCTCACTCTCCCAGATAATCCAAATGCACTTAGCTTGCCTGAATAAAAATAAAACTAATTTCTTCAATAGATGGCTGATAATTTATAACCAGGCAGTAAAGTAGTGATTGTACATATGGTTACAAATGTCAAATCAGCTTTGTGGCAACTTTTATTTCAACCTGACACTCAGTGAAGACGACACAGGGGTGATGTGTCAGGAAAACGGCAGAGGGAAGGCCTCTAAAAACTCCCTCTTCCATAAAATGAGAAAACTGACAACAACTGGCAGAATCAACTTATTTAGAATTCAAAATTAATGAAAGGCTTGCAGCAATCAGGGAATGTTATTCAAGCAAAATAGCTCAGTCTGGATGGGATAACAGCCAGGAGACACTGGATTATAGTTAGGCAAACAATGAACTAACCAGAAAGCTTAAAAGGAAAAGGTTGAGATACCCACAAGATCTTTCAAAAGACCTAACTTAAACCTGGAAATCTAGAAGGCCACTTGCATGCCCAGAAAGAACTGAGAAGGCCCTAAACTCTCACTTCTGGCTGACCTCAAGGCTCACATGAGCAGGAAGTGACCAGTCCCAAAATCAAGAAATAGCAACTCTTAGACTGGGTATGGTGGTTCATGACTATAATTCCAGCACTTTGGGAGGCCAAGACAGGAAGATTGCTTCAACTCAGGAGTTCAAGATCAGCCTGGGCAACATAGCAAGACCTCATCTCTACTAAAAAAAAAAAAAAAAAAAAAAAAAAAAGCTGGGAATGGCAGCACACACCTGTAATCCCAGCTACTCGGGGGCCTGAAGAGGAAGGGTCACCTGAGCATAGGAGATCAAGGCTGCAGTGAGGTGTGACTGTTCCACTGCACTCTAGCCTAGGCAACAGAGTGAGACCCCCGACTTAAAAAGATATAGCAACTCTTAAAGCCTGGTTGACTATGGAAGGTATGCTCAACAGGCATAGAGCCCCTCAGCAAAGACTGGGTGACTTACTCAGGCACTTAAGAAAATCTTTGTCCAGTCATTAGCTAACCAATAAGCTAACAGAACAAAGACTTCAGTGGCCACACACAACAGAGTAGAGACTTAATAGAATTTTTTCAGAAAAGTCAACAAACAGCAACAACAAATCCTAGGGTGAGAAAGAATATGATTTCCAGAACTGCCACATTCTATTTTTATATTTTATTTGTTGTTGTTTTGTAAGATGAAGTTAATACTACCATAATCCTGTTTTTGTTTGCTTTTTGTTTTATAGAGATGGGATCTTGCTGTGTTTCCCAGGGTGGTCTCAGAGTCCTGGCCCCAAGCAATCCTCCCACCTTGGTCTCCAAAAGTGCTGCGATTACAGACATGAGCCACTGCTTGACCTTTATTCTATTATTTTAAGTGTCCAGTATTCCACAGAAAAAAATATTATGAGACATGCAAAGAAATAAGAAAGCCCATACACAGAAAAAAAAGCTGCTTGACTTTAATTCTATTATTTTAAATGTCCAGTATTCCACAGAAAAAAATATAAGACAAGCAAAGAAATAAGAAAGCCTATAAACAGAAAAAAAAAGCTGCTTGACCTTAATTCTATTATTTTAAGTGTCCAGTATTCCACAGAAAAAAAGCAAAGAAATAAGAAAGACAGCTGGGTTCAGTGGCTCAGCCTATAATCCTGTGCCTTGGGAGGCTGAGGTGAGTGGATTGCCTGAGCCCACGGGTTTGAAACCCACCTGGGCAACTTGGTGAGACCTCATCTCTACAATAAATCAAAAAATTAGCTGGGCGTGGTAGCGTGCATCTGTAATTCCAGCTACTTGGAAGGCTGAGGCAAAAAAATCACTGGAGCCCCAGCAGGTCGAGGCTGCAGTGGCCGGGAGTGGTCATTGCACTCCAGCCTGGGCAACAGAGTAAGACTCCAACTCAAAAAAAAAAAAAAAAGGAAATAAGAAAGTCCATACACTGAAAAAAAAAGCAATCAATGAAAACTATCTCTGAAGAAGCCCAAATAGTAGACTTAACTAAACAAAGATTTTAAACCAGCTATTTTAAATATATTATAAGAGCTAAAGGAAGCCATGTCTAAAGAACTAAAGGAAAGCATAAGAATGATATTCTACTAAATAAGAATATCAATAAAGACATATAAATTATTTTTTAATGGAAATTCTGAATTTGAAAACTATAATATCAAAAATGAAAAATTGACTAGAAGGGTTCCACAGCAGATTTTGCAGGTGAAAGAAATGAATCCACAAACATGAATATAGCTCAGTTGAGATTATCTAGTCACAGGAATAAAAAGAAAAAAGAACAAAAAAAAAATGAACTGAGCCTCAGAGACCTGTTGGTTACCATCAAACATATAACATACTGTGTGTCCCAGGAGAGGAGAGAGATAAAGGAGCAGAAAGATTCTTTTAAGAAATAATGGCCAAAAACTCCCCAAATTTGATGAGGCATGAATCAACACATCCAAGAAACTCAATGAATTCCAACTAGAATAAACTCAAAGAGATCTATCTATACCCAAACACAATATAATCAAACTATCAAAAGACAAAGAGAATTTTGAAAGCAACAAGAAGTAACTCATTACATCCAAGGGATCCTTAATAAGATTCACAGATGAGGCTGGATTCGGTGGCTCAGCCTGTAATCCCAGCACTTTGGAAGGCCTAGGTGAGTGGATTGCCTGACCCATGGGTTCAAGACCAGCCCAGGCAAATTGAGACCTTGTCTCTATAATAATTCAAAAATTAGTCAGGTGTGATAGCATGTGCCTATAGTTCTGGCTACTTGGAAGGCTGAGACGGAAGGATTGCCTGAGCCCAGGAGGTCAATGCTGGGGTGGCTGTGAGCATGCCGTGGTGCTCCAGCCTGGGCGACAGAGTGAGACTACAACTCAAAAAAGAAAAAAAGATTCACAGATGATTTTTCATGAGAAATCTCAGAGGCCAGAAAGCAGTGGGATAATATATTCACCATGCAGAAAGAAAAAGACTGTCAACCAAGAATTCTATATCTGGTCAAACAGTCCATCAAAAATGAGGGAGCTACTAAGACAGAGAATTCGTCACTGCAGATCTGCCCTACAAGAAATATTAAAGGGAGTGCTTCAGGCTAAAATAAAAGAATAGTAGACAGTTACTCAAATCCACATGAGAAAGTTAAGAATACAGGTAAAGATAACTATATAGGCCGGGTTCAGTGGCTCAGCCTGTAATACCAGCACTTTGGGAAGCCGAGGCAAGTGGATTGCCTGAGCCCGTGGGTTCAAGACCAACCTGGGCCACTTGGTGAGACCCCCATCTCTACAGTAAATTAAAAAAATTAGTCAGGCATGGTAGCTCGCACCTGTAATTCCAGCTACTTAGAAGGCTGAGGCGGAAAGATCAGTGGAGCCCAGCAGGTTGACACTGGGGTGAGAGTGAGACTCCAACTCAAAATAAAAAAAGTTAACTATATAGGTAAATATGAAATTTAGTATAAATGTACATTTTGTTTGTATTCCTTTTTGTTCCTACCTGACTTAAAAGACACCTACACAACTGTATAAAGCAAAAATCATAAATCTTTGGTGACAGGCACACAACGTATAAAGACGTAAAGATGTATGACAATAACAGGGAATGGAACAGAGCTATAAAGAAGCAAAATTTTTGTATACTTTTGAAATTAAGTTGATTAATCTGAATTAGATTGTTAAGTTAATTGTAACCTCCAGGGTGACCACTAAGGTCATAACTAAAAATATACAGTAACAGAAATGACAAGGAAGTTGAGAATGCTGTCACTATATGATTGGATGACTACATAGAGCTGTGAAAAAAAAAAGAATGCTGTCACAATAGATTTCTGCTCATCTTGTATCATATGTCAACTGTTTAAAGTTTAGAAAAATGGCCGAGCTCGGTGGCTCAGCCTGTAATCCCGCGCTTTGGGAGGCCGAGGCGAGTGGATTGCCTGAGCCCGCAGGTTCGAGACCCACCTGGGCAACTTGGCGAGACCTCATCTCTACAGTAAATCAAAAAACTAGCCAGGTTTGGTAGCGCACACCTGTAGTTCCAGCTACTTGGAAGGCTGAGTGGAAGGATGGCCGGAGCCCAGCGGGTCGAGGCTGCGGTGGCCGGGAGTGTGCCACTGCACTCCAGTCTGGGTGACAGAGTCAGACTTCAACTCAAAAAAATATACAAATAAATAGATAAATAAATAAATAAAATAAAATTTAGAAAAACTAGAGGAACCATTATGACCCAAGAAAGACATCACTGCATATTCCTGTGTGTGCTAATTATGATCACTCATGCCTCTTTGTAAACAGATTACCTTAAATCTGCAGCTACATATTTTCTACTCTGACTAAAATAGACTTAGTTTCATGTCAAAAATTTTACCTTGGGGCCGGGCTCGGTGGCTCAGCCTGAAATCCCAGCACTTAGGGAGTCCAAGGCGAGTGGATGGCCTGAGCCTGTGGGTTCGAGACGCATCCGGGCAACTTGGTAAGACCTCGTCTCTACAATAAATCAAAAATTAGCTGGGCTTGGTAGCACACGCCTGTAGTTCTGGCTATTTGGAAGGCTGAGGCGGAAGAATTGCCAGAGCCCAGCAGGTCAAGGCTGTGGTGGCTGGGAGCGTGCTACTGTACTCCAGTCTGGACGACAGAGTAAGACTCCAACTCAAAAAAAAAAAAAATTTTACCTTGGACCAGGCTTGGTGGCTCATCCCATAATCCCAGTACTTTGGGAGGCCAAGACGAGTAGACTGCCTGAGCCCACAGGTTTGAGACCAGCCTGGGCAACTTGTAAGACTTCATCTCTACAATAAATCAAAAAAATTAGCCGGGTGTGGTAGTGTGCTCCAAGTACTTCCAGCTACATGGAAGGCTGAGGTAGAAGGATCGCCGGAGCCCAGCAGATGGACACTGGAATGGCTGTGAATGTGCCACTGCATTTCAGCCTAGGTGACAGAGACTCCAACTCAAAAAAAACAAAAACAAAAAGTTTACCTTGGAGAAAGTAAGGAAAGCATCACAACACTATTATTCTTACCTTCAATATCCAACAGTGGCTGTTGACTGACGTTAAGTTTGTTTACATCACTATCAAACATTTCTATCAAAGAGGTCTTTAAAATTGCCAATAAAAGCTTTTCCTCTTGTAGTAAAATTTGTCTTTTATCTGGAGTAATGTTGATATCAACACATTCTAAGACAAAAATAAAATGTTTACCATGTTTAAATTCACCATTAATAGAAATTTCCCCATCTACTATTTCATTCACTTGTACTTACCAAAAGCACCTGACATCCTCAATTCCAGAAAAACCTCAACATAGCCTCTACTAGCAACTGCAGCCTAAGCCACTAAGGAAATCATAGACACTACTGACGTTGAGTACAGCTGAAAAAATGATATGGAGACTACATTCCTGTGCCTATCTAGAATCAAAGCACCATTCTCAACCACTATACATATAGGAAAATTTCTTTCTCCACAATAGATAATCCAGACAATTAAAAGATGTGATGATTGCACTAGATTTACAGATGTCATAAGGACATAGGAAACATTAAAAAGCAAGAAAACACAGCACCTCCAAAAAACCCACAGCAATTTTCCAATAACAAATACCAATGAAAAAGAAATATATAAAATGTTTAAAAGTGAATTTAAAATATTATATTTAAAAATTACAGTGTCTAAAATTATTAATACTCAAATTACAAAATAAGCTTTTTCAAATAAATGAGAAAAAGATAAACAATTTTTGAACACACAAAATATGCAAAGATTTGACTGAGCAAATTGTAAAAGAAAAAGCAAATATGCACATGAAAATGTAACATTAAATGTAGCCGGGCTCAGTGGCTCAGCCTGTAATCCCTCGCTTTGGGAAGCTGAGGTGAGTGGATTGCCTGAGCCCATGGGTTCAGGCCCAGCCCAGGCAACTTGGTGAGACTTTGTCTCCACAATAAATCAAAAATTAGCCGGGCATGGTAACACACGCCTATAGTTCCAGCTACTTGGAAAGCCGAGGCGGAGGGATCGCCTGAGCCTAGCAGGTCGAGTCTGGGGTGGCCGTGAGCGTGCTACTGCACTCCAGACTGGGCAATGGATTGAGACTCCAACTCAAAAAAAAAAGAAAAGAAAAGAAAAGTACAAACCAAAATATTTTATTCCCTACTGAACTTAGTTTTAAAATGATAATAAAATCTATATGAAATGGACTATTTCCTAAATCAGTGAGAAAACTTTAATCTACCTTCTCCCTTGGTTAAAATAAAAAGTTTTATTTCCTAATATACTTTTGGTAGAATTGGTGCATGTCTAGAATGCAATAAAGGAGGAGTCTTAAAATGATCATATTCAGTGACCCAGTAATTCCACTCTCATGAATTTACTTTAAGAAATTAATTAAAGGTGCAGATAATGACTTAATTATAAGGACAGTATTTATAATTCCAAACGCTGAAAACAACTTAAATATTGAAAAACAAAAGAATTAAAATATTAGTGCATACCCATGCACTAGAATATAATGCAATTATTAAAAATCATACCTCTTTTTACTTTTTCCTTTTTAAAAAGAAAAAATAGCTCACATCTAAGGATAAAAAGCAGGATACAAAATTATTTTGTGACCCCAAAGGATATAGGGTATGTGTGTGGAGGTGTGTGTGTGCACTGTATGTATTTTAAGGTATACACATACATATCTCTAAATATCTAGGAAAAAAAAGAATGACAATAAACAATAATTTGAACAACCAAAGAATAAATTGCCATATGAAATGGATAGCCAGGTGTGGTGGCTCACACCTGTAATTCCAGCACTTTGGGAGGCAGAGGCAAGAGGATTGCCTGAGCCCAGGGATTCAAGACCAGCCTGGGCAACTTGGCAAGACCTTGTCTCTACAATAATTCAAAAAATTAACCAGGCATGGTGGCGCATGCCTGTAGTTCCAGCTACTTGGAAGGCTGAAGTGGAAGGATCACCTGAGCCCAAGAGGTCAAGGCTGCGGTAGCTGTGAGCGTGCCACTGCACTCCACCTGGATGAAAGAGTGAGACTGACTCAAAAATAAACATTTTTTTAAAAAATGGGTTATTTTCTAAGTAATTGAATACATTTTAGTCTGCTTTCCCCTTGGTTAACATTTAAAAAGTTCTATTTTCCCAATCATACAATAAACAGTTTCAAGTAGAAAAAACAGGAAAGTCTGTATAAAAAACAAAATCACATCACCACAAATTGGCTCTTTCCAGTCATATCAGAGCTTTATAATTTCATTTTGTTCTTCGAGGCATAAGTAAACAGTTTTACTGACATCTCGGTGGAACTTACCTGAATCAACAGAAATGTTAAGAACAACGAATGGATATTGATGTCGATTATATGTATGGTAGACTTCATTCACAAGTCTGGACACCTGTGCAAAATCAGAAAAAGATCAGAAAAGAACAAATATTCCCTTCCCCCAACATTCTAACATGTTATTCTGGTCAACCCAACAAAGGGATTTTTTTTTTTTTTTTTTTTTGAGTCAGAGTCTCACTCAGTTGCCCAGTCTGGAGTACAGTGCCACAAGCACAGCTACTGCAGCCTTGACCTGATAGGCTCAGGTGATCCTTTGCCTTAGCCTTCCAAGTAGCTGAAACTACAGATACACGCCACGACTTTCAGCTCATTTTTTGATTTACTGCAGAGATGAGATCTCGCCAAGTTGTCCAGACTGGTCTCCAGTTCCTAGATTCCGGGAGTCCTCTCACCTCTGCCTCCCAAAGTGCTGGGATTACAAGCTTGCGCCACCACTCCCAACCAGGGATACATTTTTAAACAGCCTTCTTGAGATATGACTAACATGCAATAAATTGCACATATTTATAGTGTACAATTTCATAAGTTGTGACATATATACACAGACCTGTGAAACTATGCCCACAATCAAGATCATGAATATATCTGGTACCCAAAGTTTTCTTGGACCTCTCAAAGGAATATTTTAAATTGTAACTCCTAAAATGGAATCTTTTTTCAATCTAAAGATGATCTAGAAGAAATTTTAATAAAATGCAAGCAGTTTAAATGTTCAAAAAGTACATTCAGATTTACATAGGAACATATTTACATGACATTATAAAGTGACATTAGACATAAACCACAAAATCACATTAATTATTAAAAATTAATTGATCACAATATAGGTTACAAAAGTTAGAAGCTGAATCACATCTGGCAGATCCAAGTGAATTTTATTTATTTTTTTGAGTTGAAGTCTCATTCCATTGCTCAGGCTGGAGTGCAGTGGCATGCTCATGGCCAACCCAGTGTCAACCTGCTGGGCTCCAGTGATCCTTCCATCTCAGTCTTCCAAATAGCTGGAACTACAGGCTATCACACCCAGATAATATTTTGATTTATTGTAGAGACGCGGTCTCACCATGTTGCCCAGGCTGGTCTCGAACCCGTGGGCTCAGGTAATCCTCTCGTCTCAGCCTCCCAAAGTACTGGGATTACAGGCTTGAGTCACCGCACCCAGCCCAAGTGAATTTTAAAGTGCTAAATATCTCATGTAATTTACCGAATACTGTATTAAAAGTGCTAAGTAGAAGAGTCGGATGGGTACTCAAAGTATGATTTCTACTGAACATGTATAGCTTTTACACCATAGTAAAGTAGAAGAATTGTAAATTGAACCATCATTAAGTCAGAGACCATCTGTAGCAGAATTTTTTAAATGCCCAAAATAAGATCATTTTAAACCCATGTCTGAGTCAAAGTTCCAAGTTCCATGTAAATTGCCTATATCAGAAAAAAATATTAAATAATAAAAGTCAAAGGCACAAATAATAAACCAATACAAAAGAATTTTTAAATACCTTTGCTGGATCACAAGGTCGTCGATTGATAAAGAAAAACTGTCTGTCCGTGGAACTCCTTCCAACTCCATGAGCACATTGTGAAATGAAACCTGAGATACTATTCAATGTTAATATGGTAAGGGCAGGATTCCAGAGTGAAAAGGATTACAAACACATATCGCATGGCACATTCTTAACGTTAGATAAAAGCAAAACACCTGGTGACACTCTGGTAATTATCACTATTTCAGTTCATGTGTACCTACGCTCCATCCTGACGCATCATGAAAGAATTCAGGCCTTCTGGAATGCTCTAAAGCTCCTACAGTCAACATACAAATCCACAGTAGGCAACGCAGTACATTCACAAACTGATTTGTTTCAGCTCTTCTTTCATCTTACCTCCAAAGGTAAGCCTCATATAGGAGTGGGTCTTACCTCAAACACATTCTCAGAACCTTTGTACTATCCCCACTAGTTTGTCAATGGAGCCCAACAACTTGTATTCAGGACCTTTGTCCATGTCCCCTCCCCTTTTAAAATCTGCTCCCTGTCAGAAAACTCTTATCTACTAACATGTCAGTAAAGTGCTTCACCTACACGAGATCCACCCCAGGGATATTTGCATTTCCATAAGAATAACACCTTCATATAAAGAAATGAATCTCCATCTTTGCAATTTCAGGTATAAGCCAAAAGCCAGTAGAGGAAGAGTAGGAAATACGGATCTTACAGGGCCAATCCTATAAAGTGTCTATTTTCCTAGACTACAAGTAATAATGCTGAAGTGCCTTCACCAGATCTCAAAAAAGTCAATTATACATAACTTAAAAGTTATTTTAATGAAACAGAGCCCTGACAGACTAACTCAGTGGGAAACCCCCTGAAATGCACCAGTTACCCAGAATTACTAATGAAATTAAGGACTGTTTTATAAAGGACATAAAAAACTACAAGCTTTAAAGTCACTATCTTAAAAAAAAAAAAAAAACCCTCAGGAAAAAATGTCCCACTGTAGTTTTCCTGGTAGCAATCTACTTACTAAAACAGATTATGCAGAGTATCCGAACAGCTCAGACCGTACTCTTCACAGATGGAGTCACTAGGGGGCAGCTGAACAAAAGGAATGAGGCTCTGCAACTAAAAGAAACCAACAGTTACCGTCATTTCCTAATACAGACAGAATGGACCTAATTTCCGAAAAGAAGATAAATGAGGGTTTTTGTTTGTTTCCTTTTCTAGTCAAGCTCTCCAAGTTAAGAGCATAAAGAAATTCAAAGACTCTTGGTAATCGCTTTGCAGTGCTATAATTTTTATTTTATACCAGAACAGTGAAAAACTTGAGCTTTTACTTATTCATAATCAACACATTGCCCTCCAATAATTTATGTTTTTTTCAGAGAGAGTTAAAAGATGTGGCATGTTATTTTTTGAAAGAGTAAAATAAGAAATCTTTAGCTCCCAAACTAATTTTTGTGATAGGATTTTATTCTCTATTCTATCGAAGAAACCTGCCATAAACCCCCAGAGCAATAAAATGTATTTAAATTAAGTAACTGACCACCACTACCTGCTTTTGCCCAAACACAGATGCAATATTTTCCTTCATGCTGGAGCTTCCACTTGTGCATAGCACAGGCTGTCGTTTTCCTTGTCCAAGCTGATTGGTGCAACTTACACGAATGCCTGCTGAAATGATACAGTATGCATGTAAGACCTGGATCATTTTGGCATACTCCTGTTTAAAAAACACAAACACAAAACTCAACATTACTCTACTCTTATAGGAATCACATGGTTCAAGTTATAACATCCAATTCAAAGTTCTCATATCACCCCACAAATAAGGGTAAGTATTACTGACAGAACAATCTATGAAGAGGTATCTTCCCATATACTATGAAATGGGACTCAGAACCTTTGGCTCAGCTAGTCCTCTCACCTCCAGATGCTCCAGGCCCACTGCTATAAAAATCGAAAATTACATTCCTTTTGACCTTGTAATCCTTCCCCTAAAAATGTATCCTTGTAGAAAGACTGGCACAAGCATAAAAGATACATACAAAAATGTCCACTGAAACAGTCTGTAACTGAAAAATCAGAAATAACCTAATCAATCATGAGCAAGGAGTTAATTAAATTATTATATATCCTTATCACGGTGGAATGGCAAATAAGATAGTACACACTGAACAAAAAAAGACAATTACAATATGCTAAGTAAAAAAGTCAGTTATACTACAGTATGTATAATACAGTTCTAGATGTTTAAAAAAAAAATCTAAGCTTATGTATAAAGACTGCATATGCTTTTCCAGCTAGTGGCAGCGGCGGCAGCTGCCAGGCTCACCCGCAGCGCAGCCCCCCACGGTCTTACTGATATTGGATGCGAAAGCCTTTGCCTAAGTTAAAAATCAGGCCTCACTTGGCGACCATCAAGCAAAGGTTGGAAACTACTTTTCCAGAACAGAAAAAACTGATACATCAGAAAAGGTGACTAATTAACGTACCAAAAGAATATGGCTACACAAATACCAGAATCTGATCAGATAAAGCAGTTTAAGGAATTCCTTGGTACCTACAATAAGCTTACAGAAACCTGCTTTCTGGACTGTGTTAAAGACTTCACAACAAGAGAAGTAAAACCTGAAGAGACCACCTGTTCAGAGCATTGCTTACAGAAATATTTTAAGACACAAAGAATATCCATGAGATTTCAGAAATATCATATTCAGCAGAATGAAGCCCTGGCAGCCAAAGCAGGACTCCTTGGCCAACCACGATAGAGAAGTCCTGATACATGGACTTTCGATGAAAGAGTGCCAACAGCTGCTGCGCTGGAAATGAGGACTCATCTGACAGTATCCCCTGAAAGCAGCAGCCACCACGTTAAAACATCTGTCATGACTGTTTGGCAAATGAAAACCACTGGAGAAACAAAATCGCGATTTACCAGGAATAATTAAAATAGAAGGTCTTATTGTTCAATGAAATAATAAGATGCAACATTTGTTGAGGCCTTATGATTCAGCAGCTTGGTCACTTAATTAGAAAAATAAACCGTTGTTTCTTCAATTGTGACTGTTAATTTTAAAGCAAATTATGTGTTCAATCATGTATGAGATAGAAAACTTTTCATTACTAAAATAAAATAAATGGAAATATCACTGAAAAAAAAGACTGCATATACACATGCACAATTAAAGTCTAAAGGATATAAACAAAATTCTGGCAGGGAGAGAGACAATTTCAACTTTCAACCATTCACAATTCTGTATTACTTGAATACATTCTATATTATATGTATTCATTATATTAATTTATAAATTTATCTTGAAAATTAATCCAATACTTATAAACACATGAAATTAAGTCAGAAAAGATATACAACTGTTAATAATAGTCACCTGACAAGTACAAGTTCTATATTCCTGTATTTTTCTGAGGTACCAATTTTTTTTTTTTTTTTGAGTTGGAGTCTCACTCTGACGCCCAGACTGGAGTGCAGTGGCCGCTCCTGGCCACCGCAGCCTCGACCTGCTGGGCTCCGGTGATTCTTCCGCCTCAGCCTTCCAAGTAGCCAGAATTACAGGCATGCGTTACCACGCCCGGCTGATTTTTTTGATTTATTATAGAGATGAGGTCTCGCTGCCCAGGCGGGTCTCAAACCCGCGGGCCCAGGCAATCCACTCACCTCAGCCTCCCAAAGGCACGGGATTACAGGCTGAGCCACCGAGCCCGGCTTGAGGTACCAATTTTTTACCATAAGATACAAAAAAATAGTATTATCTATTTTTGTAAAATTCCATAAAGTAGAAATTAGCACAAATCGGTTTTGGGGGGGTTTTTTGGTTTTTTTTTTTGAGTTGGAGTCTCACTCTGTCACCCAGGCTGGAGTGCAGTAGCAGGCTCACGGCCACCACAGCCTCAAACTGCTGGGCTCAGGTGATCCTTCCACTACAGCCTTTCAAGTAGCTGAACTACCTGCGTGCGCTACCACGCCTGGCTTATTTTTCTTTCAATTTATTGTAGAGACAAGGTCTCATCAAGTTGCCCAGGCTGGTCTCAAACCCCTGACCTCAGGCAATACTCTCGCCTTGGCCTCCCAAAGTGGTGTGACACAGGCTTGAGCTACCACACCCGGCAGAACAAATTGTTTTACAAGCAGAAGTTTGCATATGTTTATGCCATGTTTTGGATTATAAAAATACACACAAATTTACTAAAAAACATACGTACAGAAAAATACATGAGATCTCACATCTAAGAATGTAATCACTGATAGCATTAAAGTGTCCACTCTTCCAGCCTTTATTCTAGGCATATTTAGGCCATTTATTCTAACAAAATGACAAAAGTTGTAATCACGTAATACACAGTTTTATCATTTGTTTTTAAATTTTTTTTTTTTTTTTTTAGTGAGAGTCTCTCTCACCCAGGCTAGATGGAGGACAGTGGCACTATCAAGGCTCACCACAGCCTCCAACTCCTGGGTTCCAGCAGTTTCTCCCCACAATCCCTCAAACCCCCATACCCCCAGCCTCGCCTCAGGTTCCAAAGCAGCTGGGACTACAGGTGTGTGCCACCACACCCCGTAATTTTTTTATTTTTTGCAGAGACGGGATCTTGCTATGTTGCCCAAGCTGTTGTTTAACTCCTGGGCTCAAGGGATCCTCCTGCCTGAGCCTCCCAAAGTACTGGAATTACAGGCATGAGCCACCGTGCCTGACTTTATATATCTGCTTTTTAAATGTAATTACATAACATTTAGCTATTTCATTTGCATTCAAGGTTGCAAGAATTAATTTCTCAAGGAACCAAGAGAAGTAATATTTTAAAATAGCCAGAAAATATTATTTCTTAAAAGACCCATTTCCCATACTAGAATACCTAATAAACACTATTTAATTCTTTTTTTTTTTTTTTGAGTCGGAGGCTTACTCCGTCACCCAGGCTGAGTGCTGGGCTCAGGCGATTCTTCCACCTCAGCCTTCCAAGTATCTGGAACTACAGGCACACTAGACCACGCCCAGTTTATTTTTTTACTTACTGGAGAGACAAGGTCTCGCCAAATTGCCTGGGTTGGTCTTGAACCCTTGGGCTCAGGCAATCCTCTCACTTCTGCCTCCCAAGTGCTAGGATTACAGGCAAAAGCCTCTGCACTCAACCTAATGATTCTTTTTAAGAAAAGTATAAATCATTCTAAAGTTAAGATTGTGATGGGAAGAAGCAAATAAAGTACTTCTCAAAAAAGTAAGGGAAAAGAATCAACTGAAGAATAAACATCTTTATTAAATCTTTTGCTCATATGTATATTATGTTATCAACACTCTTGAAAATGTACTGTACCTTTTTAATATTCCTTTGAAATTCCTTATGGCGCACAGGCAGTGTATAAAATAATTGCTGGACACTGACTGTCATGCCTCTAGGCCGCGGATAGGGGGTTTTTTGGATGATTTTCCCATTGTGATCAAACACCAGGCGAGTTCCAACCTTTGCAGACGTATGACAGGTAGAAATAGTTACATCACTGTAAGAAAATACCAGGCATGGTAGGTTCATATAGAGAATCACAACGCTGGACACCAAATACTCTTTTTCTCACTTCCCTTTCTCTCAAAACTTTCTTTAAAAGATGATGATCCCTCTGAGATAATCAAGAGCATTTAAATGGATGAGGAGTCATAAAATCTAAGACTTGGGACCTAAAAGACAGTAAGACAGAGTTCTATAAATCTTTTGTTTTGGTAGAAGATTTGACTTAGTTTTTTAGGTTGAACTACAAAACAATCAAGGATCTCAAAATTTTGTTTGCACAGAGATTTCTCATTTTTGTTACTACTGTTCTAACAAAAATTTTAAAAAGAATCCAAAATATATTATAAATAATAATTTATAAAAATTTAGAATCTGTACTATAAGCAAATAAGTGCTTTGGTTAAATTTTTTCCTAAAAATTGAAAAAATTAAAACCAATGGTACCTATAATTTATTGCTATATGTTATTTTAAACTTGAGAAATTACTGCTTTAATAAGGGTAATAACTTCTTTTTTTTACAATACTATTTGCTTGATTTCATTTACTTATTGTTCACATTTCAAAAATTATTATTTAGACTGGTAGTGAGATAAAACAGAATTCAGAAGCTAGAAGTTGAGACACAGATGTAGAAAAGTATAGATAATTATGACTCTAATTATACTTTTTCATTTTCAGAAGGGTTTCTTATAAGGGGTCAAGTTAATGCATAAAAATATTACATCACCTCAGTGCACAAAGTGAGCTCAGAGCTTCCCCCCGAAAGCCAAAAGTTTCAACCTGAGTTAGGTCAGCAAACTCTTGAATCTTAGAAGTATGATGTTTCAGAGCTGAAAGAGAGTGTAAAGTAAGGCCCAAGATATCTCAAGTGATATAGCAATGAATATACAAAATACCTACCAAAGTAACTGGTACGTTTTTAAAAACTGTTTTTGTGTTTCCTAACAGCGTTAATAAAAATTCTAGGTCATCTGGCCCCATTATTTTATAACAGAATCAGAAAAATTCAACTTACTCAAGCCTTCAAAGTTTTCTTCTTCTGCCCCACATCCATTGTCCGAAACTTCAATGAGATCCGCTCCATAGTCTTTAAGCCTCAAATCTAAAAAGTTTAAAATATTTAAGTATTTCTTAAAGATCGACCCATGCTAAAAGTTTTTACATTGACATTATTTATAACATTACAAATTTAACATTCATAACTATACCAGTAACCTAAAGATACTACTGTCATTTTGTGTATTTCATTTTTTAAAAAACTTTTTAACTATTTACTAGCCCAGATTAAACAGTTTAGCCTTTTCTGTCTTTGAAAGGAATAATTTTAACATAGCCATTAAATAACAGGCTCTAGAATAGGACTTCCAGGATCAGATTTTACAAGCTTTACAATCTCAAAAAAAGTAAATTCCCTGTCCCATAATATCCTCATCTGTAAAACAGAGATAATAATGATAATAATTATCATTCCTATCTCATAAAGTTATTCTGCAGATTAGATGAGATATACTATGTACAATGCGTAGCACAATACCTACCTGGCACACAGTAAGAGCACAATAAAAGTTCACAGTTATTATTACCACTTAGCAAAGTACTAAGTACATAATAGGTGCTAACTTAAAAATAATTTACTGGTACACCAACACTTGACTACAGTAACAAATGTTTCTTGAATAAAATAACATACACTGATTATTTCTTGTGGCTTAAAACTCTCCCACACTTACCAATATTAGTGGCACCAGCATCCACACTATTTTCTACCAACTCCTTCACGGCAGTGCTTAGACTCAGTACCACCTGCCCAGAACAAATTTGATGGACCGACTTCCGATCAATAGGTTTGATGGTCTTAGCAAGTTCCGTACTAAAGAAGAAACCAGTCACAAGAAATAAGTATTCAGTTATATATTTTCATCCTGATTGTAACTGTGGGAAATGACTCATCACTGTTAACAGTTTATGGGTTTAATCGACTCACAGATTACAGTAACAGACACCTTTATCATACTCATAAACAATGTTCTACAATCCTTGCATTAAAGCACATTTAAATGCAGACGGCATATTTATTTAAATGTACTTAATACATGTAAATGCCGTTGGACAGAAATTAGGCGCCTACGAATCCGACACTGAACCTGGCTGAAGATTCGCTAGGCCGTAAAGTCGTTGTAGCTTTCCGGACAGAAATCACGTACCCAAACAGACACAGAAACATAGCATTTTTTAAAACTCGGCGGCTATGCAAATGAGAATGTGTCTTGACGCTCCCCTAAATAACCTCAACTAAAAAAAAAAATGAGAAAGAGAGAGAGAAAGAAACCAGGTAAAAGGGAAACAAATTCAATCTTCGGCTATTTCATGCTTCGGCTTCAAGTCCACGGCCTTGTGACGGCGTAGGGGCAGGGCCCGATTGGGAGCCGGCCGATCCCAACACCCCAAAGCGCCGAGCGCCCCCGCCCACAGCCCTGGACGCCAAGGGGCGAGACCCCAAAGGCCACCGGGTCAGAGGAGCGCTTGGGACGCCGCTCTGGGGCTTCCCCGCCGCGGGCTCGCTTTCCTCTCCAGGGGCGTAGAACGTGAGACTCAAAGAGGGCGCGCGCGCGAGCAGACCAAAAGCGTCGCTCACCTCGAAACCCCGGCCTGCTCCATGGATGCAGAACCCCGACCTGACTCCGGGACTGCGGAAGAGTTCCCGCCGCTGCGCCCCAGGAGCCCCGCCTCCCGGACGCCCATTGGTTGTTTTTAAGAGTTGCCCCGCCCCTTCCTGGCGGGGCTGCAAATGCTTCCTATATCGCCTTCTCGCTTATTGGCTCTGTCAAAGGTCGAGGCCGTGACGTTAGGGAGCCCGAGCCAATTAGAGCGCACGGACTGCTTTCTCCCGAACGCCCGCAGCAGGGTCAGAGAGGAGGTGGCAGCAGTCAGTCGTGGCGCTGGACGGCTTCTGAGCGTCCGTGTCCGTCACGCGCCACCTTCCCTCTGGTTCCCGTAATGCCGATGTATCAGGTAAAGCCCTATCACGGGGGCGGCTCGCCTCTCCGTGTAGAGCTTCCCACCTGTATGTACCGGCTTCCCAACGTGCACGGCAGAAGCGACGGTCCCGCACCCGACTCGGGCCACGTGCAGGTAGAAGGCCGGGGGGGGGGCCCAGCTCAGTGCGCAAGCGCGGCGGCCGGCCTCTGGCCGGGGCCCACAACCCCCTCCCCCACCCCCACCCCCATCCCCACCCCCACCCCCACCCCCGCCCAGGCTAGTGGATCCCTGTGGTTCGTGGCCCGGCTGCTAGACCCATCCTGGCATCTGTCGGCTGGCCAACGAGTCACCCTAACTTTTGTTTCATCTTTTTCCCTTTTCGTCTTTCGCATGTGGCCGCTGAAACTTTTTTTTTAATGAAATTTTACCCTCAGAAACGTGAGGAGCATATGAAGAATGACAAGGCTGACCCTAGGGTCACCACCACCCAGGTTGACACGCATTGTTACCGCCCCACCCTTCCCACTTACAACTTTTGACTTTTGAGGACCTCTTGCAATTGCAGAAGTCAAACGTGACTTATATCCCTCTTTTGCTATTGACATACATCGAGTATTGCTTTTCCTGTAATTTTTTTTTTTTTTTTTTTGAGTCAGAGTCTCCATCGCCCAGGCTGGAGTGCAGTGGCACGCTCACGGCCACCCCAGCGTCTGTCCGCTGGGCTCCGCTGGGCTCCGCTGGGCTCCGCTGGGCTCCGCTGGGCTCCGCTGGGCTCCGCTGGGCTCCGCTGGGCTCCGCTGGGCTCCGCTGGGCTCCGCTGGGCTCCGCTGGGCTCCGCTGGGCTCCGCTGGGCTCCGCTGGGCTCCGGCGATCCTTCCGCCTCAACCTTCCCAGTAGCTGGAACTACAGGTGTGTGCTACCACGCCCGGCTAATTTTTTGATATATTGTAGAGACGAGGTCTCCTCAAGTTGCCCAGCCTGGTCTCGAACCCCTGGGTTCAGACAGTCCTCTCCCCTCGGCCTCCCAATAGTGCTGGGATTACAGACTTGAGCCACCACATCCGGCCTATAATTTTTTTTTAACTAAGTATGCGTCCCTAAGCAATTTCGTCTTGATGTAAGTGGAAGCATACAGTATGTGTTCTGTTGTGCCTGGGTTTTTGTTTTTGTCTTTTTTGTGGACATGATTTTAAAAGTCATTTTGTTGCAGGTAACAGGGAAACACTGCCTCTGTAGTAGAATCATTACTTGTCCATCTTACTGCTTATGGACATTGGATTGTTTTCCATTTTATGCTGTTATGAATAATGCTGTGATGAATTTTCTTATACAAGAGCAGGCATGGGGTATATACTCATATACTAAAGAATGAGATTGCTGGCTCAGTGGGCAGACGTCTTCCACTTTACTAGTTGGATTCTTTTCCAGAGTGGTTAGTTATATTGGTTTATGCTCTGAAGAAGCAGGGTATAAGAATTCCTGATGTTTGTACCCTTCCCAAAGCTGGTGGGTGTAAAGTGTATTGTGGTTTTAGTTTGGATTTCTTCAACTTCAAAGTTCATATTTCCTGGCCATTGTAACTGCACTTTTATAATTCTCAAGGTGTTCACTCTTTTTCTGATTGCAAACAGGGGTACCAAAAAATTGCATACACATTTTAAGAGTTGTTTGCAGTAATCAGAAATGTCTGGATGCTTTTTGAGGACCTCTTGCAATTGCATAAGTCAAGCGTGACTTATATTCATCTTTTGTTATTGGCATATATCGAGTATTACAATTTTAATAGTTTTTTCATGTCTTAAAATGTATACATTTTTTGACACCCTCTGTATACATTTTAGGTTTCCAACAGTGGAAACAGTCTGTCCATTCTGACAGAAAGTAACTTTTATTATCTGTTTTTCCATTGCCTGTTATGCGTCCGTTTGTCTTACTGGCTTTCTGCCTGGATTGGGAGGGAGGGAGGCTAACTTGAAACCAAATGACAACTGTTACTTCACTACAAGACTAAAATAGCAGACATGGTTCAATGGTCCTTTCAATCAACACTGCCATGGAGACATGGCCCGTGCCCCTTCACCTGTACAGTCACATGGAACCAGAATGGAGAATATCACATCTCATTTAAGATTTTGTGTGTTTGTTTTTAAGTCTGCTGCCAATTTTTCTTTGGTCTTTTATCTGTGAACCTCTAACTTAAGAGATACACAGTTCCACTTCTAGCAGTTTCTCTAGCAG
This sequence comes from Cephalopachus bancanus, assembly GCA_027257055.1. Taxonomy (NCBI): domain Eukaryota; kingdom Metazoa; phylum Chordata; class Mammalia; order Primates; family Tarsiidae; genus Cephalopachus; species Cephalopachus bancanus. The sequence goes on from JAPVLO010000067.1 coordinate 4,948,837, forward strand.
ATGATAACAATGTGGATAAGCAAGTCATTAGAAATCAAGCATATTCAGGGTAAATGAGAGCAGCACAAAGAATAAGCTGCTTCTAAATACATATGGATGAAAATAAGTGGATAAACACAGTGTACCAAGTCATAGTCTAGTTTCAGCAGAGAAAACAGGCCAACATTAGAAGGTACTGATGAGGTAAAGCAGATCTTGAGAATTTTGGCATTACTCAGGTCATAATGGGCTATATCAAGCTGTGCTCAAAGCTTATAAATTAGAGGCCACGTTGCATATGCAGTACTTCTGACATTCTTCAGTGCTGAGTTTTGAATCCAGTAGGTGCGTTTTTGACTGTAGTGGGGCAGGCAGCCTGCTGCCATTTATAGAAATGAGCAAGATTGTGCACAAATACAGGCTGGTTAAAAGAGATTGGAAATATTACACAGGAGGACTATCATAACAGGATATTACACAGGTGGTAGCACTACCTGTCACACTCTTGCATTCAAACCTATTTCTAGTCAGCATCTAATTATTTAGTTGGCATACTGAACTGTTTTTCTTTGTTTTACCCAGAAGTCAGTGAACATTTCTTTGCTGTTTGATCTTAAATAAGAACAACAGGTAAATAGGAGTTAACCAGACAAGAGAAGAGGGAGGAGTGTTAACAGACAGAGGGAACAGCACATATAAAGGTCCTGTGGAAGGAGGGAGCATGGTGTTTTAGGAACTCCACAGAACAGTGCGGCTAGAGCGCAGAGCAAGGGAGGGAATTTTGTGGGGGGGTGTAATGAGTAAATAATGGAAGAGCAGATGTTCCTAATAACATTGAACATTCTTGAATGCACATGTGAGCAAGTACTCCTCCTGCACTCCCATTGCATCATAAGTACATATTTATAATAAACTCAAGCTCACTGCCTGTTGTCTAGTTGTGAGGATTTATTTTCCACATGCTTAATGTATTTATTCTCGCAGCTCAAAACAAATTACCTGTCATGAGAGCTCATGAATCCAGTTACACAGTGTGACTTTATTGGGTGGTTTCTTGTTATTGCTTTTTGTTTGTTCTGTTTGCTGCTTGTTTTAAACTAAGTCAGTGTCAGTACTGCCTTGAAAATGATTTGAGGAATTGACCATTTGACCCCATGGGCACGCTTCTAAGCCTAAGGAAACTTTTTTTGTAATCCACCTGTGCTCCTTTTTCTTTATTTATTAAAATTACTGAGTTAAAGTCTTATTGCTATTTACTTATTCTCAGAATAAAGAACAACAGTTCGTGTTCACTTTTTACCCTTCTCTGTTCTTAGACTAAATTACCTGAAATAGGAATCATACCATTTCAAAGTGGCTTTCAGTAACAATGTTTTGTATTTGTTTTAAGCATTTGTAGATTGAGTTGCAGGGACCTATAGGACTGGGGAAAATGAGATGATTCTGCTACTGTATTTTAGTGTCTTCTTTTAAAAGTGGGAGGTTTGGTGAGTGCATGGAACAAAGTAAGACAAGTGATCAGATTTAAACAGACATATCTAATGTGAGAGGAAATGAACACTTTCATGTTGGTTTGCTTAGGAAGAGTCTGATCCATCTCTACAAGCTCTTGAGTCCCGCCAAGATGATATTTTAAAACGTCTGTATGAGTTGAAAGCTGCAGTTGATGGTCTCTCCAAGATGATTCAAACACCAGATGCAGATTTGGATGTAACCAACATAATGCAAGCTGATGAGCCCACTACTTTAACCACCAATGTATTGGACTTGAATTCAGTGCTTGGAAGGGTAAGTTTGTTTTGAAAGCTGAAAAATGCCAATGTGTGCTGGGTTGCTGTTAGTGCAGGAAAACTGTGCTAGTTTTCAAAGGTGGAGCAAAGAGCATGTTCTTTTTCTTAGCCTCTAAATGATTGTGCCTGTTGTACAGAACAGAATCACAGGTATAACTGATGCCAAACCAAGCTCTGAAGCCTCTTCTTGACTTCTGAAACCAAGTGCAAACAGGGAGGACCCATAAGCAGAGGAATCAAGGAGAATTAACAGCCTCTGCCATTCCAGGCATCGATCCAGCAGCCTCCAAGCCCTGGAGGAACAGATCTCAGCTTGTTTGCTCAGTGCTTTTCTGAGGTTCAGAAGAGGCAACTCAACTCTTTGAGAGTCACCCAACTTTTAGAACTTTGGCTGCCCAAACACAAGAATCCCACCAATTCTTTTTTTTTTTTTAATTGGAGTCTCACTCTGTCACCCAGGCTGGAGTGCAGTGGCATATGCACAGCCACCCCAGCGACGTCCCGCTAGGCTCCAGCAATCCTTCCACCTCAGTCTTACAAGTAGCCGGAACTACAGGCGTGTGCTACAGCACTCGGCTAAATTTTTATTATTATTTATTGTAGAGATGAGGTCTTGCCAAGTTGCCTGGGCTGGTCTTGAACTCGCAGGCTCAAGCAGTCCACTCGCCTCAGCCTCCCAAAGTGCTGGGATTACAGGCTGAGCCATCAAGCCTGGCCAGCCCACCAGTTCTTTTGAAATAATATTGCTAAAGCCAGTCACAATCCCATATTTCAAATTTTTTTTCTTAAATTGTTTGCTGTATTGAAAGTAAGTTGCATCAATCAACTTTCATTTTTGAAGTTTATAGGCTTCAGCTGATTTAGGGGACAATCTAATGTGCAAAGAATGTCTCATTTATTACAAAGCGGTATTTATTTGAGGGTTCAAAACGGTTTGTCCCAAAAATCCCCACTAATACCCTCATCCAGAATTGGTGATAGAATGTACTACTTAAAGACCTGAAAGTGGAAGCAGTGTTGCAGTGTCTCATCCAGGGCTCTGCTTTGGTCACCTCAGTACCTCTGCATCTCTGTATATCTTTCCTTGCTCATCCATTCATCCAGTACTTGTTTGCATGCACTGTGGACTTAGATGAGACCCCACCAGGTCCCCAGGGAGCCAGAGTCTAGTGGATGAGTTGGTGAGCACACAGCCATGACAGTGATTTCTCAGGGTGCTGGGAAGGCTTCTCAGAGCACATGGTGCTCAAGATGAATTTTGATGCCTCAGACGGTACAGTGTCAAGTAATACAATATGTTCGGGGAACTGCAAAGCATTCAGCACAGCGTGATATGTGGGACATTGGTCAGGAGTGGCAGGCTGTGTACAGAAAGCCAAGAAGTCTGGCTAGAAATAAGAATCTTCATCTAAAAAGGATATCGTGCATGGGTTTGGATTTATGACAGGCCTGTCCTCCTGGACCTCTCCTAGTGCCTCATGCCAGAGCAAGCTGTGGCCCCAAACCATTGCCAGGCTTCTGTGCCCAGAAACTGCTGGCACTGAAGCAGATTGCATAGTGGGGGAGAGGCTGTCAGTTTGGGCACATTAATTAACACCTAGTGTTTTAGAATCTTCCCACCTGTCATCAGTGATTTTTAGAGCCAAGACCCTTTTGTAAGGGGCTCTTCATTGAAATATCTTGATGAACACAAATTGATGGAGAAACTATATCCTGTCAGGTAGTCAGGTGTTAAAAAGATTTGGTAGCTGGAATAATTGCATGTGTGATTTTTTTGTTTTTTGTTTTGTTGTGTTTTTTTAAGTTGGAGTTTCACTCTGTCGCCCAGACTGGAGGGCAGTGGCCACTCCCGGCCACCATAGGCTCGCCCTGCTGGGCTCCAGCGATCCTTCCACTCAGCCTTCCAAGTAGCCAGAACTACAGGCACGCGCTACCACGCCCGGCTAATATTTTGATTTATTGTAGAGATGAGGTCTCGCTAAGTTGCCCGGGCAGGTCTCTAACCCACAGGCTCAGGCATTCCACTCACCTCAGCCTCCCAAGGCGCGGGATTACAAGCTGAGCCACCAAGCCCGGCTTGTTTTGTTTTGTTATGAGTTGGAGTCTCACTCTGTCGCCCAGGCTGGAGTGCAGTGGCATGTTCACAGTCACTGCAGCCTTCCAAGTAGCTGGAACCACAGGCATGTACCACCACACCCAGCTAATTGTTTGATTTATTGTAGAGACAAGGTCTCGCCAAGTTGTCCAGGCTGGCCTTGAACCATGGACTCGGGCAGTCCTCTCATCTCAGCCTCCCAAAGTGCTGGGATTATAGGTGTTAGCCACTGCACCTGGCTTGTGTGATTTTTTTTTTTAAGCATAGTTTTATCTATACTAGATAAAAGGGACAAATAGAAGTGTCATTCCTGATACGATGTTTGACAGGAAAGTCAGCTTTTTATTTGTGGGGAACCAGCAGCATAGGGGTTGAGAGGGTGGAGTCAGTTCATATCCTAGCTCCAAGCTTACTGAGCTGAGTGACTTTGCATAGGTTACTCACTTCCCCAGGCCTCAAGTTTTTTCAGCTGTAAAGTGGGGATCATAATAGTACCTTTTTCATGGGAGTGGGGGTTCAATTAAATAATCCTGGTTAAAGTGTTAGAATATTGCCTGGTACTATTATGCATACTCAGATTGCTGTTATTTGCTACATTGTTTTGGTCTTTCTCCAGGATTACGGGGCACTAAAAGACATCGTGATCAACGCAAACCCGGCCTCCCCTCCCCTCTCCCTGCTCGTGCTGCACAGGCTGCTCTGTGACCACTACAGGGTCCTGTCCACTGTGCACATGCACTCATCAGTCAAGAGTGTGCCTCAAAACCTTCTCCAGTGTTTTGGAGACCAAACTCAAAAACAGCCCCGTCAAGAATATCAGCTTGGCTTTACTTTAATTTGGAAGAACGGTAAGTAGAAAGAACTGAGTAAACTTATATACAGTTGACCTTTGACCTTTTAACTGTGCAGGTATACTTATATGCAGTTTTTTGTCTAAATATGTTGGAAAATTTTCTGGAGATCTGCAAGAATTTCAAAAATCTCACAGATGAACTGCAGCTTAGAAATACTGAAAAGATAAGAAAAGGTTATGTTATGGCACTACTCTATTTTATCATTTACTACCATAAAATATATACAAATCTATTATAAAAAGTTCAAATTTATCAAAATATATACACACATACCATACAGGGCACCATTTGCAGTCCAGAGAAATGTAAACAGAAAGATGCGATATTAAGTAATAACTGCATAAAATTAACTGGTAATATTTGGTACTATAATAAATTTGTAGCCAGCTCAGGTATTCTACCAGTTTAAAATGCCATATGACACTAATCCTCTCCACATGAGCAGTTCATCTCTCCAGTAAATTGTTTATTGCCGTAAAAAGCAACCTTTCTGGGTTCTTGGATATTTTTGTGTTTAGTACAATAGTGTAACCTTGAATAACACCATGGGACCTATACAAAGTGCCACTAGTAATTGAGGTCTGCATCTGTGGTTGCCCACCATTTCAAGATAAACAAATCCAGCATAAGGACCATCGTTTTAGGGGTTTTTTTTGTTTGTTTTTTTGAGTCAGGGTCTTACTCTGTCACCCAGGCTAGAGTACACATGGCACAATCATGGCTCACTATAGCCTCGATTTCCTGGGCTCAGGCAATCTTCCTGCCTCAGCCTCCCAAGTAGCTGAGACTACAGGCGCACGCCACTATGTCCAGCTAATTATTTTTTTGTAGTGATGGGTCTTGCTGTGTTTCCTAGGCTGGTCTCAAACTCCTGGGCTCAAGCAGTCCTCCACCCTCAGGGACCATTGTGTTGTTTTTTTTATTTTTAAAAAGGGAATTTGTGAAGCCATTACTACAGCTATGCCAGCAGGTGCAAAAACTTTGAGCTTTTTACAAAGTACTTTTTTGTTACATATTGAAAATGAAGCTTTTATGTGGGTGCTGGATTACTATAAGAAAGGCATACCTATAGACTCAATAATTTGAGGAAAAGCAAATAATGACAGAGCAAAAGGTAAGTAAAGCTATCTAACGCTGGAGAATTTAATGCCAGCAAAGGATGGTTTGACAATTTTGGAAAGAGGTTTGTCTTTAAAACTATCAAGATAACAGAAGAATTCTGCCAGCCAAGAGGTAGCAGATGAGTTCCCAGATGCCATCAAGAAAATCATTGAGTAGGATATCTGCCTGAATAGGTTTTTAATGCTGATGAAAGTGCCCTTTACTGGGAAAAAATGCCACAGAGGATATTTATTAGTAAGGAAGAGAAGCAAGCACCAGAATGAAAGGCAGGAAGTGATAGGTTAACTATACTTATTTGTGCAAAGCCGTTGAATTTATTATCAAGTCTGCCCATATCTGTAAAGCTGCTGACTCCCAAACCTTGAAGGGAAAAGACAAACAGCTGCCAGTGTTTTGGTTGAACAAGAAGACCTGGATGACAAGAACCCTTTTTCTGAATTAGTTCCATCAATGCCTTGTCCATGAAGTCAGAAAGTACCTTGCCAATAAGGGACTGCCTTTTACAGCTCTTTTGATATTGGCCAATGCCCTTGGCTACCCAGAACCCCATGATTCAAAGGAATCTACTTGCCCTCAAACACGTCTCTAATTCAGTCTCTAGATCAAGGAATCATAAGGACCTTTAAGGCTCATTTTAGGCCATGTGCAGTGGCTCATGCCTATAATCCCAGCACTTTGGGAGGCCAAGGTGAGAGGCAAAGTCTCACTGTGTCACCCCTGCTGGAGTATACTGGTGTGATCATAACACACAAGAGCTTCCACTTTCTGGGCTCAAGCAATCCTCTTGCCTCAACCTCCTGAGTAGCTGGGGCTATAGAACATGCCACACCTGGCCTCTTTATGATTTTCTTAACTACATTGTTTTTGTCCTCTAGCTTGCTTTATAGTAAGAATACATCTCAGCCTTACATTCTAAAACGTATCATTATAGGGACACTGAAGTTATCTTTTCATATGGTCCACTCCTGGTTAAGTTTATACAGAGGGAAGTGAGTTAAAATGATTCATACATGGATTTGAGATCAGCCTGGGCACCTTGGCAAGACCTTATCTCTACAATAAATCAAAAAAGTAGCTGGTTGTGGTGGCACACACCTGTAGTTCCAGCTACTTGGAAGGCTGAGGCAGAATGATTGCCTGAGCTCACTCTGGCCTGGGTGACAGAGTGAGACTCCAACACACACACAAAAAAGGCTCATTTTACATGCTACTCCATTGAAAGGGTTGTCTACCATGGAAGCTATGGAAGAGAACATTGATGGAGCAACATGGGAGTCTGGAAAGATTATACCATTAAAGATGCCATAGTTGTTACAGAAAAAGCTATGAAAACCACCAAGCCTAAAACAATAAATTCCTGGAGAAAACTATCCAGATGTTGTGCATAACTTCATTTACATTAGAGCTAATCAAGGAAATCATGAAAGAGACCAGATATGGCATAAAAGTGGTGGTGAAGGGTTTCAAGATAAGGATCTTGGAGAAACTCAAGAGCTAATAGACACCACACAAGAGAGAGTAACAGAAGACAAGACAACTTGGTAGAAAGGATTGCTTCCAAATCGGTGCCAGTGAGGATGACCTAGAAGCAATGCCAGAAAACAAACTGACATCAGATAATCTGGCAGAAGGGATCCAACTACTCAAGACTGCTTTTAATGACTTCTGGAGTCTTCTACGTTACAGGCATTGAAACTAAAGCAACAGGTGGAAGGATCGGTATCGTATAGAAACGTTTTTAAAGAAACTAAAGAGCAAAATTAGGATGTATTTCCATAAAGTTGCACCAAGTGTGCCTGCCTCCCAAGACAGTGAGACCAACTCTTCCTCTTCCTCATTCTGCTCATTGTGAGGATGATGGGGATAAAGACCTTTGTGATGATCCACTTCAACTTAATGAATAGGAAATAGCCAGGCATGGTGGCTCTTGCCTGTAATCCCAGTATTTTAAGGAGGCCAAGGCAGGAGGATCACTTGAGGCCAGGAATTCAACACCAGCCTAGGCAACAGTGAGACCTCATCTCTATGAAAATGTTTAAAAAAATAGCCAGATGTGGTGGCACACACCTGTAGTCCCAGCTACTCAGGAGGCTGAGGTGGAATGTTCGTCTGAGCCCAGGAGATAAAGGCTGTAGTTAGCCATGATCATGCCACTGCACTTCAGTCTGGGCAACATAGCAAAACTCTCTTTTTAAAGAAAAGAGACAGTCTCACTGTGTCACCCCTGCTAGAGTTTACTGGTGTGATCATAACACACGAGCTTCCACTTTCTGGGCTGAAGCAATCCTCCTGCCTCAACCTCCTGAGTAGCTGGGGCTATAGAACATGCCACACCTGGCCTCTTTATGATTTTCTTAACTACATTGTTTTTGTCCTCTAGCTTGCTTTATAGTAAGAATACATCTCAGCCTCACATTCTAAAACGTATCATTATAGGGACACTGAAGTTATCTTTTCATATGGTCCACTCCTGGTTAAGTTTATACAGAGGGAAGTGAGTTAATGATTCATACAGTGATATCTTAACTGCCCCACATAAATGGAGCGATTATGAAGGCAGTAAATCCCCAACCTGGGAGATGCAACTCCTGGGTTTCCAGTCCTCAGGCAACAGAGGTTAAAGTAGATGGTCTGAGGTCCCTTATAGCTTCAAAACTCTCATAATGAAATACCAGAAATGGTTACTTGATTTTTTAAATTTAACATATAGTTTGTACTTAAACCTTTTTGAATATTAAGCCTTTTGGAGACAGACTAAAAACATGACATTCTTCTGAAAAATGCACTTTCCCTTGCCATCAGTTCATCATTTTTAGTGACTTCCCCTTTCCACATTGTACAAATACTTCCCTCAGGCTTCTCTTGATGATACATGCCATGTTCTTTTTTCTTTTCAGTGCCGAAGACTCAGATGAAATTCAGTGTTCAGACGATGTGCCCCATCGAAGGAGAAGGGAACATTGCACGTTTCTTGTTCTCTCTGTTTGACCAGAAACATAATGCTGTAAATTCAACCCTCATAGATAGCTGGGTAGACATCGCTATTTTTCAGTTAAAAGAGGGAAGCACTAAAGAAAAAGCTGCTGTTTTCCGCTCCATGAACTCTGCTCTGGGGAAAAGCCCTTGGCTCGTTGGGAATGAACTCACCGTGGCAGACGTCATGCTATGGTCAGTGCTCCAGCAGACGGGAGGCTGCAGTGCTACAGTGCCAGCCAATGTGCAGAGGTGGATGAGATCTTGTGAAAACCTGGCCCCTTTTAACACTGCCCTCAAGCTCCTTAAGTGAATTTCAGTAGCTAACTTTAAAAAGAGTTGAGAATTTAAGAATGGTGCTGTTTCATGCCTGTTGTCAGTTAAAGGGACTTGTATTAGAACCAAAGTCTTTCTATTTAGGCCAGTTGTCAAGTACCAATAAAAGTATCATGTAATTTGTGGTTTTCATTTTATTTAAAATTCTGTCAAATCATGCATAAGGTATATATGATGATTGTCAACTATGTGGCAGGCCCTCTGTGGGGTTCAAAAATGAGTATATCAGATCACTGCCTCTGAGGAATGTACAGGTTAGTTAAGAAAGTGGGTGCTATAATAAAGGAAAAAGTACCATAGGAACAGTGCAGGGCAAAGGCAGGAAACATGGTAACTCAGCTGCTCTGAGATCATTTGGGGGCAACAAAGCATTGCAAGGGTATGGCTTTGGAATGATGCTAAGTTGAAGGTGGGGAGAACAGATTGAAAAGGTTGGAAGTTATACATTGTGCTAAGAAGCTTAAATTTTAAGGCAGCAGAGAGCCAGCAAGTTTTGAGCCAAGAAATGATCAGGTGTCCTGGTAACTGACTTCGGCAGTGGTGTGAAAATGTTAGGAAGACTGGCAGCTATCAAAATGGGAACAATCCAGTTAGTGTACGTGGCTGGATGTGGGCAGTGATAGGGATAGAGAGCACACTTATAGTTTCTGCAGTAGAACCTTCTAAAGGAGGACCAAAGGGTCAAGAAAGTTGGAAGGAGAAAGAATAGCTGAGCATGATGTCTAAGTTTTTAGTTTCAGAGACTAGGTGGATGGAAATATTTAAGTAGAAAATTCAGGAATAGGAGCTTGAGGGGTAGGAAAAGGAACGAGCAGAAGAGATTTAACTAAGAGTAGGCTTACATTCAAGATGCCAGGTCATGAAAGAGCTACTTAAAGCAGTTGGGGCATTTTTACATTTTTAATAAGTCATGTACAGGCTTATTAAATACAAATAAGAATTATACCAACTATACCCTAATAAAGATTGAGAATTTACATTCCAGTTAACTAAGTCCATTTTCATATTACTGATCAAGCTTGATGAAGTCTAGACATGTAAACCCCATCTTTCATGTCATCCTTAACCCCTTTGTCCTGAGAAAGAAGGTTTAGTTGCTTCTTTAGTTCTTCAATTTCTTTTTCTTGCTCTATGATCTTCATCTGTAGGGTGAGATTAACCTGTAAAGAGAAAATTTGTCAAAATGGTTACTTCCCTTTTAAATAGACAGGCAGCCATCGCTTTACGTGGTTCCAATATGCATGGATTCCAGTTACCACAGTTTAGTTAAAAAACACCCAATTACAAAGTTCCAGTGTTAGTGACAACAGTGTTTTAATTTTAACTTTAACTATGTGAAGCTCTTCAGTTCTCCAAACATGATGTAAATAACTGGTGCAGCCGGGCTTGGTGGCTCAGCCTGTAATCCCGCACCTTTGGGAGGCTGAGGTGAGTGGATTGTCTGAACCGCGGGTTCGAGACCCACCTGGGCAGCGAGACCTCATCTCTACAATAAATCAAAAAATCAGCCGGGCATGGTAGCGCATGCCTGTAATTCCGGCTACTTGGAAGGCTGAGGCAGAAGGACCGCCAGAGCCCAGCAGGTCGAGGCTGCGGTGGCCAGGAGCAGCCACTGCACTCCAGTCTGGGTGACAGAGTGAGACTATAACTCAAAAAAAAAAAACAAAAAAAACTGGTGCATATCATGGTCAGGGACAGACAGCACTTCTTTCAAAGTCATGATTGGTTGCTGCACAACTATTAATTTACAACATGCGAGTTGTGTTACCTTGTTTTCCAGTGAGGAACCAACATGACTTTTTTAAAAAAAAACAACAATGAAAGAAATGGCCAACAAAGATGAAAGTGCTGCCAAGTAATGAAAAATGGTAATGCTGGAAGTAAAATAAGAACCCAGTGTAAAAAGTGGAAGAGAAGAGCGAGTTGACCAGGGGAATGCTGACACCATCCGAATCAACATTCTAGCACCATAGCCACAGGGACTAAGCAACTTTTCGTAAAGAAAGGAAGCCGGGCTCAGTGGCTCAGCCTGTAATCCCACGCCTTGGGAGGCTGAGGTGAGTGGATTGCCTGAGCCAGTGGGTTCGAGACCCGCCGGGGCAACTTGGTGAGACCTCATCTCTACAATAAATCAAAATTAGCTGGGCGTGGTAGCGCATGCCTGTAGTTCCAGCTACTTGGAAGGCTGAGGCAGAAGGATCGCCAGAGCCCAGCAGGTCGAGGCTGTGGTGGCCGGGAGCGGTCACTGCATTCCAGTCTGGGCGAGAGTGAGATTCCAACTCAAAAAATAAATAAATAAATAAAATAAAGGAATGAAGATGTCCCACAGAAAACAACACCAGCAAAAAGTCACATTAAGATAACTCAGTTCTGAGCTTCAAGTCAGGGACAGGTAAAATTAAAAAAAAAACAAACTCTCAGAGATACTTCACGACACTGAAAGTGCAAAGAAAATGCTGGAAGCTAGCTGGGCATGGTGGCTCACGCCTGTAATCCCAACACTTTGGGAGGTGGTGGCAAGAGGATTGCCACGGGTTCCAGACCAGCCTGGGCAATATGATGAGACTTCGTCTCTACAACAAAAAAAAAAAATGAGCTGGCCGTGGTGGCACATGCCTGTAGTTCCAGCTACTTGGATGGCTGAGGCGGAAGGATCACCTGAGCCCAGCAGGTCAAGGCTGTGGTGGCTGTGAGTGTGCCACTGCATTCCAGCCTGGGCAACAGAGTGAGATTCCAACTCAAAAAAAAAAAAATACTGGAAGCCAATCCAGACCTCACAAGGAGCATAACAACTTGCCAAGGTACAGAAAAGATGCTTGCTCCATGTCGTACATTACAGGAGATGAAGGGAGCAGGCACCATTCAAACTGTTCCTGAAGTATTTGAATTTTCAGTGTTTCTAGCATTTTAAGTTGCAGTGTACTAAATAAAGTTTATGGTTTTTTTCATTTCCCTATACACTTGTAACTGACAGTTTAATGTTTTGACAAATTTTAAAGGTCACAGAACAATAACTTTTCTTAGTAAGGACCCTTTGGTAGGCTTGAGGTTTGCAAGATCATTTTTTGACACTCCCACACTACTATGCAAAGCAAGGGCTGCCTGTATATACAAATCCTTACCTGTCTAGGCATGTGTAGGCCACTTTTTTTTTAAATGTGCAAGACAGGAGAAATTATTATCACAAATACCAAATAACTATGGTATCTAATAGCTATCTTTAACTAGGTATCAGAAAATTCCCTCCATATCTGAAGATAAATGTTTATGCTTAGTCTTAACTGTTAATTTCAAACACTTTCAAAAAGAAAAGCAGTACACCTACTTATTTACCATTTAAGCTAATAAAATTCAGTTTCACTTGACAATAGCCTTATACAGAAAATAAACCATCTGATTTTGCAGCAACTTGGATGGATTTGGAGACGATCAAACTCAGTGATTTATCACAGAAGCATAGAACTGAGTTCCATATGTTCTCACTCATAAGCTGAACTTGAACAATTACAATGCTAATAAAAAAGCGATTGACAGCAGTGGGAAACTGTGGGGGGGTGGGATTGACAGTTGAGGGAAACTGCTAGGGGAGGGAGGGGCATACCTCATCAACAAGGGTACCTACCTACATGATCAATGTTTGTATATCTAACCCTGAAATGTGCCCCACATCTTTACAATAAAAATTTTTTAAAAAAAGAAAAGAAACCATCTGATAATTTTTTTTTTTGAGTCGAAGTCTCACTCTGCCGCCCAGGCTGGAGTGCAGTGACACGTTCATGGCCACCGCAGCCTCAACCTGCTGGGCTTAGGCGATCCTTCTGCCTCAGCCTTCCAAGTAGCTGGAACTACAGGCATGTGCCACCAAGCCCAGCTAATTTTATTTATTTATTTATTGTAGAGACAAGGTCTCACCATGTTGCCCAGGCTGGTCTCGAACCCCAGGGCAATCCTCTCGCCTCAGCCGCCCAAAGTGCTGGGATTACAGGCTTGAGCCACCATGTCCGGCCCATCTGATTATTTTAAGCAGTCACTACAAGTTGTTCCCAAACTAGGTATGTCAGAACTGCTTCAAAGCTGCTGTCCCCTCGCCTCCCAAAATTTATCTTCTTTTTTTTTTTTTCTTTTTTGAGTTGGAGTCTCACTCTGTCACCCAGACTGGAGTGCAGTGGCCGCTCCCGGCCACTGCAGCCTTGACCTGCTGGGCTCCGGCAATCCTTCCACCTCAGCCTTCCAAATAGCTGGAACTACAGGCGCACACTACCACACCCGGCTAATTTTTTTTTAGTTATTGTAGAGATGAGGTCTCGCCAAGTTGCCCAGGCGGGTCTCGAACCCACGGGCTCAGGCCATCCACCCACCTCAGCCTCCCAAAGGGCAGGATTACAGGCTGAGCCACCGAGCCCGGCTTATCTTCTTTAATCATTAGGTTGGGGGGCTGGTGAGGACCTGAGAGTTCTATCAAGTTCCCAGGTGATTTTATACTGCTGATCTGGAGACCACACTTTGAGAAACACTGCATTCATGCAATCCTGCTCAAACACTACCTATGTAAATCACTTAGAAATTATGTTAAAATGCAGATTCTGGCTCAGTATGTCTGGGTTGGAGGTCCCAGGTATGCTGATGAGGCTGATTTGAGATCACGCTTTGAGTAGCAAAGCACTAGAGAATCTGTGAATAATCTTTGAATTAAGTTTTACCAAGTCTTAGAAAGACTGAATCATCTACTATCTCCAGCATATGCAGACTAGACTATACCTGGCACTATAATGACACGTCAGGAAGGAGAAAGGGAATGGGCTGCCTTGCGGCAATACCACATCACAGGACTCAGCCAAAACCACACAGTTGAATGCCGAAAGCTCTTAGATTGGCTAGGGAAGTCTCTGCCATCATTCCAACTCCCCATTAGAATTTCTGCTGTCTTTTACCCTTCAGTGTGTGTCTCTTTTTACTAGTAGGTACCTTTATAATAATTTATCAACAGTTATATACCATAGTTGGAAAGGGAAAATAAACCTTTGCAATGACTTAGCAAGATGAGGTTGGAAACTGAAGCATATAATTTTTAGAAGAGACAGTGTGCAGTGAGTAAACTTGCATACGTGGACTATAAACACAAATGTGCTATTAGTATTCATTCAACTTAGTACCTGACACACTGTTAGGGAACTCTGAAAATGGGTTTAAATATTTTGTTTCCATAAACCTTAGTCTAAGCTCAACTATTCATGAAACAGGATTCACAACTTACACAAATTCTATTTTAAGTTTCATATTTTCCCCAACATCAAAACAATTTTACAGAGACTATATCTGGGGGCAGCAGCTGCAGCCAGACCTCAAGCAGGGCCATCCCCACCATTCACCAGGTGTTCCTCAGTGAAGGCCTATAGTCCCCTTGGGGGACTACAGCACCACCTCTAGGAGCATCCTCTTCAGCACGACCCTGGGAGGTACCAGGATCATCTATGACACCAGTGATGATCCTCCAACAGAAGCCAGTCAGAGCCCCTGGCGCAATCACCCAGAAAATAAGCAGGCAGACAGTGAAGAGTCTCGGTTTGAAATGGACATTTAAAGGTCCAGCCATCAGAAGCACTGCTTATGGGGCCCTCAGGCCCTTCTCCAGAGAAAAGTCACACCAGCCAGGCCTCCTGAAAGTTACTATATTGGGCAGGTGTCAAGTGTGGGGTTGCTCCCTCAGGGCACACGCCCTCCCTCTTAGTGAACACCAGCATACCTCCTTGTGCCTCTGTTGATGCAAGAGCTGCCACCTCAAGGAGAGTGACTCCTGCGAATACACCTGCAGTGCCAGCAAGTGGACATGATCAAGCCCTTCTGAATGATCATTTGGCTCTTCCAGCCCTGTCTTCTAAGGGTCCCACCCATCTTATCCTCTCTGGAGAAGGAGTAAAAACCACCCTTGCCCTCGGGCCAAGGGAAAAAAGTACATACATTTCCAGAATTTTGGAAAAGTTCACTTTGCAGCAGCTGAACAGCAGACGGTCTCTGGGATGAGTTCCTTCTAGTTAAGTGCTGGATATACTTGGCTTGTACTGGACATCTTTTACTGAGAGATTCTGGTATCTGACCAGTTCTTAAACCTGTTAAAACTTCAGCTCGCTCCATTTCTGTTCCAAACGGCTGAAAGAGCTCTAGCAGGATCACACCCAAGCTATACATATCTGACTGGAAAAAAGAAAAAAAGAGGAATTTAGTAGCGAAATACAGAGCTAGAATAACATTTCCATTTCAATGTACCATCCTCTCAAACATGAAAGGATGCCTCAGAATGAGGATGTACAATCACCTGCAATGAAGGGAACAGAGCAGGATGGTTGATCTCTCAAAGAGGCAGGCATCTGCCCTGAGCAAGAGGTGACCAGGACTTTCACAACTCCAAAAAGGGGCATCCATGGGCTCATAGGATCAAAGCTCAGGTGAAGGGAGGGATAATCACCCACCACCCACAACCACATGGCTATCTTCACCACCCCTTGACAATCCAGACCTGTCCAAGGCAGAGCAATGAGTTCATGCCTGCGAGTGCCAGCTACAAGCCAGTGTCCCGGGTCCTGCTCCAGTCTCGCCTCTGCCTCCACTCATAATCACCAAGTATTCTTAGTAAGAGTTATCAACTCAGCATAAAATCTATGCTACTGAGAGGCTGAGGGAAGAGGGATTCAAGACCACCCTGGGCAACTTGGCAAGACCTCAGCTCTACAAGAAATAATAAAAAAAAAAATTAGCCAGGTGTCATGGTACGAGCCTGTAATCCCAGCTACTTGGAAGGCAGAGGCAGAAGAATTGCCTGAGCCCAGCAGGGCGTGGCTGCGGTAGCCATGAGTGTGCCACCAAACTCCAGACTGAGCAATAGACTGAGACTCCTAAAGAAAAATAAACTATGTTACTTTTCCTAAAAATAGTGTTTTTAGGAACTGCTTTACTAGACAAGATTTTAGGGGCAGCCATGGTTTTTCCAGCAGCTCTTTCCCAATAGCTAAAAACCTGAATGACGCAACAAAAGAAAGAAAATTTACTAGACTATTATTTTGGAAAAAAGATTTACTTTAGCATTTCTTCAAAAAAACAATAGGTTCTACAGTATCTTCATTCTATTTCAAGGGGAGTCAAATGGCAGGATTCCCTGTAGTATTTATTTACCTAAGATTGAAACAAAGGAAAGGACAAAAACAGACTTCCATGACTTCTAACTTCCTGAAGTGACCAGTGACTTTTTTTTTTTTTTTGAGTTGCAGTCTCACTCCATCGCTCAGGCTGCAGTGCAGTGGCACGCTCATGGCCATCCCAGCATTGACCTGCTGGGCTCAGGCGATCCTTCCACCTCAGCCTTCCAAATAGCCGGAACTACAGGTGTGTGCCACCATGCCGGCTAGTTTTTTTGATTTGTTGTAGAGATCAGTTCTCGCCAAGTTGTCCAGGCTGATCACAAACCTGTGAGCTCAGGCAATCCTTTCACCTCGGCCTATCAAAGTGCTGAGATTACAGGCTTGAGCCACTGAGCCTGGCCAACAGTGACATTTAAAAGGGAAAACTTAGCTAGGTGCAGTGGCTCAAGCCTGTAACCCCAGCACTTTGAGAGGCTGAGGTGAGAGAATTGCCTGCACCTAGGGGTCCAAGACCAGCCTGGGCAACCTTGTCTCTACAATAAATTAAAAAAAAAAAATTAAGCCGGGCTCAGAGGCTCAGCCTGTAATCCCGCGCCTTTGGGAGGCTGAGGTGAGTGGATTGCCTGAGCCTGCAGGTTCGAGACCCGCCTGGCAGTGAGACCTCATCTCTGCAATAAATCAAAAATCAGCCAGGCGTGGCAGCGCGCGCCTGTAATTCCGGCTACTCGGAAGGCTGAGGTGGAAGGATCGCCAGAGCCCAGTGGGTAGAGGCTGCGGTGGCTGCTCCTGGCCACTGCACTCCAGTCTGGGCAACGGAGCGAAACTCCAACTCAAAAAAAAAAAAATTAGCCGGGCGTGGTAGCACGTGCCTGTAGTTTCAGCTACTTGGAAGGCTGAGGTGGAAGGATCACCTGAACGCAGCAGGTTGAGGCTGCAGTGGCCGTGAGCATGCCACTGCACTCCAGCCTGGGTGACAGAGTGAAACTCCAACTCAAAAAAAAAAAAAATTAAAGGGAAAGCTCATTTCAAAAATAATTTGTGGATTTATGGATTTAGAAATAGTAAAGTAATCTAAAAGGCAATGCAGTCAGGTTCCATTGAAAAGTGAAGCTTCTTAGGGCAGTTTGATGCAACAGACAGACTATGCAGCGGTTCCCAATCTTTTTGGCATCAGGGACCAGTTTCATGGAAGACAATTTTTATTCCACAGGAAGATAGTTTCATGATGATTCAAGCACATAACAGTTATTGTGCACTTTATTTCCTTCATTATTACATTGTAATATATAATGCAATAATTATACAACCTACCATTAAAAAAAAAAAGTGGCAGCAGACGGAAGTGGTAAATAAAATAATGGGAGGGAAAAAAATCAAGCAATAAATAAAATAATGGATGGGCCACTGCTGATATGACAAAAGGCAGAGCTCGCTCACCTCTCACCTCCTGCTGTGTGGCCTGGTTCCCAACAGGCCACAGGTACCCTCTATGGCCTGGAGGTTGGGACCCCTGGCCTACAATATTCAGTTATCTCCAAAAAGATCTCTTTGTTAGTTATGATTTCAGAGTAAGTTGAATCAAAGGGTAAAAAGCAACAAATACTACCTTGGCATCATACTCAGATCCTTCCAACTGTTCCGGTGAAGCGTACAGACAAGTACCCACTCTGGAAGTGTGTGTTGGTGTTCCTATAATTTCAGAAGCCACATATTAAACACTGCGGTGTTAAGACTGTCAACATTAAAGTACATCTACTATGAACAGGTCCTACTGCACTCCTACGTTAGGAACAACAGTTGCTTTTATAAAAAAATCTTACCTTTGCTTTTAAATCTTTATGATCGTCTTTAAATACTGACATGTTCAATCATGTCCTTTTTATATTTTTTTTAAAAAACCCAAACTTACTTTTTCCATTTGTATTGGTCCAGTCTGGGTTCTTCTGTATGATGTCTGTGCAGGCCAGACCAAAGTCTCCTATTTTTACTTGCTGATCAGGGCCATGAAGAAAAATATTTCTAGGCTATAAATAAACAGAACAAGTCAACTCCTTGGCTTTCTTAAAACAAATAATAACAGCGTATAAATGTTAAGGGTTTTGTAGTCCTCTCAAAAGTTAAAAATTTGAGCAACATTTCTCAAATTTGGCTGCGTGCTGGAATCATCAGGGAGCTTTTAAAAATCTCAGTGTCTAAGCCATTCCCCAGACCAACTAAATCCAAACTCCTAGGTGTGGATGCAAAAACATCAATATTATAACAAGTTCCAAGGTCATTCCAAGTTTAGGAACCATTCATGTATTGCATGCTTTATATACAAGTGCTTCTCAACTCTGACCAAACATCACCTGAGAAGCTTTTAAAAACTACTGTCCTCTCCAGAGTCCAAAGACACTGATTTTTTATTTACTTGATAATCTATTTTTCTGTAATTTATTTATTTATTATAGAGTTGTGGGTTACAAGTGAGGATTTACTATACAAGTAGGCTGCATGGAGGTAAAGTTTGGGTTTCTAGGTGGCCCTCACTGTCCCTGGTTGTAGACCAGCTATCCTTTGTGTTGTCATGTGCTCCCCACCCTCCTCCCTCCCTCTGTCCCCTATCAGTGTCCAGCAACTGCCAATCCCACCCTTGTACTAATGTGACCAGTGTTCAGCGCCCACTTATGAGAAAATGTGGTATTATTTGCTTCTGTGATAGTTCACTTAATAGGATGGCCTCCAACTACATCCAAGTTGCTGCGAAGGCTATGATTTTGTTCTTTCTTTATGGCTGTGTAATAGTCCATCATGTATATGTACCACATTTTCTATATCCAGTTCACTTTCAATGCACAGCAGGGTTGGGTCCATGTTTTTGCTCTTGTGAATAGTGCGGCAATAAACATGTGGAGGTATGGAGCAATTTATGTTCCTCCAGATATATCCCCAGGAGAGGGTTTGCTGGATTACATGGAAGATCAACTTTTAATTCTTTTAGAAACCACCACACTGCTTTCCATAGACGTTGAACTAGCTTGCTCCCGCCTACAGTGTAGAAGCATTCCCTCTTCTCTGCATCCGTGCCAGCACCAGTCATTTGTTGACTTAATGATAGCCATCCTTACCAGAGTTAGGTGGTATCTCACTGCAGTTTTGGTTTGTATTCATCTGATGATTAGTGAGGCTGAGCATTTTTTCATATGTCTGTTTTCTGCTTGTATGTCATCTTTTGAGAAGTGTCTATTCATGTCCTTTGTTATTTTTTTTTTGTTTTTTGTTTTTTTTTGAGTTGGAGTCTCACTCTGTCTCCCAGACTGGAGTGCAGTGGCCGCTCCCGGCCACCACAGCCTCGACCTGCTGGGCTCCAGTGATCCTTCTGCCTCAGCCTTCCAAGTAGCTGGAATTACAGGCATGCGCTACCACGCCCGGCTGATTTTTTGATTTATTGTAGAGACGAGGTCTCGCTGCCCAGGCAGGTCTCGAACCCGCGGGCTCAGGCAATCCACTCACCTCAGCCTCCCAAAGGCGCGGGATTACAGGCTGAGCCACCAAGCCTGGCTTGTTATTTCTTATTTTTAAAACTTTGATTTTTTTTTTTTTAAGGCTCCCAGGTGACTCATATATTAGCCAGGGATGGGAACAACTAGGTTACACTAAATGGCTCTATTTAAGTCACTGACCCCAAACATCTCCCAAACTATTCCTATACCAGTGAAAAACTGCACTTACAGTGAGGGGAGGGAAGCTTCTACTAAAAACTGAAAAATATTTAGGCTAAAAGTTGTTTTCTTGCTTTAGCCATAACAATTTTAGTTTTTTGTTTTAATGTATATATCCCCTGTTGCAGCTTTGTTAGTTGCTTGAACTACGACTGAATTGGAAGAGAAAACAGAAATAAAAGTGTAAGATGACAGTGACTCTGTGATTGAGTAGGGAAGCTTAAAAGCTGTGCTGACATTTGGCATTATATGACCAAGGAACAAAGTCTGAAAAAATTCAGTTCCAAAATAAAAATGAAACTGTGTTCACAATACAATTCTAGAACCATTCTAGAACCAAACTGAAAGAATCATCATAAAAAGAGTGAAAACTGGCCAATTCTGCAACAACATTTTTCCCTGAACTCCTCACTCCTAGATTTTTTCTCATGGGAAATATAACCAAGAGAGGAAGCAGAGACTTTGTCACTGACAGTGCCAAGCACCTGGAAGACGGCCCACCTGTGGCACTTCACACAAAACTCTATGAAGCCATAATAAGAGAAGACTGCACTAAGATCAAGGCACTCTTAAGAAAGCACCCCGTCAACCAGCCCATGACCATTCTGACCAACTCCACCAGCTGCAGGTTACTTCTGAACCAGGTACCCTCGTTTCTGCTTAGTTACTTTAAGAAAAAAGGAAGAAGCACAATCTAACGCTTGTTAAATCACCAAACTCCTTACTGCTCTTACAAGGCACAAGGCTTGACAGTACATTTCCAGCTCACTCCCGTACAGAGCATAACTCTGGAAGGTCTGTGATGCCTCCCTTCCACTTGTCACACACAAACTGATGTGAGAAAAGACTAGAACCTGTTTGGCTGAAAAAACATTAATGTCATCTTCTCAAATATACCCAGGGTGATTATGCCTGTGTGATGAAATTATTTTTTCCCTTTTTAATATGTATTTTTTTATTTTCTATATTTTTATGCAATGATTATTACCTTTATAATTTAACCCTTGGCACTCAGATGTCCTTCCTGAGGGGACATCGTAAATCTAGCAAACCACTCAGATGGACATCTCAAGGGACACAAAGAGATTGCTGGTGATTATTCAGGACAAACTTATGGCAGAGCAAATTTTTCAAAAATGTGTTATTTCCTTGAAGTTTTCCACTCAAACTGCATGAAAAAGCAAATAAGGAGATAGAATAGAGCTACCCACTCAGGTTCTCTCCTGCTCCTGCTCAGGGAGCTTTTCTGTTCTCTCAATAAATCTTGATTTCCTAAATTAAAAAAAAAAGATGGAATATATACTCAGATGTGATCATTCAGGAATCACAAGTGCATCCTTCCACATCTTCTTTAAACAACAGACTAGACAATAAATTACAAAGTTATTAATGTGGGAGGAAGAAAATGAGACTACACTTGTCTGCTCAAGTAGAAAAACAGCTGGTGGAGGACATGAAACAAATTATTACTGCATAATATGTATCAATGAACCTGCAATGCATGTCACTGACTGTTTCACACATTACCATACATTAGAAAAATATGAGACATCAAATTTTGATTTTTTTGTCATAAATAAGTTCCTCAATGTCCAAAATTCTATTATAAACCAAATAGCATTACAATAAAATAATTGGTTACAATGCTATACTATTTAATATGAAGTGATTCAGTTTTCCCTAGTTTGTAAAAAAAAAAAAAAAAAGTGGACAAGTTGCAGGTAAGTGATCTACGAGACATCTCTGAGTGCAAAAGATTAAACTTTTTCAAAAAGAAAGTCACTTTCTCCTTCACCCTACCCTCTCTGCTTATCTTGCAGTCATGTTATACAACCACTACTATGTATATGTTTTAAGAACTGGAATAAGCAGCTGTGCTAATCATAGACAGAACAGATGCTGTAATATCTTTGAAACCCTTAAAAATGCAGGTTTTACTGCTGATAATGTAACTTTGGCAAAGATATAACACCTACTTGTCAATTGCTCTGTGGGTTAACTTAAGGACTAAGTGACTTCATAGCAATTACCATTAATATTACACTATGGTCTCTTCATAAGAATCAACTTTCAAAGTTTTAAATGTTATTTTTGTTGCCATGGTAAATTTGTATTTCTGAAAATCTGTAAAACAAATTTTATCATATGAAATTCACTGAGTTTTGGTCATTTGAAACAGACAATAGCAAAGGAAAATTTTGATGCACATACTAGAAAAATATTGAACCAATGAGATACTAAATAAACATATTACCCTTGAAATGGCAAGCTAAGGCAAATATTATTTTTAACTACCTAGGGCTACATGTAATGCAGTTTGTTTTTCCCCAAAGCAGATACACCCTATTGTCCCCATTCATCTGGCTGCCGAGTACCACAAGGCAAAAAGTTTGCTTTGTCTATTAGAGCACGGGGCTGATCCAGAAGTAAGGTAAGTTAGCGCAGCAGGCAGTTCTTTCTAAATTAGAGTATACCTTATATAGATTTTTTCATTTTATAACTTTTTCCAGTTTTGTCTAGACTTGTTCATTCTTCATGGGTTATGGGCTACAAATTACCATATTTTAATGAATCCGTTTATTTACTGACTAGATGAGATACTCTGAAAAACTGGAAGTAACGCAACACAAACCAGTCAGCCAAACTAATGCATACTGAGTATTAAATGCTCAACAGTGGTGTTATGGAAAATGCATTAAGTCCTGGCCATAAGCTTCAAGAAGTTTAACAACCTAAGTTAGGTATGAAAGACAAGAACATTAAGTAGACAACAGTTTTTCCTGTGTATTACCCTCCACTAGAAAGCAAGCTTCATGAAAGGGAAGTTTATCTTGCTCGCTACTGTATCTCTACCACCTAAACCAAATGCCTAACACTTGGGAGGTGCCCAGAAAGTACTATTTGAATGAATGAAAGAATTACATAGTATAAAAATGATACAACTTCTTGTCTCAAACCCTTACCACACTCCAGAAGAACCCAGTTGACCTGCCTTACTCTCAACCTCTCCCTGGGCACCCACCCCCACTTTGCAAAAGTCCTCTCAAAGCCTTCCACATCAGGACCATATAGAATTGCCCCATCCTCCTCTGGGGCAATTTCCTCAGGCACCCTTTCCTACCCTTCACACTACAAACAGTATGTAAGGCTCCGCACTTCTCTAGAACTTTGCCCCCTTCCAATATTTGCTTAACTATGTTTCAGGTCTGTCTTCTATGCTAATGCTAGACTGTAAGCCCTACAAAGGTAGGGACCTCTTGCTTGGTGCCATATCCCTAGCCTAGGGCTTCACGCTAAATAAATACACATGAACTAAAATCATTTTCTGACTTCAGTGGAGCAGTCAGATTTTCATCACAAATCTTCCCTTTTTCCTGCCAAAATAAAGGCATTTTGGAAACAATCCTGAGATGAGAGCCAAGTTGTAAAATGCTTGTCATGACCACCCGGATTGGTGCAGGGAATGAAGATGAATTGGCTTCACTAATTTCAGAACAGCCATAGGTCTTCAGATTCAACCCTTGTCATCCATTCTGTTATCTACCCACAAGTAAAAACATTAGGTAGAAGAACAGATAGAGAGCCACTAAGAACTGAGAAAATGGGAGTTCTGTCCTTTATGGCTCACTTCTGTGGCAGTAAGTCATAGTCAACTCCACACAATTTTACTGAATGCCTACTAACTTAGCCCAGCACTGTGCAAGGTGCTAGAACTACCAAAGTAACTAAGATACAGCTCTGAAGGGGCCACAGCCTAGCAGGAACAACAAAGTAGAAATGGGCTGCTCAAAGAGGCTAGGCCTCGCCATGAAATGATGCATCTGCCACATCCCCCAAAGCCCTGGGAAAGCCTAAGAAATTACCCAGCAATACAAAATTTGAGACGCTCCTTTAAAGTAATTAAAGGGTTATTACTTCGAATAAATACTGCCTCCCTACACATTAATTCTTCATAGTGCCATTCCCACTGTGAATTTAGTGTAACATGTGATCAATACCCATTCTAGGGACACAAGAGGCCTCACCACACTCCACTTAATGCTACTGCAGTGGCCAATCCCTTCTACCACAAGGACAAAATCGGCCAAGAGAATCCCAAAGATGCTGACAGACATTGAGAATAACGCTAAAATGTGTCTCCACATCTTGTGTGAACATGGAGCTCAAGTTAACGCTCAAGTAGATAACAGCAACAGACATTCACCACTCCATCTGGCCATAGCATACTGTACCTATCCAGTTGTCTCCATTTTGGTTCAAAATGGTGCTCATGTCAATGCTATTAATGAATCCAGCATGACACCCCTTCACATGGCTGCGTCTACACTGAATGTGGAGATGATGAAAATGCTCATTGCCTGTGGAGCAAATGTTAACTGTGCTGTCTCTTCCACGGGAGCCACAGCCCTGAAGCTGGCAGTGTGCACCGCATCAAGCAAAGCTGGTGAACTGCTAGCAGTAGGGCTTGACTGTATTGATTTGTTGCTAATCCATGGAGCCAAAGTCAATGCCCAGGACCATGAAGGTCAAGCTGCTATCCACGAGGCATGTTTTAGAGGCAGAGAGGCAATAATCAATCTTCTGCTTGATTTTGAAGCAAATGTTAACATTTTGACCAGAAATGGGGAATCTCCAATGTATATGTACCTTCAGCGCAGTTCCAATATAAGACATACAGCACTTCTGGCCAGACTACTTCATTGCACTTATCCTTTGAGAATGACCAATAACCAAGGAAATCTACCTGCAGGAATCATGCTACCAGAATTCCACCTCTTAAGGGAAACTTTAATAAAGCTATCTCAAAAACCCTTATCCCTAAAAGTTATTTGTAAAAGAAACATCAGAAATATTTATGGTGAGAAATACAAACAACACTTGAAGCAACTTCTCCCAGTGAAGATATGGAATTCTGTATACTGCAACTATGAGTTCGCTTACCTCTTGAAATAAGACCTCCAAGTTTCACAGTGCCCAAAAATTTCAGGAAGTCAAATTGCATTTTCTGGCCTCACATGTACCAGAAAATACTTTACCTGTCACTTTTTATATTCCAAATGTACAAACTATTGGTTCTTAAAAACCTTTTTCAAAAAATAAAGCAATTTGCATATTAGCATTTTTGTTCCTAAATTTTCTTTCAAATGCCTTTTCCATAATTTAATTTTTGTCTAAAGAGCAAGCAAATTAACTTTAAATTATTCAGCCAAAGAAATAAGTATATTTCCTAACCTTCTTGATAGTCTTTTTTTAATAGTCTTTTAGATAAAAATAGTTATAGATTCTTTTAAAACAGAAAAATTAAATTTCCATGCTAAATTTCTCTTAAGATGTATAATTAAAGAAATGGAGTTTACCACTAAGGCTGCAATAATACATGAGCATTTCTGTTAGTACTAAATACATTTAGCATCACTGGTTACATTAGTACCCAGAACACACTAACACGTTCTGACAGTTAAGTTCACAAACTCATCCTAGACAAAGTACTACACTGCCGAATAGCTCTATGGTCACCTGGGAAGTACTGCCCTTGGGAAGCTAGCACTGATGCCAGTGCCTAGTCAAAGCAATTTTGAGACTCTTTTTCTGGAATGGCCATCAGAGCTGTCACTGTATCACCCTTGATGTCCTGAATGTCATCAAAATGTCTTCCTTTCAAAATTTCCTTTCTCTCTGGGTAAAGAAAAAAGTCACTGGGTGTCAGATCAGGTGAGTAGGGAGGGTGTTCCAATACAGTTATTTGTTTGCTGGCTGAAAACTCCCTCACAGATAGTGCTGTGTGAGCTGGTACATTGTTGTGACACAAGAGCTCCTTCAGGACCATTTTTTGCACATACCTTTCTCATGCCAAGATTTTCAGTTAGAAACTTACTGTTTCTCTATCGATGTTTATTTGGTCTGCTATGTTTCTCATAGTCAGCCAATGATTTCGATGCACAATTTGATGAATTTTTGCAATGTTTTTCATCAGTTCTGTTTGTTACTGGCCATCCTGACCTCTCTTCATCAGTGACATTTTCTCTCCCCTTAGAAAAACGTTTAATCCATTTACAAACTGACATTTTCTTCATAGCATTATCCCCATGAACTTGGACTAACATGTCCCTGATTTCACTTCCACTCTTGCCAAGTTTAACAAGAAATTTAATGTTTGTTCATTACTCAAATTCAAGCTCCAACACTCTCGTGACAACACATGAAAACGTGCAACAATAATGAATGCCACTCAGCAAGACACTGCCACACGTCGACACAAACACAGCTGTAAGACACTGATATACCAAGGTTATGAAACCTTACAGAGTTGTTTGTACAGCACTGCCAATGTAAGCACATCGTGACAAGTTCACGAACTTAATTATCAGACCTCATACTATCTGAAAAACTGTACTTGTATTCCAAAGAGAATTTTCAAATGCCCAGAAATTACTGCTTTAAAAAATTCAACCTAAGGTGTTCATGTTCTGGACCTATGGAATGGTAATTTATATGACAGTAATGATAACCTCCTAAGAAGATGAACTAGGGCATATGATTTAATTCAATGAACCAACATCAAATCATTCCTGATAAGAAGCTACCACTATTTTCAATTATTTCATTGCTCCTACTTACCTTCAGATCCCTGTGTACAATCCCCATATTATGTATGTAAAACACACCTTCCACCAATTCTTGAAAAATTTTTGTTGCAACACTGGCCATAACATAAGGACCTTGAAGTAAAAAAAAAAAGTTTTATAAATGTTAACATGGTTCTAAATACATTAATATCTGACTTCACATTCAGATTTTCAACAAAACAACACTCCAGAATGGTCTAAAACCTAGAAATAAGCAGAAAGTGTTCCTTAGCTTCTCAGCTAGCAAGAATACCATCACAAACTAGAATCCAATAGTTTGTCACTCATTTCACTCAGAGCCTCTATATTAATCACTTTTTAAATACTTCTCAGCATCCAGGCACAGTGGCTCACACTTAAAATCCAAGTTCTTTGGGAGTCTGAGGCCAAAGGACCACTTGAGTCTAGGAGGGCAACACAGGGCAACACAGCAAGAACTGGTCTCCACTAAAAAAATTTTTAATTAGCCTGGCATGGTGGTGCATGCCTGTGGTCCCAGCTACTCGGGAGGCTGAGGCAGAAGGATCACCTAAGCCTGAGATGTTGCAGCTGTAGTGAGCCACAATCATGCCACTGCACTCTAGCCTGGGTGACAGTAAGACTTGGACTAAATAAATAAATAAATCTTAGGTATCAGGTGACTAGATTAGATGTGGTTTAAATACCCTTCAACCAAAGTTCTTGCTTTGTTGCCTAGGCTGGTCTCAAATTCCTGGCCTCAAGCAATCCTCCTGACTCAGCCTCCCAAAGTGCTGGGATTACAGGCGTGAGCCACTGCACTTGGCCCAAATAATGGTTTTTTTTGTTTGTTTGTTTTTTGAGTCGGAGTCTCACTCCGTCGCCCAGACTGGAGTGCAGTGGCCGCTCCCGGTCACTGCAGCCTCAACCTGCTGGGCTCTGGTGATCCTTCCACCTCAGTCTTCCAAGCTGCTGGAACTACAGGCATGCACTACCACACCCGGCTAATTTTTTGATTTATTTTAGAGATGAGGTCTCGCCAAGGTGCCCGGGTGGGTCTCGAACCCGCGGGCTCAGGCAATTCACTCACCTCGGCCTCCCAATGTGCGGGATTACAGGCTGAGCCACTAGCCCAGCAATAATGGAATTTTTAAAAATAAATAAATATGTTAGCTTAAGGGGTAAGATTCCATCATCTGGAATGCTTCACTTTCCAAAATGACTGGCAAGGCATATGGGAAAAAAAAAGTAAATGAATGAGTTCATCTATTAACATGATGACATAAGTGAATTTAGAGAGTGGAGAGGTCTTATAGGACTAAAACAAAAACTGGTAAAGACAAAAATCCTGCCTTTTTCTCAACAAGTTTAGTAATATTATAATAAAAGCTTAATAGCTCAATTGTTTTAAATCATAAACCTCAGGAGGCAAAAGCAGAAGGATTGCGTGAGCCCAGGAGTTTAAGACCAGCCTAGGCAATAAAGCAAGATCCTGTCTCAATTAAGAAAAAAAATCATAAACCTTTTGTTTACCTTTAAGAACCAGGATTACATACTCCTGTCTCCTTGAAGGGGTCTAGTTTGTTTTCATCTCAAACCTATTTCACACAGAGAACAACTGTCTCCTTTTGCAGTATTTAGCACAGACTTGGGCAAGTACTTTAGAAGACAGAAAACTCCTCTGTGTGTGTAAAAGCAATGGTTCTACTTATAAGTACCTCTGTTATGACTTCCCCTCATAATGAAGTGGCTGACCTCCTGTCTGGGTAGAAATGCAAGGAAGGCATTTGACCTTCACAACTACTGAGATAGCTGCCTTCCTTTGGTCTGTCTTTAAAATATAGGGTTCTCATTTTAACCCACCTCACATATCCAAATGCTAAGCAACAGTTAAAAGAGTCAGTAACCACACATAGACCTAACCCAGTGATAACAGTCTCCACTCACTCTGCATTCTCTGTGCCTGCAATTTGCTACATCCTTTGCCCTATTGCTTTAATCCTCACAACAACCCTATAAAATGGGGCTAATCACATCTCACAGATGAGGAAACAAACTGAGAGCAGTTACCAGACTTACCCAAAACCCTACAGCTGGTGAGCACTAAAGCCAAGATTCAAACCCAGGTCTGTTGGGAATGGTGAAATGTAAAAATAGAATTGATAGAATAAGCTATAAACACGGGGCTGGACTGCTACAAAGTTAAAATTTTTAAATATTTTTAAAAGAATAATAGACATCATCCTAGCAGTATCACACATATTTTGCCTTTGTTGTTTTGACAGGCTTATGTTATTCGATGGTATACATTATAGTTCCCACCCCATACCAAATAGAATTTTAAAGATCAACAATTGCATACAGGGCTTTAATAAACCATTTTCCTCCTCATAAAGAAATCCGCACATAGTACTGGTGGCCAGCGAGAGCGAGCAAGGAGCACCACTGCCATAGGATGAATTCAAGAACTTCTAGAGAATGGCCACAACTTCTTTCAGAGGAGGTGAACAGAACCTGATTATAGGTAGGAAGATCTGGTTTTCCATTCCTGAGAAGAATCGATCTTTGAAGGACAGAATTAGCTTAGTTTCCAGCCGGCCTTGGTGGCTCAGCCTATAATCCCAGCACTTTGGGAGGTTGAGGCAAGTGGACTGCCTGAGCCCGCGGGTTCGAGACCCACCCAGGCAACTTGGCGAGACCTTGTCTCTACAATAAATCAAAAATTAGCCAGGCATGGTAGATCACACCTGTAATTCCAGTTACTTGGAAGGCTGAGGCGGAAGGATCGCCGGAGCCCAGCAGGTCGAGGCTGCGGTGGCCGGGAGTATGCCACTGTACTCCAGTCTGGGTGGCAGAGTGAGAGGCCAACTCAAAAAAAAAAAAACAAAACTTACTTCTCAGTAGAGATCTCAAGGAACTTCCACCAGGAGCACACATTCTTGCCTAAAGTCTGGATGACATCTTAAAACTCACTGAGCAACCAGAATTAGCAAGTAAAGTAAACATGGTTTGGCTTGTAGGAGGCAACTCTGTTTATAAGGAAGCCATGAGTCAGGCTATCTTAAACTGTTTGTGACAAGCATCATGCAGGACTTTGAAAGTGACACTTTTTTTCCAGAAATCGATTTGGAGAAATATAAACTTCTCTCAGAATACCCAGGTGTCCTTTCAGATGTCTAGGAGGAGAAAGGCATTAAGTACAAACTTGAAGTATATGAAAATAATGATTTATATGAAGGTGTTTTCTGATTTATTTCAAGTTATTCCCCCTCCCTCTAAAATATTATGTATTTTTTAAATTTTATTTTAAAGATGTGGGGTACAATTCAGGATTAGGTCTACAAATGGTCAATGTACAGGTAAGGTTTGGGCCTCACTTTGGTCCCCACTTTGCCTGGTTGGAGATCAAGTACACTTATTGATGAAGCGTGCCACCCCCCCGCCCCCCAGCAGTTTCCTACTACTGCCAATCCTTTTCTTATAGTATTATGGTAATTGTTCAGGGTCCACTCATGAGTGAGAACATGTGATACTCAATTCTTTGTTTCTGTGATAGATCACTGAGTATTACAGACTCTAAATTCCTCCAAGTTGCTGCAAAGTTCATAATTTTGTCCTTCTTTGTGGCTGTATAATATTCCATTGTGTATATGTACCACATTTTTTGTATCCAGTCTGCTTTTGATGGGCAGCAGTTGGTTCCATGTTTTTGCTATTGTGAATAATGCTGCAATAAACATGCATGTGCAAGTATCTTTTTCATAGAGTGATTTGAGCTCCTCCAGGTATATTCTAGAAGGAAGATTGCTGGGTCATATAGAAGATCAATTTTTAGATCTTCTAGGAATCACCACACTGTTTTCCACAGAGGTTGTAACTAGTTTACACTCCTACCAACAGTATAGATGTGTTCCTGCCCCTCCCCCCACCACCCACCCACCCCCACACACACATTCTCTCCAGCATCTGTTGTTTTTTGAGTTATTGAGGACGGCCATCCTGACTGGAGTTGGGTGATATCTCAGTGTGTTTTTAATTTGCATTTCTTTGATGATTAGTGAAGCTGAGCATTCTTTCATCTATCTGTTGGCTGCTCGTATGTCTTCTTTTGAGAAGTGTCAATTCATATCTTTTGTCCACTTTTTAATAGGGCTGTTAATTTTTTTCTTTTCAGCATGTTTGAGTTTCTTGTAGATCCTAGATGTTAGGACTTTGTCAGATATACAGTTGGCAAATATTTTTTACCAGTCTGTGAGCTGTCTCCCAGCTCTCTTGGTGGTTTCTTTTGCTCTGCAGAAGTTTTTCAGTTTGATGAGGTTCCACTTGTCTATCTTATCTCTTATGGTGAGGACATTTGGGGTTTTGATCAGGAATTGGTTGCCAGTTCCAATTTCCATAAGGGTGTCTCTGCATTTGCTATGATTCTTATAGTTTAAGGCTTTGATCCATTTAGAGTTGATTTTAGTATATGGTGATAGGTAGGGATCTTGTTTTAATCTTCTGCATGTGGTCAACCAGTTTTCCCAGCACCATTTACTGAATAAGATCTCCTCTCCCCAGTGGTTGTTAGTGAAGGCTCTGTTGCAGTTAAGTTGGTTGAAAAATTGAGGTTTTGTTTCTGAAATCTCTATCCTGTTCCATTGGTCTTTATGTCTGTTCTTGTACTAATACCAGGCTGTTTTGATTATTGCAGCCTTATAAAACCCTTGAACACCTAGGCATAGAGGAAGCATACCTCAAAATAGTAAGAGCCATCTATGATAAACCCACAGTAAACATATTGCTAAATGGACAAAAATTCCAAGTATTTCCCAAGAAAATTGGAATAAGACAAGGCTGCCCACTCTCATCTCTCCTGTTCAACATATTGTTGGAAGTCCTAGCTAGAGCAATCAGACAAGAGAAGGAAATCAGGGATATCTAAATAGTAAAAGCAGAAGCCAAGTTGTCCCTCTTTGCTGACACTATGATACTATACCTTGAAACTTCATGAGAATCTGTCAAAAACCTCCTTGCACTGATAAGGGACATAGGCAAAGTCTCAGGGTACAAAATCAACATGCAAAAGACAGTCTCCTCCTTATACACCAACAACAAACAGGCAGAGAACCAAATAAAAAGCACAATCCCATTCACAATAGCAACAAAAAAAAAGAAATACCTTGGCATCTTCCTAACCAGAGAATTCAAAGACCCTTACAATGAAAACGACAAAACACTGATCAAAGAAATCAAAGATGACACAAACAAATGGAAAAGCATTCCATGCTCACGGATTGGAAGAACCAACATTGTTAATATGTCCATCCTACCAAAGCCAATCTACAGATTTAATGCAATACCTATTAAATTACCAACATCATTCTTCTCAGACCTGGAAATGGCAATACAGAAATTCATATGGAAACACAATTGACCATGAATAGCCAAAACAATCGCCAGCAAAAGAAAGAAAGCAGGAGGTACCACACTTCCAGACTTTAAAATTATGTATTTTGGCCAGGCTCAGTGGCTCAGCCTGTAATCCCAGCACTTAGGGAGACCAAGGTGAATGGATTGTCTGAGCCCGCAGGTTCGAGACCAGCCCGGATAATTTGGTGAGACCACGTCTCTGCAATAAATCAAAACTTAGCTGGGAGTGGTAGAGCACACCTGTAGTTCCGGCTACTTGGAAGGCTGAGGCGGAAGAATCGCCAGAGCCCAGGTTGAGGCTGCAGTGGCTGAGAAGCGTGCCACTGTCCTCCAGCCTGGGTGACAGAGTAAGACTCCAAATCAAAAAAATTTAAAAAATAAATTTATGCATTTTTATATTAGAAAAAAAGACTTCCTGACTTTAAAAAAAAATCTGCACATAGTACTACAATGCTCATAAAGCAAGCAAAAAAACAACTTTACAGGGCACTGAAAACCCCAACATACTACATGCCACAACTGAACTAGACCGAGTTCTGGCATGTCCTAATTACATGGCAAACTAGAGAAGCAGCACAGAGGTGTGTTGTGAAGCTACTGGAGAAAAATATTATATTTCTGTCTTCCCACTGGCAGCTAGTCTAAGATTTTGAGTCAGGTTAACTAGCCTAGGCTTGAGTCCAAATAAAGGAGAAAACAGTAAATGATTAATGACTGATATTTAGTTGAATCTTTACTTAAAAATCAAATCACTCACATCTGCTACTTTGATAATCCAATACAATGGTTTTTTTAATTCTGGCTACACATGAGCATCAACAAAACAATTTTCAAAAAAAATACAAAAAAAATAAAAAGTCAAGACTTATCTCAGACCAATTATATAAAAATAACCAGTGTGATTCCAGACAATGGCTTTTTTTAAAAAAAGGATTTACTTTTTAGGAGTTTTATATTTACAGAAAAATTGAGAATATACTACAGAGAATTCCATAAAACCCACATCCAGGTTCCTCTGTTACTAACACCCTTACATTAGTATGGCACATTTGTCACAATTAATGCACCAATACTGATACCTTATATCATTAACTGAAGTCCAAAGTATATTCAGGTTTCCTTAGTTTTTACCACTTTCCTTTGTCCTGTTCCAGGACCCCATCCAGGATATACCACATTACCCTGAGTTGTCATGTCTCTTTAGGCTCCTCTCACCTGTGAAAATTTCTCAGACCTTCCTTGATTTTGATGGTCTTGACAGTTTTCAGAAATACTGGTCAGATAACACATTTTGTATACTGTTCCTCAGCTGGGATTTGTCTGATGTGTTTCTCATGATTAGACTGGGACTATGAGTTTGGGGGAGGACGACCACAGAGATGAAGTGCCACTCTCATCACATCATATCAAGGGAGCACATACTACCAACATGACCTGTCACTGTTTATGCTGACTTTGATTACCAGCTAAGGTAGTGTTTGTCAGGTTTCTCTGCTATAAAGTTATAGTACTGTGCTGTAAAGTTATTCTTTTTTATGGACAATGTATTTTTCAAAGTACCTGGGTGACTCTAATGTGCAGCCAAAGTTAAGAACCAGTGTTGTAATATTTTTAAAATATTAGCCAACAGAATATTCCTAGAATGGTATATAACTGCAAGTTGGGAGGATGTGGAAGGGAGGGTCTGGATCTTGAAGAAGACAAACTTTTCACTATACGCCCTTCTATAGGGAATTTCATATAAAAGTATCACATTTTCAGGTTTAAAAAAATAAAATGAGTATTTAAACATTACCTCTTAAAAAGTTTAAAGGAGGAACCTGCACTCACAGAAGTGAAGAAGAAACAAACTTCTATTGTGTTAAAAAAAATTTAAACCTTTTCTATTCATTATCATTAACCTAAATTTCAGTAGATTACTGCTTAAATATCAACAAACTATATATCTTTCTTTTTTTTTTTTTGAGTTGGAGTCTCACTCTGTCGCCCAGACTGGAGTGCAGTGGTGCTCCCAGTCACTGTAACCTCGACCTGCTGGGCTCCAGTGATCCTTCCGCCCCAGCCTTCCGAATAGCCGGAATTACAGGCGTGTGCTACCACACCTGGCTAATTTTTTGATTTATTGTAGAGATGAGGTCTCACCAAGTTGCCCAGGCGGGTCTCAAACCCACGGGCTCAGGCAATTCACTCACCTCAGCCTCCCAAGGCGCGGGATTACAGGCTGAGCCACCAAGCCCAGCTACAAACTATATATCTATCACAGAGAGAATTCACTTCAAATACCGAATTGTTTTTGAAAACTGTTGAAATAAGCATAACTCTTTCTTTGGTTTTGGTTTTTTGTTTGTTTATTTTTTAACCTAAAGTACCTGGAGGCAACTTCTACATTAGATGGAAAAGATCGAACTTTGCCTTTATTTCCCAGCCCAGTACGTACAGACCCAGATGGTACTTACAGGCAGATTCATCCACATACTCTCGGCCCCGCTTGTTTCTCTCGGCTATCCAATCCCACAGTGAGAGTTCACATAGCTGCATCTGGATGTGCAGCATAAGGTGGTACTGCACCTAGGAGAGGACACACCACCAGCTCCCATCTTTGTACAATTTACTCATATTATTCAGTTAGTCAACAAATACTCACTTGCCAACTCTGGGCCAAGAAAGTCTTAATTTGTTTGAACCTCCTTTTGCAAGACTGAATTGCTGAGAGTACAGGCCTGCCCAAGAAGCCCAAAGTCTAATGCCAGAGACAGATAAGTAGAGCAGTAATTAAAACCGTGTTTCATAATACAAAGAGAAGGAATAGGACAGGCGGACATCAGGCAGGGATCCAACAGAAGCTCTCAAATGTAACACTGAGGAACTGGTCCTGCCACTGGTCTGCTCACTACAATAAGCAGATCTTAAAGCTAAGATAAAGCACCAAAGAATGGCTGTATGGTATTCTACGCTCTATGTATTCCAATATATACTACTGCTGGCTTCACATTGTACATAACTAATAACTTACTCAAGAAAAAAGTAGGCAAACAGTAAGCTTACTATAGCCCACTTATTTAGACATCCAGGAAAATTTTCCAAGTATAATACAAAGAAATGAAATTATTCTAATTAAAAGCCTCCCAAACACAACTCCTTCAGATTCAGGTGAACCTGCTCATAGTTTTATGTTTCATAAAAAAAAAAATGCACAGAAATAATATTTCTTGACAAGAATTAATTCTGCACTGTGTATATAAAGATGGTATACATAGTTTTATAACCCTAACAAGACAGAAGATGTGTAGACTCTGTTAATATTCAAGTTTTCTACTATTAATACTCAATAATACTGATTTATATAAGATGGGAGGCTGACCAGCATTATCAGTATAACCTTCAATAAGAGGTATCCTGAACACTAAAAATAATAAAATAAAAAATAAATTTTAAAAGTGAAAAGAGCATCCTGAAAACTGATCCACTAGGACTCACCTAAAGTCATGCTCAAAAATCTTTCTGCAAAAGTATAATTTTACAGTATGATGCTAATATACAACAGAATCAGAATATAAATGACTCCAAGGTACATCTACAAGAACATCCATAGGGGCAAATGACCCAGTTGGGGAGGTCAGAAAAGGATTGTAGGAGTTACTAACTGAAGGAGGGAAACCCAAATACAAAGGCCATATGGTGAGGACAAGAGACTGAACACAGGTAGAAGAGCTGGAGCCAAGAGAGGGAGGAGCATGAGGTGGGAAGTCAGCTGAAGAGGAGGGAAGGTCTTGCATAATCACAGTCCCTCATACAATTTACTATGGGGAAACGCCAAATTGGTAGGTCAAGAGAAAGAAATCTACCTCTGTCTGCCCCAACATGTTTATGTTTTCTTCAGAAGATTCCTCAGTGGATGTGAAATTCTCTTCTAGGTTTGAATTACACCTGAGTGGTAGTTGCTGCTCAACAATCGACCTGGTAGACACATTAGCAAAGTCATTATCCTGGAGCTCACTGGACAACTCAAATTCACTGGTGTCTCTTAGGACTAAATCAGTGGTGCAGTTCATCAATTTGTTATTCCGATTTTCAGTGTCAGACTTTTCCAAGGGTTTTTCTTTTTCTGGCGTGAACTCAGCAAAGATGATGGATGAGCTGCTACTTTCATCATTTTTAACACCATGCTGATCTCTGGAGAATAAAACAGTAAAGACAAAAGTCAATGTAAAAAAAAGATCAACAGTAACTCAACTATTCCTTCAAGCCTGTATGAATCTTACTGGTAAGCTTTTTTTAAAAATGGCATCAAATCTGTCTAGCAGCAATATTTATTTAAAATACTGACACTGGCCGGGTACAGTGGCTCATGCCTGTAATCCCAGCACTTTGGGAGGCCAAGGTGGGAGGTCACTTGAGTCCAGGAGTTTGAGACCAGCCTGGGCAATATGGTAAGACCTCATTTCAAAAAAATAAAAATATTAGCCAGGCGTGGTGGCATGCACCTGTAGTCCCAGCTATTTGGGAGGCTGAGGCAGAAGGATCACCAGAGCCCAGGAGTTCAAGGCTACAATGAGTTGTGATCCAAGCTACTACACTCCAGCCAGGGCAACAGGGTGAGACCTCGACTCGAAATAAAGTAAAAAAATACAGGAAGTATCTAAGAGGATGAAATAATTTAACATTTTGTAATGAAAATAAGCAAAAAAGAAAGTCTAAAACACTCCCCCTGAGCTCCTTGTAGCAAAAGGCAAAGATAACCCAATGCAGTGATAGCGAGTAATGTCCTAATATGTATACACCAGTTCACATACCTGTCCTCTGCCTGGTCAGAGAGCACTTCCAAAGATGGCAACTGAATGGAAATTCTGTCTGCTAAACAAAAACAAAAATCTTCAAACGCCTAGTTTTCCAATTTATCCACTTATCAAAGGCAGAGTTAAACTACACAGATAGCACTAAATGAGACTTCAGGTCTAAAATTGTCACGACCTTCTGGCAAAACACACTGAACAAGTACATTCAAATGACTGGCAAAATTTATGAACTATAAAACCAGAGCTGCTCAGCATACGAGGAGTCAGCAAACTTTACAGAGGGCCTGACATTTTAGGTTTTAGGAGCCCTCTGGGACTCTGCTTAAACTACTCAATTCTGATATAAGAGCAGCCATAGACAATATATAAATGAATAAGCCTGCATTCTAATAAACTTTACTGACACAGAAATTTTGAATTTCATATAATTTCTTCTTTTGATTTCTTTCAACTGATTAAAAATGTAAAAACCATTCTTAGCTTGTGGTATGTACAAAAAAACAAGGGCAGGCCAAATTTGGTCCACGGGCTGAAGTTTGCCAATCTTGCAATGACTATATCACCAAAACCCCTTGCCTTGTGGCTGGGCCACATGAACATGTTCTATCCATGCAGTATGATAGCCGACAATATTAGGGTGCTGAAGACCAGCCAGCACCTTCACTTCCCGGAGTACCTAAAAAAGAAACATAATTAGATCTAGCTCTTACTGACAACTTATTAAATGTTCATGGAATCAAATATTCCTTGTTCCAGAGAAAAATGCAGACAGATCCTGACATATGATGGTACAAAAACATTGCAATTTACACATACTTTGATTCTGAACTTCTCCCAGACTTGTAATATGTATGGTACATGAGACATTCAACATTTTATCATAAGATAGGATTTATGCTAGATGATTTTGCCCAACTGGTAGCTGATGTAAGTGTTCTGAGCTTGCCTTAAGTAGGCTAGGCTAAACTACAATGGTCAGTAGGTCAGGTGTACTAAAAAGCACCTTCAACTTATAATATTTTCAACTAACAATAGGTCTATCAGGATGTAACCGAACTGAAAGTTGAGGAGCATCTATTATAAAGACTCCTCTGTCCAGGAATCTAAACTACTTTAAAATAATAGGAATATTTTTGTGAGAGAAAAATGGCAACTGCTATAGCAACTAAATATCTTACATTTACATAGCACTTAATGCCTTTGATAACATACTTATCACTATTCTCTTATTTGATTCTTACACCAGTGTTCCTAGGCAAGTAAAACTACTATTTCAGAGAGTGAGACAGAAGTGGCTCAGAGAACCAGACAGTTTGCCCAGGACTACATAGCAAAAATGTCAGGGAAAAGACTGGGGCCTGAACCGGGCTCCTGTTTTTTCACAACTAGCTATGCTATACATTCATCATTTATTCAAAAAATTAATTTCCCCAGCAATGACCCTGAAATGTGGTCAGTCTAAAGTGGCTATAAAAAATTATATCGGCTGCACACAGTAGCTCATGCCTGTAATCCCAGCACTTTGGGAGTCAGAGATGAAGGACTACCTGACCCCAGGGGTTCAAGACCAGCCTGGGCAACTTGGCGAGACGTTGTCTCTACAATAAATAAATAAATAAATTAGCTGGGCATGGTGGCACACACCTGTAGTTCCTGCGACTAAGAAGGCTCAGGCGGAAGGATCATCTGAGCTCCGGAGGTTGCTCAGTGGTGGCCATGAGCATGCCACTGCATTCCAGCCTGAGCAACAGAGTCAGACTCTGACTCAAAAAAAAAAAAAATTACTTCAAACATAAACTTAGTTTGGAGCGGCCACTGCATTCCAGTTGGGGCGACAGAGTGAGACTCCAACTCAAAAAAAAAAAAAATGTTTACTATACTTTTCTGTAACCCTATTCTGAATAAACTAGCAATCCATATAACACCTACTATTTGCCAAACACTCACACATACACATATAACTCTTTCAAAAGGAACTAAATACACAATTATTCAAGATAAATAATTTTTAAAAATCATACCTTCATGCAATCTGTTTTAGTTGCACGCTTAATCAGGATTTTCTTAATTGCATAAAACTGACCATCTAATTTATTCCTGACCTAAGAAGAAAAAGTATATTGTGCCATTAAATTTTAAATAAACAAAGAAGTTATTTTAATCTGAGCTTAGACAATCCAAACTAGCCAAAGAAAAAAAAAGCTGAAAATACATCTCTTTACTATGTTCAGGGAAGTCAGCCCTAGTTAGCCAGACTAAGAGCTTTCAAATTCTATGAGAGTCCAACTCCTATCAGCTCTAGGGCTGAAGAACACTCAGAACACAGTAGAACAACCTTTTTTAGTAACACATTTTTAATAAAAATCAACTATAGAACAAAAATTCAAAGTTTCCAGAACCTACCTGAACAACCAATGTAAAAAACTAAAACCTGTCTACTTCCTACTTCCCTATAAATGACAAATCTTAATGAAAAAGTAAATATAAATGATTTCTAGAAATTGTCCTTTGAGTACTTTGTAATAATAATGAAAACAACTTCTCAAAATACACTTATTTGGAGTAGAAGATCAAAACAAGTATGTGGAAAACAACCTTGTATACTCTTCCATATCCACCTCTTCCTAAGATGGCAAGTTCTTCAAATTCATTTAAGTAACGTGAAGTTTGTGCTTCAAAGGCTACTTCTCTTGATCTAAAATTTAAATGCAAATAATTAATCAATATTAGAACATGAAAGAATCAAAATGTTCTAGGATAACTCATGGTCACTGTATTACTAACCTGCTAGATCATATTTAGTACTAAACTGAGTTAATTTGGAAAGGATAACCTAAAACGAAATTTTTCATCTCTGAAGAAAACACTGACTAAGCAAATTAACAGTGTAATAAAAATAGCAAGAGAGTCATTAAACTAATTTCAAGTTTTTAATCAGTAATTAGAATTCCAATTAGAAATTATTATCAATGTTTTACAGCAGAAATCCTGAGGATCACTAACAGGCAGCAGTTAGTAAGCTGAGTTCAGTAACATATTTACTTAAGTTTCTTAATAACACAGACCAGTTACAGATTTTAAACTAGCATTTCCTAAATATTGCTGAAAGTCAATGATG
Source organism: Cephalopachus bancanus (assembly GCA_027257055.1). Lineage (NCBI taxonomy): Eukaryota > Metazoa > Chordata > Mammalia > Primates > Tarsiidae > Cephalopachus > Cephalopachus bancanus. Next base: position 4,988,730 of record JAPVLO010000067.1, read on the forward strand.
CTCCCAAACAAAGACTGGAGATCAGTAGTCTAAATTAAGAGTGTGGCCACGGAATTCACATTAAATGGGGGGTGAGAGGGCAGGGGATCAAGGAGGAGGGAAATGAGAAGAAAAGCAAATCTTGGAATAGTACTTAATTGCTGAGATCAAAGTTCTTAATTCTTATAAACTACCCACACACTACATTATTTTTTAACACCAAAACTAGTATTTTCTTAATATTGATTTCTTTTCAATAGTCTTTGCATAATCAACAAAGCATTTAATGCATACCTAATTTTCTGGATATGAGAAGTGTCTTCACAAGGATTCTAAAACCAAAAAAAAAATGTTTTTAAGTATTTTGAAAACTTTCATGGAGCAAGGAATCAACCTTTCAAAATTCATTGTCACATTAACAGCCTCAAATGCTCAAACGATATTTTTAAAAAACCAAAACTAATGGCTTTTCAATATTACTTAAGAGTTTACAATTGTAAATATTCCAAAGCTCAAAATTTACCAAGGAGCAAACAATGCTAATGTCACCTTCAAAATATATGAGAAACTGCCCACCCCTCATGTCCGCCCAACCTTCTTTTGTCTGTGTGACAGCACCTGTCTCCCTGCTTCTGCCTGTGCCCCTCAGTCCATTCTCAACACGGCAGCTAGTGTGACACCATTAAAATGTAAACTGAATCATGTCACGCCTCTGCTCAAAACCCTGCAACGCTTCTCATTTTACCCTGGGAAAAACCAAAGACATTGAAACAGTCTCAAGATCCTGCTCCATGTCTCGTCCCTCCTCCCCTTACCCCTCCTCTCTGAAACTCTCCCCTTTGCTTACTTCACTCCAGCCACAGGGCGGCCTCGTAGCTCCCAAACATGCCAGCACACTGCCACTTCGGGGCCCCAGCAATTACAGTTGACTGTTGAACATGGTTTGGCCTGCACAGGTCCACTTATATGCAGATTTTTTTCAACAGATGTTACAGTGAGTGTGACTAACTCTCCTGCCTCACCTTCCATTTCTTCCATCTCTGCCACACCAGACACGACAAGACCAACCTATTCTCTTCTTTCTTTTCCTCACCCTACTCGATGTGAAGACCATGAGAATAAAGGTCTTTAGGATGATCTACTTCCACTTAATAACAGTAACGTAAATTTATTTTCTCTTCCTTATTAATTTCTTTTCTTATTTTTTAAAAACAAGATCTCACTTTGTTGCTCCAGCTGGAGGGCAGTGGAGGGACCACAGCTTACTGTACCCTTGAACTCCTGGGCTCAGGCAATTCTCCTATCTCAGCCTCCCGAGTAACTAGGACTATAGGTGCACGTCACTATGCCACACTAATTCTTTTTTTTATTTTTTGTAGAAATGGGTGTATTGCCCAAGCTTGTCTCAAATTCCTGGCCTCAAGCAATCCTCTCTCCTTGGACTCTCAAAGCGCTAAGATTACAGGAATAAGCCACTGTGCGCATGCAGCCATGACTTTCTTAATAGTATTTTTCTTTTATTTATTTATTTTTTTTGAGTCGGGGAGTCTCACTGTGTCACCCAGACTAGAGCGCAATGGCACAATCATGGCTCATAGCAGCCTCGATATCCTGGGCTCAGGTGGTCCTTCCAATTCAGCCTCTTAGGTAGCTAGACTACAGGCATATGCCACCACACCTGGCAAGTTTTTGTTTTTTGCAGAGAAACTATGTCACTATGTCACCTAGGCTGGTCTCAAACTCCTAGGCTCAAGTACTCCTCCTACCTTAGTCCCCCCAGAGTGCTGGGATTACAGGCATGAGTCACTGCCCTGGCCAGCATTTTCTTTTCTCTAGCTGACTTTGTTTTAAGAATATGGTATAAGCCGGGCTCGGTGGCTCAGCCTGTAATCCCGCGCCTTTGGGAGGCTGAGGTGAGTGGATTGCCTAAGCCCGCGGGTTCAAGACCCGCCTGGGCAGCGAGATCTCATCTCTACAATAAATCAAAAAATCAGCCAGGCGTGGTAGCGCATGCCTGTAATTCCAGCTACTTGGAAGGCTGAGGTGGAAGGATCACTGGAGCCCAGCAGGTCGAGGCTGCGGTGGCCAGAAGCGGCCACTGCACTCCAGTCTGGGCGACAGAGTGAAATTCCAACTCAAAAAAAAAAAAAAAAAAAAGAATATGGTATAGGCCAGGCTCAGTGGCTCAGCCTATAAACCCAGCACTTTGGGAGGCCAAGACGAGAGGACGGCCTGAGTCCGTGGGTTTGAGACCAGCACAGGCAACTTGGCAAGACCTCGTCTCTACAATAAAATAAAAAATTAGCCAGGCCTGGTAGTGCGTGCCTGTAATTCCGGCTACTTGGAAGGCTGAGGAGGAAGGATCACCGGAGCCCAGCAAGTTGACACTAGGGTGGCTGTGAGTGCGCCACTGCACTGCAGCCTGGGCAACAGAATGAGACTCCAATTCAGTAAATAAATAAAAGAATACAGTACAGTATATAATACATACAATATACAAAACACATTTGAAACAACTGTTTATGCTATTGGGAAGGTTTCCCATCAAGAGTGGGCTATTGACTGGGTGCAGCGGCTTGCGCCTGTCATCCTAGCACTTTGAAGGCAGAGGCAAGAGGATTGCCTGAGCCCAGGGGTTCAAGACCAGCCTGGGCAACTTGGTGAGACTTTGTCTCTACAAGAAATCAAAAAATTAGCCAGTCAAAGTGGCACATGCCTGCAGTTCCCCCTACTTGGAAGGCTGAGGTGGAAGGATTGCCTGAGCCCAGCAGGTCAAGTCTGTCACAGCTGTAGCTTGTAAGCATGCCACTGCACTCCAGCCTGAGCAACAGAGTGAGACTCCAACCCCCCCCAAAAAACAGTAGGCCATCAGTACAGTTTCTGGAAGTCAAAAGTTACACGTAGATTTTTGACTGTGTGGGGGTCAGCACCCCTATCTCTGACATTGTTCAAGGCTCACCTGTAACTGTTCCTCTGCCTAGAATGCTTTTCCTCCAGATATCTGCTTGGCTCACTTTCTCAACTTCAGTTTGACTTAAATAATACTGCCTCTGTGAGGGCCTCCCTAGCCTCTTGTTTAAAATTCACACGGCTTGCCAGGGTCGGTGGCTCAGCGTGTAATCCCGCACCTTGGGAGGCTGAGGTGAGTGGATTGCTTGAGCCCCGCGGGTTTGAGACCCGCCTGGGTAACTTGGTGAGACCTCATCTCTACAATAAATAAAAAAAAAATTAGCTAGGCGTGGTAGCGCACGCCTGTAATTGCAGCTACTTGGAAGGCTGAGGCAGAAGGATCGCCAGAGCCCAGCAGGTTGAGGTTGCGGTGGCGGGGAGCAGCCACTGCACTCCAGGCTGAGTGACAGAATGAGACTCCAACTCAAAAAAAAAAAAAAAAAAATTCATACAGCTTCCATCATGTTTCTAAGACTCTTCACTGATGTTTCCCCCTTTATGTTATCACCACCACACACACCCAGCACTTTTTTTTCCTGATATTTATTGTCCCCTGCTCCATGAGGGCAGGGATTTTTGTCTATTTTGTTAACAGCTCTAATCCCAGCACCTACAAAAGAGCCTGTCACATAATCATTCAATAAACATTGTTGATTAAACTAATTAAAGTTTATATTTTAAAAAACTTGTCTTATAGTTAGGATTTTATAGTGCTTTAAAATATAGTTATCTTCAAATGAAAATATATTTTTGTCATGCACAAAGTACATTTTTTAGGGCTTACCTGACGAACTCTCTCCTTTGCAGACCTCATTAAATGAGTAATAGCTCTGTTGTGATGTAGTCTTAATGAGCTAAACTCATCACTACAAGTGAACGAAGACAGCAGTCCCATTTTGATAAAAGTCTGACAAAGTACTAAAAAAGAATATGAAAAAGTATTATTAGAAAGGCAATCAATAGAGAATAAAAAGCAACACTAGTAATACACACAAAGCCTCTAAGAAAAAAGTTATATTTATATACACATTAAACTTGGAGACTGATTCTCTAAAAGAGAAGGTACAATTGGTACAGTCATTGATTAGAAGCACACCTGTAATAACTTATATTATATATTTTTAAAGTAGCTAAATAAATCTTTAATATTTCTAATTGCAAATGTATAGAAATTGCACACACAGTCTTATAACACCAACAACTTTCTCTGTACATTATTACATAGTTCAATGCCACAGCTGGAGGGAGGCACTTCAGTCAAACTCCAATGTTTGCATTTTTTTCCTTTTCACACACTTACAAAGAGGTGGGGAGGAACAGGGTGCAGGGAAGGGAGGCTTTGTGGCTGAGGGCATGGAAAAGAAAGGGGCTGTTTCCCTAGACAGTCTGGCTCCTGCCAGAGCTCCACATACCCCTGTCCTCCAGAGCATCTGCCCAAGGTACTCTTCCCCTTACCCCCCCCACCCTTATATTATTATTTTTTTTTTTTGTAGAGACAAGGTCTTATTATGTTGCCTAGGCTGGTCTCAAACTCCTGGGCTCAAGCACTCTTCCTGCCTAAGGCTCCCAAAGTGCTGGTATTTTCTCAGGCACGTCAGCATTTTCTTTTCTCTATCTTACTTTATGGTAAAAATACAGTATATAATACATGTAATATACAAAACACGTCTAAACCAACTGCTTATATTATCAGTAAGGCTTCCCATCAAGAGTAGGCCATTGGCCAGGCGCCAGAATATCTTATATTGTGCAGTCATTTGTTTAACATGCCTAGTCAGTAAAGTACTAAGCTGTTTTTAAAAAAATTAAAAAAAGAAGGCGGCCAAAAAATGTAAACATAGTCTTCTGACATTCCACACATCTCATTAAGATAAGAATAAAGGCAGGAGCAGGCTGGGAGCAGTGGCTTAGTCCTGTAATCAGAGCCCTCACTCCTGTAACCCAGAGGACGGAGGACTGCTTGTGCCAGGAGTTCGAGTCTATGCAATATAGTGAGATCTTGTCTCTACAAAAAATAAAAATTAGCCAACCGTGGTGGTGCGCTTGCAGTCCCAGTTACTCAGGAGGCTAGGAAGGGAGGATCACTTGAACCCAGGAGCTCGAAGTTGCAATGAGCTGTAATTGTGCCACTGTACTACAGCCTGGGCAATAAAATAAGAACCTGACTCAAAAAAGAAAAAAAGAAAGGCAGGTGTGGAAATATATGATTGGAACTTGCAATAAAAGTGAGCATTAATCATTATACAATATCTTTAACCAATATACAAAGAGCACACATTAAATATGTGTGTAAACCAAATATCAGGCTCTTCAGAAAAAGCAGCCTTTGGCTTTTACTCTCTCAAGAAATACAACTACCATGGATAATATTCTTTCCACATCAAACACTTTCCATTTAGATTACCAACTAACTAATTGGCTCACACCTGTAATTCCAGCACTTTGGGAGGCAGAGGTAAGAGGCTCTGAGCCTATGGGTTAGAGATCAGCCTGGGCAACACAGCAAGACCTCGTCTCTACAATAAATCAAAAAATTAGCCAGGTATAGTGGCACAGGCCTGTAGTTCCAGCTACTTGGAAGGCTGAAGTGTAAGGATTGCCTAAACCCAGTAAGTCAAGGCTGCAGCGGCCATGAGTGTCCCACTGCACTCCAGCCTGGGCGACAGAGTGAGACTCTGACACACACACACACACACACACACACACACACACACACACACACACACACAAACTGACTCACATTCAAAGCATTTATCTAAATAAACCTTAGTTTAAAATTCAATCATTTAACAATGCTGTCTATAAGGAAATCAAAATTATCTTAACATTAGTAAAACTTCGATTAACTCTGAGCAAGATTACAGTATTAAAATTATTATAATCTGCTTTTGTATATGATAAGTCAAATACAATAATCCCAGGCACCAAAAAATGCTTCAAAACCTAAGAAACACCCCCTTCTGTACAATCCTGTCCCCACCACAAATGCCACTGCTCAGACTGTAGAGTATAACATGTGGTCTTATTCAAGAAACTATAAGTGCACACTATATAATATTTTTACCATTTTTCATGTCCCATCAAGTTTAACAAAATAATATCTTTAACTAAAAATACATTAGACCACATAAAAGTATCTATAAGTTTGAGGATTTCTAACACCAACAAGACTTGGAAGGATTTTTTTTTTGATAGAAAAGAACCTTGAAACTATTTTTTTTTCAGAGTGACAGAAAGTGCTATGATGCCCAGGCCAGAGTGCAGTGACACCATCATCATAGTGCTCTGCAGCATTGAACTCCAGGTTCAGGCAACCCTTCTGCCTCAGCCTCCCAGTAGCTAGGACTACAGGCATGGGTCACCATGCCTGGCTTGTGGCTGGAACTATTAAAGAGGCCACAATGGTCTCAGTCAATAAGTTGAACCATAAACATCATAATCTATAATGCTACTCACTTTTGTGCTCAAGTTTCTCATACAAGTACCCTATGGCAGGATAAAAATAAACATTTTCAACAACACAGTATGCAGCTGGTTCCAATCCTCTGTCAAGAATTGATTCAGGCCGGGCTCAGTGGCTCAGCCTGTAATCCCAGCATTTTGGGAGGCCGAGGCGAGTGGATTGCCTGAACCCACGGGTTCGAGACCCACCCAGGCAACTTGGCAAGACCTCATCTCTACAATAAATCAAAAATTAGCCAGGCGTGGTAGCGCACGCCTATAGTTACGGCTACTTGGAAGGCTGAGGCAGAAGGATCGCCAGAGCCCAGCAGGTTGAGGCTGCGGTGGTCAGGAGCATGCCACTGCACTCCAGTCCGGGCAACGGAGTGAGACACCAACACAAAAAAAAAAAAAAAAGAATTGATTCAGAATTAGAACTTGTGATTTTCTTTTACCTACTTACCAACTAAAACATAACAAATCTTCAAAAATTATATGAATTATCATAATATAGATGTAAAATAACTATTCAATTTTAGACAATTTTGGGGTCCCCAGTGATTATATTCATAAGGAATTACAAAGAAAATACAAACTGAATTTTTTTTTTTTTTTTCGAGTTGGAATCTCACTCTGTCGCCCAGACTGGAGTGCAGTGGCCGCTCCCGGCCACCGCAACCTCAATCTGCTGGGCTCCGGCGATCCTTCCACCTCAGCCTTCCGAGTAGCCGGAATTACAGGTGCGCGCTACCACGCCCAGCTAATTTTTTGATTTATTGTAGAGATGAGGTCTCGCCTGCCCAAGCGGGTCTCGAACCCGCGGGCTCAGGCAATCCACTCTCCTCAGCCTCCCAAAGGCACGGGATTACAGGCTGAGCCACCAAGCCCGGCTTACAAACTGAATTTAAGGAATGCAAATTATTCATGCTTATTTCACTTCCAATTCTTAAATACCAGTTGCTTTTCAGACTCACAGCATTAAATGACATAGTATCTTTATAAGCTTTATTTAGCAAGATTAATCTATTCTTACTTACATTTAAACACTTGTCTAGATCGAAGTGGGTTTGGTTCATGCACATGGCTCAAGTGCTCCAGCAAAGAGACAAGCAATAATTGGTTTGCAACTGCAAAAGGAAAAGTCGGTTGTTGCAGGGGTTCTTTTAACACCTGAAGCTCTGCTGGAACCTCAGATTCTAAAAAAAAAAAAAAAAAAAATTTAAGCAAAAAAATTTTAAATTAATGGTAAACCTGTCTCATGATGACAAAACAGTAAGTTCTAATTAATGAAACATTATTTAAATGTAAGAAAATAATAAAAGTGTAGTTACGCTGAATTGGGTTAATCAAGAAAGACTTTCTGGAAGAGAGTTTTAAGTTGAATCCTGGAAGTTGGAAGACCAGCAGAAAGATGCCATGATGCAGAAGGGAAACAGCTTTGGTAGCAATGTATGCAACAGTAGAAATAAGTAAACGAATAAATAAAGAAGCAAGCAAGCACGTGGAAAGAGGATGGCTTCCTTCCTCTGAGAAGACAGCTAAGACCCAGGCAAAAAAGAGAAGTTTGGTGGCCGGGAGTGGTAGCTCACACCTCTAATCCGGCACTTTGTTAGAGGCAGAGGCAGGAGGATTGCTCGAGTCCAGGAGTTCGAGACCAGCCTATGCAACATAGCAAGAGCTCATCTCTACTAAAAAAATTAGCCAGGTATGGTAGTGCACACTTGTAGTCCCACTACTCAGGAGGCCGAGGCGGAAGGATCACCTACACCCAGGAGGTCAAGGCTGTGGTGAGCCATGATCGTGCCATTACATTCCAGCCTGGGCAAAAGAGTGAGAGAGAAAAAAAAAAAGTTTGGCAGAGGAGAGAGGAAAAGGGAGGAAGGATGAAAACTATACTTGATGAGCATGTGCTACATTTGTACCAAGTGTTTTATTTGCACAATCTCCTGTCATCCTCATAAAACAATATAAGGTAAATGTTACCATCCCCATTTTACAGATGAGGATACTGGTCTCAAAGAGGTAAGAGAACTAGTGAATCAGGCAGATCAGACTGACTCGCCAGCCCATTCTCTTTCCACTAAGCAAGACCAAGCCAACAGGCTGGGCACAGTGGCTCATTCCTGTAATCCCAACACTTTGGAAGGCTGAGGAGGGAGGACTGCTTGAGCCTAGGAGTTTGAGACCACGCCTAGGCAATATAGTGAGACCTTATCTCTACAAAAATCAAAAAAGTTAGCTGAACATGGTGGCTCATGCCTGTAGTCCCAGCTACTTGAGAGGCTAAGGCAGGAGGATTGCTTAAGCCCAGCAGTTAGAGGCTGCAGTGAGCCATGATCTTAAGCCTTGAAAACAGAATGAGACCAGAAAAAGACCAAGCACACAGACAAGCTGATACTTAAGCCTGAAGGTCCTAAATTCTCACTTACTGTTTATGTAAGACATCATTGAAGAGGTTAAAAAACAATGAAGGAAAAATACTTGAAGAAACAGTTCTGGAAACAAATCATAGATGACCTGGAAAAAGCCATGCAGCCAGCAAGGAGTGGTTAGAATGAACTTAGTAAAGGAGGTTTGTTTCAGAAAGGTAGAGGAAAGAATAGGTCCCACAGATGTATCAAGAAAAAAATGGGACTGAGCCATGGTGGCTCACGGAACTTGGGGAGGCCAACATGGGAGAACTGCCTGAGGCTAGGAGTTCAAGACCAGCATGGACAACATAACTTTTTAAAAAGAAAGAAATGGGCTGGCCAGGATTTGAAAAAACTAGGAATGGGAGAATGAAAGTGTTAATGAGTGTGAAAACTGGTAAAGGTCTGTTAGTAGAAAGATGAGACATATTAACTCAGTTGTTGACCCATTCAGTTGGAAAACATCCTGCAAATAAAGAGACTGTATATGCTATACCTTCTAAAATCCACCCCATTTCAAGTATTCCATTTAACTTTCCTCTATCAACTACTAATGGTCCTACAAGAGTCAAAGTTTTCAAATCCAGGCTTCATTCAACAACTTCCTCTCTGACCTACAGGTAGTCAAGAAAAAAGAAGACCTGCATATATGTAGATGTCTATGCATTTTTAGATGCATACTTAACTGAGTAGGGGGAAAGAAAATGAAAAATATGGTCATGTAAAAACTTCTCTATGTCAAGACATCTTAAAGTTAAAATATGAATCACTAATCTACATACAAGGGGGAACTCCAAAAAAAACAGAATTATCTTTTGGAGAGCAGGTCCTTTGTACAGGCTTTCATGACTAGGTTAGTGTTCTAGGAATCCATTGGCATCAGTGTACCAGCTGGTCTTGGAAGAGACTACATTCAGCTTCAGTGAATTTTTTTTTTGAAGATTCTTTCAACACATTTGTCCATTTCATGAAGGATGATTTACACGTACAACTGTCCACACTAAACTGAGTGTTCAGCAGTGTTTGACAAAAAACAGCATGATTCCTGTGCCCCACCCACCCCCATTCACCCAATCTTGCCCTGAGTGACTCTTTTTTGTTTCCCCGGATGTAAAAAGTCTTCAAATGGAAACGTTCTGCTTCTGCTGTTGTGGAGGAAGTGAAACGAAAACGGCAGAAGCACTAGCAGGCATCAATATTGACAAGTTCAAAAACTGTTTTGAGCAGTGGAAAAAATATCAGAAGGAGAATACTTTGAAGGTGACTGAAGTTTAAACATGTAAGAATATACAATATTTTATAAATAAATTCTGGGTTTTGGGGTCACTCCTTGTACAGTACATATATCTGTACTACGTGTGTCAAGAAAAGTAAATATAATTTATATAGAGCTCTTACAAGCCAGTAAGAAAATGAAGAACTAAAAACTCAATAGCCTTAAAATGACTAGTAATAAATGACAGACATACTAAAACGACTAAAGCACCAGAGTCCACCCATCAGATTGATAACTATTTAAAGCCTGTAATACCTGGTATTGTCAAGGGTATAGAAAACCAGACATATTCAAACACAAGGGATACAAAAGTGTTTGCAACCTTTGGCAATACATTGTAGAACTTAAAATGTGCAAACCTCTGACCCAGCAATTCTACTTTTGAAAATAATTAAAGCACAACAAATATGAATGTACAGAATGTTCAGCATAATACTGTTAGATTATTGAAAAAATGTTAAATAAGCTGTGTACATAGAATAAAATACTATGCAACTGTTAGAAATAATAGCATATAGAAAGATAAACATAAATAATCTATTATCCAATTAAAGAAGGAGGCTAGAAAACAGTAAACAAAGAAGAGGTTAAAAGCTTCATATGTGGGAGTATAAGCCAACGCAACCATTGTGGTCATTATTTTAGCAAACTATTAAAAATCTTAAAAAAAAAAAAAAAAACTTTGACCCCACAATCTTACTTCTATGGATTTATTCTAAAGAAATAATTAGATATTGACCAAGATTTATATAGACAAATATCCTATCCATTATTATTTCTAATGATGAAAAAGAGACTCAAACCTATTTTTCAATAATAGAGCAAAAAGAAATGATAGTACAGAATGTTATCCGATCTTAAAATAACGTTTGTAAGGCTAATTTATCACAAAAGAAATGCTATTATAAAGTCATAGTTTAAAAGCAGAATATAAGATGTTTCTCAAGTCGGGCTCAGTGGCTCAGCCTGTAATCCCGCACCTTTGGGAGGCTGAGGTGAGTGGACTGTCTGAGCCCGCGGGTTCGAGACCTGCCTGGGCAACTTGGCAAGACCTCATCTCTACAATAAATCAAAAATTAGCCAGGCATGGCAGTGCGCGGCTATAGTTCCAGCAACTTGGAAGGCTGAGGCGGAAGGATCGCCGGAGCCCAGCAGGTTGAGGCTGCAGTGGCCGGGAGCGGCCACTGCACTCCAGTCTTGGGGACAGAGTGAGACTCCAACTCAAAAAAAAAAAAAAAAAGATGTTTCTCATAGCAGTATAATCATAACAAATTTAAAACACATTTTATAGCTACATAAATGCACAGATTTTTTTGAAATGCTAAAAAGAACAAGACCATCTCTGTCCTCTCTCAATCATATATCATATATCTACAGAATTTGTAAAAGAAATGAGACTGTATCAATCATATACCTACAGAATTTGTAAAAGAAATGAAACTATATTATACATGCTGTTTTACAGTCTGCCTGTTCGATCCTCTGTATCTAAGACATTGCCTGGCATTAATCAGCTACACAATAAATAGTGGCAAATGAATGTGTCAAATTGTTACCAGTGAGTTATCTAGGATGTAAGTATAGAGGACTTCTCCCCTTTATTCCTGTATGCCTTTAAATGTTTGTGAATGATCTCTATATTTTTACTATATTGGAACAAAATCAAAAGAAAATCTTTAATCCACTCATGATACCTGTCTTTGACAAATAGTCTTAAATGCAAAGTCATCATATAAATTGTTTCTAGCTATACCAAAATGTTAACTGTAAACTCTGGGTGATAAAATCAGTTTTTTGTTTTCTGTTTTTTGGTTTTTTGAGTTGGAATCTCACTCTGTCGCCCAGACTGGAGTGCAGTGGCCGCTCCCAGCCACGGCAGCCTTGACCTGCTGGGCTCCGGCGATCCTTCCACCGCAGCCTTCCAAGCAGCCGGAATTACGGGCACATGCTACCACACCCGGCTAATTTTTTATTTATTGTAGAGATGAGGTCTCGCCAAGTTGCCTGGGCGGGTCTCGAACCCGCGGGCTCAGGCAATCCACTCATCTCAGCCTCCCAAAGGCGCAAGATCATAGTTTTTAAATTTTCTTTTTCATGCTCTTCTAGATTCTCAACATATTCTGCAATGTGAAATTTTAAAAATATGTACACTGAATTGTTAACAGTGGTGAGATTTTAGAGAGCTTTCTGCTTCTTTATACTTTAATAGTTTCGTTTTCTACAATCAGAAAATTCTATTTAACAAGAAAAAAACAAAATAGAATGGTCAATGGAATCAAACAAACCTTTAATAAATCAAGAAAATGATAATTTTTAAAAGGGCAGTGGCCGAGGTGAGGGGATTGCCTGAGCCCACAGGTTCGGGGACAGCCTGGGCAACTTGGCAAAACCTCATGTCTACAATAAATCAAAAATTAGCTGGACGTGGTAGCGCACACCTGTACTTCCGGCTACTTGGAAGGCTGAGGTGGAAGGATGGCCTGAGCCCAGCAGGTCGACACTGGGATGGCCATGAGCGTGCCACTGCACTCCAGCCTGAGTGACAAAGTGAGACTCCAACTCAAAAAAAAAAAAAAAAAAAGCAGTGAGAACCAGAAATAGCAGCTCATGCCTGTGATCCCAGCACTTTGGGAGGATAAGGCAGGAGGACTGCTTGAGTCCAGGAGTTCAAAACCAGCCCAGGCAACACAGCAAGACAGTATCTCTATAAAAAAGAAAAAATAGGCCAGGCGTGGTGGCTCATGCCTATAATCCCAGCACTTTGGGAGGTCAAGGTAAGAGGATTGCCGGAGCCCACAGGTTTGAGACTAGCCTGGGCAACTTGGCAAGACCTCATCTCTACAATAAATAAAAAAAAATTAGCTGGGTATAGTGGCACGTGCCTGTAGTTTCAGCTACCTGGAAGGCTGAGGCAGAAGGACTGTCTGAGCTCAGCAGGTCAAGGCTGCAGTGACTGTGAATGTGCCACTGCACTCCAGCCTAGGTGACAGAGTGAGACTCCGACTCAAAAAAAAGGAGAAAAATTACCCAGGTGTGGTGGTGTGTTCCTGTAGCCCCAGCTATTTGGGAAGTTGAAGAGGGAGGGTTGCTTGAGCCCAGGAGTACAAGGTTGTGGTGACCTGTGATTGTGCCACTATACTCCAGCACTCCAGTCTGGGTGAAAGAGTACAATCCCAACTCAAAAACAAAAAAATAAAAAACAAAGAGATCATTGGACAGATACTCAAATGCAGTAAAACAGAAAGGAAATGAAGGCTGAAGCTGAACGCTTCCCATTTCACAGTACTGGTCAAGAGCAGAATAGTGAAAGGCAAGTAGCTTAAAGGAAAGATGAGGTCAAGTTATCTCACTAAGTAGTAAGAAATAAAATAGTTTCTAGTTGAATTCAAGTTCCAGACTTCTGCCAAGGAGGCAGACAGGAGTAGTTAGGAAAAGGATCATCTAAATTGATCTCCTCAGGAAAGTGTGATCCAAAGGGTGCATTATAAGCATAAGAGAAGCTTAGGGATTTTTTTTTCCTTGAGTTGGAATCTCATTCCGTCACTCAGGCTGGAGCGCAGTAGCACGTTCATGGCTACTACAGCCTCGACCTCTTGGGCTCAGGCGATCCTTCTGCCTTAGCCCCTTGAATAGCTGGGACTACAGGCACATGTCACCATGCCCAGCTAATTTTTTTATTTATTGTAGAGACGAGGTTGCTCAGGCTGGTCTCAAACTCCTGCACTCAGGCAATCCTCTTGCCTTGACCTCCCAAAATGCTGGTGTGAGCCACTGGGCCCAGCCCTGGGATATTGATCTGAGGAAAAGGTTTTAAAAAACTAGTGTGAAGTGAAATGAGAAAATTAATGAATCTGACAATGGGTTTACTGCTGGCCCTTCTAACCCATACTGTTCCACACAAAGTAAGTACACAGTAACTTTGCTCAAAGGCTGATGTTGGCGTAACCTGAAGAACACAGATGTTAAAGTTACATCTAGCTTTTGAATTTTCTGACTCTGCCATTAACTGACAGAGTGATCTTCTCAAATCATACAAATCACAAGTGAGAAATCATTTAACTATTCCATTTTTACATCTATTAAAAATGAAAAAATAATTTTTTGAGTAGGAGTCTCACTCTGTGGCCCGGCTGGAGTGTAGTGGCACATCACAGCTACCACAGCCTTGACTTGCTGGGCTCAGGCAATCCTTCCACCTCAGCCTTCCAAGCAGCTGGAATTACAGGCATGTACCACCATACCCAGCTAATTTTTTTTAATATATTATAGAGGTGAGGTCTCGCCAACTTGCCCAGGCTGATCTCAAAATCCTGGGCTCAGGTAATCTTTCTCACCTATGCCTCCCAAAGTGCTGGGATTACAAGCATGCACCATCATGCCCAACCAAAAATGACATTTCAAAGAAAAGAAAAAAACAACAACAAGAATTACATTGTTCAGATACTACTTTTTATAAAAAAGATAAAATGTGCCTGAACCTTCTGGGCCAAGTTGAAAGAAAAAGCCACACGTAAGCACAATATCATCAGTAACCCAGAAGAAGAAAAAATGTAAAAGCTTATCTATGATCATTCGCTTCAAGAATAATCTTTAGTTTGCAGAAACCCTTATCACAATGTTACAGAAAAGACAGGGTTGCATGTTTACAGCTGGGACTTTTACTAAATTACATAACACTTTCCATATTACTGAGCTGCTATAATATATCACCTTACAAGTGGAAAAAATCCACTTGTCCATTAAAAAAGTTACCTTACAATTTTCCTCTGTAATAGCCTACTTAAAACCACCACACTCTGCTTTTGTTTCTCCTTATGGTCAAGAATAATAAATAGTGTTAAGAATGAAAGTGGAAGAGCTTTTTCATTTATTTATTCCACTTGAATAAATAAAAACGTTTTCAACTCAGTTTGCACCTTCAATTCCATTGCAACACAATAATATTTGTTTAATGTTTCAACTGAATGTGTATTCTCTGTAATCATTCTATTGAAATTACTGTTAGTTAAAACCTCCTTGAGTCAATATATTCATTGTTGATAGCACAATTTAATTTTCTTTAATTGCCAAAGCAACTGGTAACAACTAAAGACTCTATTTCAACGTTTTAAGGACTTATGCCCAATAACTTTACTTAGTTATGCCAATATCCCCTAGTGACCAAAAGCCTTAAGAAAACGTGGGCCTTTTTTTCTTTTTTTCTTTTTTTTTTTTGAGTTGGAGTCTCACTCTGTCACCCAGACTGGAGTGCAGTGAGTGGACGCTCCGGGCCACAGCAGCCTGGACCTGCTGGGCTCCGGCGATCCTTCCACCTCAGCCTTCCAAGTAGCTGGAACTGCAGGCGCGCGCTACCACGCCCGGCTAATTTTTGATTTTATTGTAGAGATGAAGTCTTGCCAAGTTGCCCAGGCGGGTCTCAAACCCTCGGGCTCAGGCAATCCACTCACCTCAGCCTCCCAAAGCGCTGGGATTACAGGCTGAGCCACCGAGCCCGGCTTAGGGCTTTTTTTCTTTAGACCGAAGAGGATGATTTATGTCCACACTGCCCCACTATGAGAGCTCTTTAGTTATCCTATCAGTGAAGCAAAAGACAAGAAAAGCTACAAATTACAACTCTTAACCCAAACTGCTCAGTGCATAGTCTGCAAAGTCTCACTCTAGTAATGAACAAATATCATTCTCAACGACTGACAAAACCAGAGGGCTTAGGAGCTGGACAGTGGCCTCAGTGACGTCCTTACCTGTCCTAAAGCCTCAGTCCCCAGGGAGGAAACCCACGAGCAGAAATGTAAACAAACGAGCAGGTCGCAGACTCTCTTTTCAACAACCTCACCCTGACAGCTCGCCCGCCGCCCCGCGCACTACACTGCTGGCCCCTGGTTCAAGCCCGGAGGCAGCGGAATTCGCCCAGGGTCTCAGGCAAACCTCGTGGCCGCCCAGATCGTACAGAAAGGCAGGTGGGCAGATGGACAGAGGACAGCCGAGCCGGGCAGCGGCTTTGCAGTTCCTCACCATCATACTTGGGGTCCGGGCCTTCGGTGGGAAAGTCGATGGCGGGCGGCGCAGCCACAGCCCCCGCCTCGTCGCCCTCCTCTTCGCGCTCGGGGGCCCCAGAGCTGGCCCCGAGCATCGCTGGCCGCGCACCGGCCGCAGCCCAGCCGCACTTCCCAGCGCTGCTTCCTTGTGCTTCCCCCGAGACAGCCGTGTGATCCGGAAGTAGCCCTTAGGCGGAAATCCCGCCCCGGTTCCGCTGCTCCGAGGGTCGAGGGCGGGGTCTATCATAGGCTCCTCCCCTTTCCTTTTTTGGAAGGCAAAGATGGGCTGGTCCGATTGGGCCCGCCTCCCCGGTGCACGTGCTCTGGACTCTGGCGCCCGCCCGCAAGACGTCTACTGCAACGGCGGACTGCGGGGCCGGTGTCTGCGGCATCCCTGTGGCCCGACCCCGCTCCCGCCCATCCCTCCAGCATCTGCAGAGGAGTCCTAACACTCCCATCTCACGCCAACACTCAGGTATCAGGGTAAGAATCAGGTGCCTGCAGAGATCAATCGAAATGTTTACCTTTTGCGGATACAACTATAACTTTCATTTGTTCTCCAATTTTAAAAAAATCGGGCCGCGCTCAGTGGCTCAGCCTGTAATCCCAGCACTTTGGGAGGCCGAAGCGAGTGGATTGCCTGAGCCCACGGGTTCGAGACCCACCTGGGCAACTAGGCGAGACCTTGTCTCTACAATAAAAAATAAATAAATAATTAAAAATTAGCCGGGCGTGGTAGTGCGTGTATGTAGTTCCGGCTATTTGGAAGGCTGAGGCGGAAGGATCGCTGGAGCCCGGCAGGTCGAGGCTGCGGTGGCCGGGAGCGGCCACTGCACTCCAGCCAGGGTGACAGAGTGAGACTCCAACTCAAAAAAAAAAAAAAAAATATATATATCGAAAGCCTCTACAAGACCTGTCTCAATGAGACCTAAACCTTTTTTGGTCAATTGTTAAAACACACACACACGATAGAGAGAGAGAGAGATGCCAACTAGATTCTAAGGTGCAAAATGAATCCAACATAACAGAAATTCCTCTGGTTTTGAGACCGAATTTACAATTGAAATGTTTTCAAACCTGAGAGCCTATTCCAGGTTGCCTTCTGGCTTTTCGGATTGACTGTGGATTGAAGCCCTCAGCCTCAAAACTCCACTCTCTTTGCCCTCTGGAGGTTTCCCTGATGACTGGGTCGTCGATGCAATGCTGTTAAAAATTATCCTTGGCCGGGCTCGGTGGCTCAGCCTGTAATCCCGCGCCTCTGGGAGGCTGAGGTGAGTGGATTGCCTGAGTCCGCGGGTTCCAGACCCGCCTGGGCAGCGAGACCTCACCTCTACAATAAATTAAAAAATCAGCCGGGCGTGGTAGCACATGCCTGTAATTCCGGCTACTCGGAAGGCTGAGGCGGAAGGATCGCCGGAGCCCAGCAGGTCGAGGCTGCGGTGGCCGGGAGTGGCCACTGCACTCCAGTCTGGGCGACTGAGTGAGACTCCAACTCAAAAAAAAAAAAAAAAAAAGAATGAGCAAAAATATATGTTTAAAAAAACTATTGATTGCAACACTGGTTATAATCCCAAAACAAGAAGACAGTATACTTGACTAAATCAGTTATGAACATCCATACAATGACACTTTACAGGAATTAAAAATGTTGGTATGGACTGGGTACAATGGCTCACGCCTGTAAACCCAGCACTTTGGGAGGCAGAGGCAAGAGGATTGCCTGAGCCAGGGGTTTGAGACCAGTCTGGGTAACTTGGCACAACCTCATCTTTACAGTAAATGAATTTTGTTTGTTTGTTTGTTTGTTTTTCTTTTTCTTTTTTTTTTTTTTTTTTTTTGAGTTGGAGTTTCACTCTGTCGCCCAGACTGGAGTGCAGTGGCCGCTCCCGGCCACCGCAGCCTCGACCTGCTGGGCTCCGGCGATCCTTCCCCCTCAGCCTTCCGAGTAGCCGGAATTACAGGCAGGCGCTACCATAGCCCAGCTGATTTTTTTATTTATTGTAGAGATGAGGTCTCGCTGCCCAGGCGGATCTCGAACCGGCGGGCTCAGGCAATCCACTCACCTCGGCCTCCCAAAACGCGGGATTACAGGCTGAGCCACCGAGCCCGGCTACAGTAAATAAATTTTTAAAACCTCAGCGTGATGGCGCACACCTGCAGTTCCAGCTACTTGGAAGGCTGAGGTGGAAGGATCACCTGAGCCCAGCAGGTTGAGGCTGTGTCTTTGAATTATCCAAGAGAATAAGTCTGTGCTTTAGATATAGTATACTTAGGGGTTGTCAGCTCATCGATGGTATTTAAAATGACAGTGATGCACATGATTTTTTCTGAGGGACTATGAAAAGAGGTGACAAGAACCCTATGGAATTTATACGTTGAAGAAGGATTCACTAATGGATTCTGAGATAGAGGGGCGATGAAATAGAGAATAAGCGACACAGTGGAAGCCAAGAGAGAAATGTGCTTTTTAAAAAATTTTTGTAATGGCTGCATTAAGTTTCCCTGTAGGGATGTACCTTTACTGCTCTTCTATTTCAAATTTGGATTTATTCTATTGCTTTTCTATTATAAACTATACTTTAATGAACATCCTTATTGATTTATCTTTTTTCATCACTCTGATTATCTCCTTTGGATATAATCCTATATGTAAGTCAAATGGAATGCCTATTTTAAAAATTTTACTGTAAGTAACACATCTTCTAGAAGGTTTGCTTCCATTCACTGTATATACCCACCAGAAAGAATTGCCTTTTTCTGTATACCCACAGTAATACGGCATTTCCAATGACGGGTTTTTTTTTTAAAGTCAGAGTCTCACTCTGTCACCTAGGCTGGAATACAGTGGCACCATCACCGCTCACTGAAGCCTCAAACTCCTGGGCTCAATTGATCTCCCACCTCAACCTCCTGAGGAGCTGGGACTATAGGCACATGCCACAGGCCCAGCTAATTTTTTTGTGGGGGAGGGGGTTGAAATAAGATCTCACTATATTGCCCATGCTGATCTTGAAGTCCTGAGCTCAAGTGATCATCTCATGTCAGTTTCCCAAAGTGTGCTGGGATTAGAGGTGTGAACCACTGCACTTGGCTTCTTTTTGTTTTTTTAAGAGAAGAGGTCTCACTCTGTCACCCAAAATGGAGTGTGTAGTGTCATGATCATAGCTTACTGCAGCCTTGAACTCCTGGGCTCAAGCGATCCTCCTGCCTCAGCCTCCTGAGCAGCCAGGATTACAGGCACACACAACCACACCCAGCTCCTAAAAGAACTTGATCTTCCTCCTAAAACTTATTTGCCATTACCCGTCTTCATCCATATAAATAGCACACAATCCACCTATTTATCCAAGCCTAAAACCTAGGAATCAACCTTTATTCTATATCCAAAATACATCTAGGTACCGAAAATAATTTTTTTAAAGGGAAATATAATATAGCATGTAAACACACAATATTATACAGTTCATTGAAAAGGAACTTCAAATGACCAATAAACATAGGAAAAGCTGCACAGATTTCACTAGTTACAAGTGCAATTTAAACAATGAAATATTTCAAAACATCAAGTTTGCAAAATTAAAATTTCTCATACGAAGTGCTGGTGAGGATATGAAGAAGGAAGAGCTATTATACCTTGCTAAAAAGCCATTGAGCAATATTGAATAAAGTCAAATAGTTGACTAAGATTCTGTCCTTGATCTAACTCTAGTCAGGCTCCTCTGAACTCTCTTCTCTACTAGCTCCTAAGTTTTGGGCTTCCATGTTCATCTATTCATTGTCCATTTTTAGCAGAGATCCTGGTAAGTCACTTATTTCCAGAATCCCCCATCTTCAGCATCTGATCTCCATCTATAAATAGTTGGACTCCTCCTCACCTAACATCCCTCAGGTGATATCTGATCGTGCTGGCCTGCTTTCAGCAAAGATCCTGTTAGGTGGGTTCAACCAGAAATTCCCCCTTACCCCTGATGTTTCCTCATAGGAATTTTCCATGCACTAACACCTCACCCCCACTCTTTTCCTGAGCTATAAATTCCCTTTTCCTTTTTGTAGTCGTAATTGAATCTGACCTTCTCCCCTACTGCAAAACATCACTGTAGTAGCCTTCCTTGAATAAAGTCAACCTTACCATCTTTATTTATGTATTATTATTTTTTGTTGTTGAGTTGGAGTCTCCTTCTGTTGCCCAGGCTGGAATGCAGTGGCACATTCACAGTCACCGCAGCTTCAACCTACTGGGCTCAGTCAATCCTTCTGCCTCAGCCTTCCAAGTAGGTGTAATTACAGGTGTGTGCCACCACACCCGGCTAAATTTTTGGTTTATTGTACAGATTAGGTCTTGCCAAGTTGCCCAGGCTGGTCTTGAACCCCTGGGCTCAGGAAATGTTCTTGCCTCCTCTTCCCAAAGGGCTGGTATTATAGGCATGAGCCAGCACACCTGGTGCTTTTTTATTATTATTATTTAGAGACAGGGTCTTACTCTGTTGCTCAGGCTGGAGTACAGTGGCATGATCATAGTTCACTGCAGCTTCAAACTTCTGGGCTCAGGTGATCTTCCTGCCTCACCCTCCCAAAATGCTGGGATTACAGATGTGAGCCACTACACCTAACAACCTTACCATTTTCATCAAGTATCTTGAACAACTTTTTTCTTTAAACATGTCCATGCCCAAGGTTCCCTTTGGACACCCCATATGTGCCCAAGGATATGAGTGTAAGGGTGTTTATTGCAACATCATTTATAATAAATTTGGAAATGGCCTAATATCCATCAATCAGGAAATACATAAATAAATGTATTATATATGCAAACAAATATTATAGAACAGTTATAATGAATCAACTAGTCCACATATATCATTAGGGACATTGAAAGCAACACAGCAAAAAATTATGGAAGGCAATGATAATAATAATTGCTAATGCTTATTGAGTATTGTTCGCCCCATTCTTCCACCCTGTTCTAAGTGTTTTTTACAAGTATTATCTCATTCAATCCTCATAACAAACTTACTAGCTAAATGTTATAATTATCCCATTTTATAGATGAAACATGGAGGCAAAGAAAGTTTTTTAAATACCTCACCCAACGTCACACACCTCATAGGTACGGCAGTCAGGATTTTTTTTTTTCACTTATCATTTTTTATTGTTATCTGTATTGTTATTGCTTATATAAGCTTTATTGAGACATAATTTAAATACCATAAAATTCACTTTTAAGTTATAGAATTCATTGGTTTTTAGCATATTCAGAGAATTGTGCAACCATCATCACTATCTAATTTTAGCCCCAATTTCTCTAATTTCTTCACCCCAAAGAGATCCTGACAGGCAGAATTTAAATCCAGGCACTGAGGCTATAAATTCAATACAGAATGATACCATGTATTTCAAAATTTATACATACAGAAAAGTATATTATTTACGGACACATACGTTTGTAGTAAAAATGTTAAAATAGCCGGGCTCGGTGGCTCAGCCTGTAATCACGCGCCTTTGGGAGGCTGAGGTGAGTGGATTGCCTGAACCCGCGGGTTCGAGACCCGCCTGGGCAGCGAGACCTCATCTCTAGAATAAAAATCAAAAAATCAGCCGGGCATGGTAGCGCATGCCTGTAATTCCAGCTATTCGGAAGGCTGAGGCGGAAGGATCGCCGAGCCCAGCAGGCGAGGCTGCGGTGGCCGGGAGCAGCCACTGCACTCCAGTCTGGGTGACCGAGTAAGACTCCAACTCAAAAAAAAAAAGTTAAAATATAGATGGGAATGATACCTGACTTTAAGAAATGACTACCTCTTGAGAAGGAGAGAGGAGAAAGGAATCAGGAAATATTACATTTGTAATGTTGCTATATCCGTAAACATTATTTCTTTAAGAAAAGCAATTTTCAAGCAAATATAACTAAACATCAATAGTTGTTAAATTTGGGTGTGGAAACATTGGTGTTTCTTTACATTATTCTTCTACCCTTTTATATGTTTAAAGTGTTTTTTTTTTCAAGACAGCAAGCATATTAGGTTTTTCTAGAGAAAGAGAAACAATAGAAGTATATATACAGAGAGAGATTTGTGTTAAGAAACTGGCTTATAGGATTGTGACCAAGAATGTTGAATTTAAAAGCACATTTTAAACACCCCCTCTTATTTTCTTCTCTTTCCTCCTTAACACCTATTCCTTCATTCTTTTCCAGGCACCTCCTGATGTCATGAACTTGTAATGCATGCTTGCTTCTCTAATTGTGTTCTTTCTTAAAGAATTCCAGAGGCAACTGGGCTCGGTGGCTCAGCCTGTAATCCCAGCACTTTGGGAGACCGAGGCGAGTGGATTGCCTGAGCCCACGGGTTCGAGACCAGCCTGAGCAACTTGGCAAGACCTTGTTTCTACAATAAATCAAAAATTAGCTAGGCGTGGTAGCGCACACCTATAGATCCAGCTACTTGGAAGGCTGAGGCAAAAGGATCACCAGAGCCCAGCAGGTTGAGGCTGCAGTGGCCAGGAATGTGCCACTGCACTCCAGTCTGCGCAACAGAGTGAGACTCCAACTCAAAAAAATAAAGAAAGAAAGAATTCCAGAGGTTAATCTTGGAACAAAGCAGACATGGAGCCCCAATCGCAGAACCCTCCCACCTGAGGGAGTCATGAATGACTGACACGCCACGGGCCACAGGCCACACAGTGCCCCCTAGCCCCTTGGATTGGAAATTACTCAAGATAGCCATCAGAACAAAGGCACATAGACCACGTGCCCTGCACTGCTGCTACATGTTTCCCATACCAAGTTTCCCTCTAAAACCCCCCAGTAAAACTGAAAATCTGACGTGGTATTTGAGACATTAGTCTGCCATCTCCTCAGGTTGCCAACTCTTGAATAAAACCTATTTCCTTTCACCAACTATCTCTCAAGTTTGGCTTTTGGACAACAAGCACCTGGACCTGGGTCTGGTAACTGGATCACAGAGGCTGACAAGTCCAAAATCTGTAGGATGGGCCAGCAGGCTGGAGACCTAGGGAACAGCCAGTGTTGCAGTTCTAGTTGGAAAGCTGTATACTGGTAGAATTCCTTCTACCCCAGGAAACAGCAGTCTTTTTTGCTCCTTTTTAGACCTTCAACTGATTTGATGAAGCCCCCTCCATATTATATCTGCTTTATTCAAAGTCCACCAATTGAAATGTTATTCCATCCAAAAACATCATCACAGAAACTTCCAGAATAATGTATAGCTAAATATCTGGGCACTGTGGCCCACCCAAGTTGACACATTAAAGTCTACTCCTTCTTAGCCAGGCTCGGTGGCTCAGCCTGTAATCCCGCGCCTTTGGGAGGCTGAGGTGAGTGGATTGCCTGAGCCTGCGGGTTCGAGACCCGCCTGGGCAGCGAAACCTCATCTCTACAATAAATCAAAAAATCAGCCGGGCGTGGTAGCGCATGCCTATAATTCTGGCTACTTGGAAGGCTGAGGCGGAAGGATCGCCGGAGCCCAGCAGGTCGAGGCTGGGCGACAAAGAGAGATTCCAAATCTAAATAAATAAAGTCTACTCCTTCTTAATGGCAACTGTTAGGGTACGGATGGACAGGTGCCATTAAGGGTGGAGAGATGCAGGGGGAGGGTGGAGAGGCGCAGGGAGGCGCAGCAGAGAGGAGCGCAGCACCACCAGAGCCGGCAAGCCAGAGGTGCCGCGCTGGGAACCCAGAGATCCGAGTAAATGCAAAGAATCACAACACACAAAAAGGTTAAGAAAGAAAGAAGAACTCAAATCACTCTATAAAAAAGATACCTGCACATGTATGTTTATCGCAGCATTGTTCACAATAGCAAGAACCTGGAAGCAACCATGCTGCCCATCAAAAGAGGACTGGATTTAAAAAATGTGGTACATATACACGATAAAATACTACGCAGCCATAAAAAAGAACAAAATCATGAATTTCGCAGCAACCTGGATGGAACTAGAGTCTATAATACTGAGTGACCTCTCACAGAAACAAAGATCCGAGTATCACATGTTCTCACTCATATAATGGACCTTTATCATCCAATGTATTACTATAAGAAAATGACTGAGCCGGGCTCGGTGGCTCAGCCTGTAATCCCGCGCCTTTGGGAGGCTGAGGTGAGTGAATTGCCTGAGCCCGCGAGTTCGAGACTCACCTGGGCAGCAAGACCTCATCTCTACAATAAATCAAAAAAGTCAACCGGGCGTGGTAGTGTATGCCTGTAATTCTGGCTACTCGGAAGGCTGAGGCGGAAGGATCGCTGGAGCCCAGCAGGTCGAGGCTGCGGTGGCCGGGAGCGGCCACTGCACTCCAGTCTGGGCGACAGAGTGAGACTCCAACTCAAAAAAAAAAAAAAAAAAAAAAAAACAAGAAAATGACTGACGGTACTGGGAAACTATGGGGGGGGAGGGAGATGGGATTAACAGTAGCAAATATCTGTCTGGGGACGGGGAAACATCTCTTATCAACAGGGTGCCTAAATGGAACGTAATTGTATACCTAACCCTTAACTGTACCCCACAACATCATAATAAAAAATATTAAAAAATAAACTAAAGAAAGAAAAGTAAATTAGAGAAAGAGAAGGAGGAGAGAAGATTCACCTCCCCAAGGTGGGGAGGGGGACCAAAGCCAGGAAGCATGGCGACAGTCATGGCTCAAAGAGCACATGATCACACCAGACTCTAGCAAGGCAAGGGCCGCTGGTTGCTTGTGATTGAGTCCTTTTAACCATTCCCCTTGATGGGGGAAGATCATTAGGGTGACTGGGTGGTGGTCTGCTTCCACATCATCACAAAGGGACAGGCAAGCACAGGTACTGATGATGTCAGGTGATGGACAGCAGCATGTGTGGGTTAGTCACATGATTGCTGCCATGGTGGGGCTTGTCTATGTCATGTAGTTCACAGAGTGCTCATTAGGTTAACCCTAGGTGGGGGAGGATTCCTGCAAGAGACTTGTTAGACATTTGCAATTCACAAACTCAGACATTTGCAACTCACAAACTCTTATGATTTTGGCCTTGACAAGGAATCAAAAGTTTACTAGAGGTTATTGTGCTAACCCATGAATGGTTGGGTTGTCCTGGTCTTGCATCTGAAGGAGATTTGCCTGGGGGGGATGGGATAGGCTGCTGTTTGTCCTGCAGTAGAATGTCTGAATGCTTTCTAATGGTTATGCTGAGGCAAAAAGACTAAAGAATAAGCTAAGTTTCTTCTAGGTTTCTATAGGTACCTTTCAGTACCCATTCACATGTTTTTTGAGTTGGAGTGTCACTCTGTCGCCCAGACTGGAGTGCAGTGGCCGCTCCCAGCCACCGCAGCCTCGACCTGCTGGGCTCCGGTGATCCTTCCGCCTCAGCCTTCCAAGTAGCCAGAACTACAGGCGAGCGCTACCACGCCCGGCTAATTTTTGGTTTATTGTGGAGATGAGGTCTTGCTGCCGAGGCGGGTCTCGAACACGCGGGCTCAGGCAATCCACTCACCTCAGCCTCCCAAAGGCGTGGGACTACAGGCTGAGCCACCGAGCTCGGTTTATTCGCATCTTTTTAAAACATATTTAATCTCCAAATAAAGACAATGGCAAGGTCATACTTCCACGTAACATGATATAACTACCTTGTATACAACCAAAAACTCACTAATCCTTTCCCCAGAAGACAATGTAAAGTCCCTGGATGATGTTTATACTTCTTTTTGATATCTCATAACTTAAATACTATGATGCAAAGATAACAATACTTAAATGCTACGATGTAAAATCAATATATCTTATGTTACATCAGGAAATAAGAAAGGAAAAAAAGTAAATACATTTGAAATGTACATACTCATATCCATCACAAAACAAAGAAATATCCATGACAATTATCATCTTCCATTCTAAGACTAATAATGTGATCATAGCTGGTATTTATGACCACTTTCTTCCACTACCTATTCCATATTCCCTTTGCCTTCAAAAAGTACCTCAGCCTGTCATGGTTCACCTAGTAGGTTGACCCAAATTTCATTCCTAGAGGGTTTGAGCCATTCATAGTTCTGGCTAGATTGGGTTGTTGCAGTTTTTCATTGACTTTAATCACAGGACATGGCAATACTAAGAAATACCCTAAAGGATCTCCTGTATTACAAATATACTCTTTCCTACTTCCTACCTTCATTGTAGTAGCAGTCCAATTTCTCTTTGGTAGTCAAGATTAATCACCCATGTCAGTGTAATAACTCCCTTATTTGCCGGTTGATCAGAGGCAAGAGGAGTCCAAAGAAGCCAGGTGGCACTCTTAACTTCCAGTTCAAAGAAATCACTTTTCTGTCTTGTCTTAGTCCATTTTCTATTGCTTATAACAGACACCTGAAACTGGGTGATTTATAAATACACAAATTTATTTCCTGCAGTTTTGGAGGCTGAGAAGTCCACAGTTGAGGGGCTGCATCTGGTGAGAGACTCTACAGAATCCAAAGGTGGCATGGGGCATCACCTAGCAAAAGGACTGAGAATGCTAGCTCAGGTCTCCTTCTTCTTCTTATAAAACCACGGGCCCCGTTCCCATGATAACCCATTAATTTACTAATCCATGAGTGGAGTAATCTATTCATGAGGGTAGCACCCTCATGACTCAATCACCTCTACAACAGCCACCTCTCAATATTGCCACATTGGGAATCAAATTGCAGCATGAGTTGTGGAGGGGACAAATATTCAAGCCATAACATTTGCTGACAAGAAAAAGACAAACTCCATAAAGTATTTAGAGAGGTTTATTCTGAGCCAAAAGTGAGGGACCAAGATCCATCAATTTAAAAATGTATGCAAAAACAGAGGATAGTATGTAACTAGCTGGAGTACTAGAAAACCTGGCATGCCCTTGACTTTTCCATTTACGCAAATACTTGCAAGTTGAGACACTATAAAACCAATCAGCGTGCCTGAAGGGGGTCATTTTCCTTTTCTTTTCTCATTCTTACAGGATTTGTTTCCCACTTTTTTTTAGGATGTCTATAATCTAGGGTTCAGCATAGTATAGCTGAAAAGCTGTTTCTCATTGATCTCTGAAAAGTAAAGTTTGGCTTCTCAAGCCAATGCATAGATAAGACAATTGAGATTATTAATTTCGAGGGGAAAAGGCAATGGAGAGGACCCTTTAGAATAAAACTCAAGACCAGGCATGTCAGTTTACACCTGTACTCCCAGCACTTTGTGAGGCTGAGTGGAGAGGACGATTTGAGCCCAGAAATTTGAGACCAGCCTGGGCAAATATAGCAAGACCACATCTCTATAAAAAAGTAGCTGGGTGTAGTGGCACACACACGTAGTCCCAGCTACTTGGGTGACTGAGGCAGAAGGTTTGCCTGAGTCCAGGGGGTCTAGGCTGTGGTTAGCCATGATTGTGCCACTGTACTCCAGCCTGGGCAACAGAGTGAGACCTCGACTCAAAAAAAAAAAAAAAAAAAAAAAAAAAAGGTTAGCTCGGTGGCTCAGCCTGTAGTCCCAGCACTTTGGGAGGCCGAAGCGAGTGGATTGCCTAAGCCTGCAGGTTTAAGACCAGCCCAAGCAACTTGGCCAGATCTCTATAATAAATAAAAAAATTAGCCGGGCGTGGTAGCACACATGCCTGTAATTCCAGCTACTTGGAAGGCTGAGGCAGAAGGATCATCGGAGCCCAGCAAGTCAGCACTGGGGTGGCCGTGAGCATACCCTGCCTGCACTCCAGCCTGGGTGACAGAGTGAGACGCCAACTCAAAAAAAATAAAAGGCTGGGTGTAGTGGCTCACCTTGTAATCCCAGCACTTTGGGAGGCTAAGGCGAGAGGATTGCCTGAGTTCAGGAGTTCAACACCAGCCCAGGCAACTTGGCAAGACCACGTCTCCACAATAAATCACAAAAAATTAGCTGGGCATGGTGGCACATGCCTGTAGTTCCAGCTACTTGGAAAGCTGAGGTGGAAGGATTGCCTGAGCCCAGCAGGTCAAGACTGCAGTGACCATGAGCATGCCACTGAACTCCAGCCTGGGCGACAGAGTGAGACTCCAACTCAAAAAAAAAAAAAAAGAGCCGGGCTCGGTGGCTCAGCCTGTAATCTCGCGCCTTTGGGAGGTTGAGGTGAGTGGATTGCCTGAGCCCGCAGGTTCGAGACCCGCCTGGGCAGCAAGACCTCATCTCTACAATAAATCAAAAAATCAGCCGGGCGTGGTAGCGCACACCTGTAATTCCGGCTACTTGGAAGGCTGAGGCAGAAGGATCGCCGGAGCCCAGCAGGTCGAGGCGGCCACTGCACTCTAGGTCTGGGCGACAGCGTGAGACTCCAACTCAAAAAAAAAAAAAGTGAATTTCCAAATCAAAATCAGGATCCCAAACAATTTCATAGGAAAAGAACAGCCCAGAATAAACCAGAAAACTAAACAAGCATGAGGTCTGGGGTTCAGAAAGACCTGCCAGTTTCACTCAAGGAGAAGTTCAAAATCAAGAGCTTTCTTTTTTTTTTTTTTTTTTTTTGAGTTGGAGTCTCACTCTCACCCAGACTGGAGTGCCGTGGCCGCTCCTGGCCACCACAGCCTCGACCTGCTGGGCTCCGGCGATCCTTCCGCCTCAGCCTTCCAAGTAGCTGGAACTACAGGCGTGCGCTACCACGCCAGGCTGATTTTTTGATTTATTGTAGAGTGAGGTCTCGCCAAGTTGCCCAGGCGGGTCTCAAACCCGCGGGCTCAGGCAATCCACTCACCTCAGCCTTCCAAAGGCATGGGATTACAGGCTGAGCCACAGAGCCCGTCTAAAATCAGGGGCTTTCAATGGGTTTATCTTGGTACATTAGTTCTGAGTTTGAGCAACTTCTTTAGGGGTTCTAAGTCTTCTCTGAGGCCACATATTGGGCACCAATTAAGGTTCCCCAAAAAAGCCAAACTTTAGAATATTTAAAGAGGTTTATTCTAAGCCAAATATAACTGACTTAGGCCTGAGGCACAGTCCCAAGATGTCCTGAGAACATGTGCCAATGCGGTTGGGTTACAGCTTGGTTTTATACATTTTAGGGAGACCGAAGTTACAGGCAAAAGCATAAATCAATACATGTGAGGTTTACATTGGTTGGGTCCAAAAAGGCAGGGGTGGGTGGGTGAAGGTACCTTGCAACTCCAACTCATAGGTGAGTTCTAAGATTTTCTGATTGGCAATTGATTGAACGAGTTAAGCTCTGTCTAAAGAACTTGAAATCAGCAAAATAAATACTTTAATTAAGATAAAGGGGGCCGGGCTCCATGGCTCAGCCTGTAATCCCAGCACTTTGGGGGGCCAAGGCAAGGGGAATTGCCTGAGACGTGCCCGAGCAACTTGGCGAGACCTCATCTCTACAATAAATCAAAAATTAGCTGGGCATGGTAGCACGTGCCTGTAGTTCCAGCTACTTGGAAGGCTGAGGCGGAAGGATCGAGGCTGCGGTGGTCAGAGCATACCACCGCACACACACACACACACAAAAGATAAAGGGAGTCGTGGAAGTCAAGTTTCTTGTTATGTAGATGAAGGCTCCAAGTAGCAGGCTTCAGAGAGAGTAGGAAGTAAATGTCTTTAAAGGTGTCAGACTTCCTAGGGAAAGAAATTCTCTACAGATGCAGATTTCCCCAAGAGATGCCTTTGAAGAGTTATTCCAAAATATGTCAAATGAACATATTTTGGGGTAAAATACCTTTATCTCCTTTTAGGGTCTGCTATTTTTCTTTTTTCTTTTTGAATTGGAGTCTCACTCTGTCGCCCAGACTGGAGTGCTGTGGCCGCTCCCGGCCACCGCAGCCTGGACCTGCTGGGCTCCGGCGATCCTTCCGCCTCAGCCTTCCAAGTAGCTGGAACTACAGGCGCGCGCTACCACACCCGGCTCATTTTGATTTGTTGTAGAGATGAGGTCTCACCAAGTTTGCCCAGGCAGGTCTCAAACCCACGGGCTCAGGCAATCCACTCACCTCAGCCTCCCAAAGGCGCAGGATTACAGGCTGAGCCCCCCTGCCCAGCAGGTCTGCTATTTTTCATGTGATACTATGTCAGAGTCAGGTTGGAATTTGGTATCTTATTACAACAGAGTCTGTTTCATCAGTCTTATGATCTCTATTTTAATGTTACCGCTAATTCGTGGTGCCTATAACTCCCCCAGGAAGAAGGTAGAATGAGGTGTGTCCAACCCCCATTTCTGTCAAGCCTGGAATTTCGTTTTTCAGGTTTCCCTCACCCAGAGGGGATCCATTCAGTTGATTGGGCAGCTTAGAATTTTATTTTAGGTTCACACATTCTATCCCTTGCCCCTCACAAACTGATGTTCTTTTTTCATACAAATAAATTCATTCCAACCCCATACCCCCAAAGTCTTGTCCCGGAACCAACTCAAAAGTTCCAAGTCCAGCATCTCATCTGTGAACCTGTAAAGTCAAAACAAGTTATCTACTTCCAAGATGCAATGACAGAACAAAACTAGGGTAGACATTCTCATTCCAAAAGAGAAAAATAGGCAAAAAGAAAGGAGTAACCAGCCCCAAGCAAGTCCAAAACCCAGAAGGGTATACATTACATATTAAAGCTAGAGAGTGGCCGGGCTCGGTGGCTCAGCCTGTAATCCCAGCACTCTGGGAGGCCGAGGCGAGTGGATTGCCTGAGCCCATGGGTTCGAGACCAGCCCGGCCAACTTGGCAAGACCTCTTCTCTACAAGAAATCAAAATTTAGCCAGGCATGGCAGCATGCACCTGTAGTTCTGGCTGCTTGGAAGACTGAGGCGGAAGGATCACCTGAGCTCCATAGGTCGATGCTGGGGGAACAGTGAGCATGCCATGGAGTGAGACTCCCACTCAAAACAATGAAAACAAAAATAACAAAACTAGAGAGCAATCTCTTTTGACTCCATGTGCCACCTCCTGAACACAGATGTTCAGGGGTGAGCCCTCAATACCTAAGGCAGCCCCATTCCTGTGGCTTTGAGGGTACAGCCCATATAGAGTTGTATTCAGTGCCTGAAGCTTTCTCAGGCAGGTATTACATGCTAGCAGTGACTCTGAGGCAGGACAGTTTTTAATTTTTAGTAAGAAAGTGTCCAGACATCTTGCCGGCAAAGTAGCCCTGCAGACAGAATGAATTCTATGTGAACCCCCAGTTCACCCCATGCCCTTAGCTCACCAAAGGAAACTCCATTAAGGTGGTTCCTGGACCAGGAATCAAAAGCTATAGAAATGATAATAAGATCACCTTCTAGTTCATGAACGAGTACATTCAGAAGAATGGCAAGTCTCCTACAAAAACAAAATGTATGTTCTGGAAAAGTCCAGTCACCTCACCTATCAGAGGTAGAGAGATGGCAGTCTCTCCAAAGCAGCAGTAACCTGTGGTCTGCCATCATTAGCATATCAATAAGAGATAGCTATATCTACCTTTTTGTAAAAAAGCAAAAACATGGTCATTCTCCAAGATGCTGGTGCTGAGACACATTTTATATTTCTCCCCTTTTCTTTTCACTTTTTTTTTTTTGAGTTGGAGTCTCCTTCCACCTCAGTCTTCCAAGTAGCTGGAAAGCCTCTGACACTTTTTTTTACTGTTGTTTAGTAACCTACAGAAAATCTTAGCAAATCTGCCTTCCCCTTATTGGAAATGGATAGAAACAGACAATTTCCTATCCAAGCAGTCTGTTCATTCTAAAATGCTTATGCATCAGACCATTTCAAATGGCACTGTTGGAAAGTCCTTAATTAAACCTCACTGGCTGTCAGTCTCAAGTCACAGGTACACAGAACATCAGGGAAAGTTCTACACAGGTGGACACAGGGGGGCTGAGGACACTTGACTCAGATGGCCATCAGGATCCTAGGGATGCCTAGCATTACCACTTATGGCTTTGTTTTTCATCTTAGAATTTTCCTTTGAAGAATACAGCACACAAGAATTCAAAGGCAAAGTTCCGAGTTTTTTGAGGAACATGAATGAGAACATGAGTAATATACTCAATCTATACCCTTAGACTCCCAGTTAGGTAAACAAAAAAAAATTTGAGGTGGAGTCTCACTCTGCTACCTAGGCTGGAGTATAGTGGCACACTCATAGCCACTGCAGCCTCAACCTGATGGGCTCAGGTGACCCTTCTGTCTTAGCCTTCCAAGTAGCTGAAACCAGAGGCTCATACCACCATGCCCAGCTAATTTTTATTATTATTTTTATTTACTGTAGATACAAAGTCTCGCCATGTTAACCAGGCTGGTCTTGAATCCCTGGGGCTCGGCAATCCTCTTGCCTCTGCCTCCCAAATTGCTGGATTTATAGGTTACCACACCCAGACCAAATTTTAATAAATTGGAAAAATTAGAATTGGATGGTTTAAAGTAAAAGAAGTTAATACATTATTGTAATAAGATTTGGATTCAGTACAAATTAGCAGATAGTGAGGCTTGGAGTAAAAATGGGACTTTTAGCTTTAATAGCACATAGCAATTAGATTCATTCTGTAAGCAAGAACAAATGGTCTGAAGTTCCATGTTTACAGGTATTTTTTGCTTTATTTCACTACTTTGCAAAAAAAATTATATCCTGTGGGGTATTAGATGCCAGAGGCTAGATTTATAACTACAAATACCAAACTTCCAATTACAGAAAACTTTTGAGGTTTTTGTTGTTGTTGTTGTTTGAGTTGGATTCTCACTTTGTCACCCAGGCTTGAGTGTAGTGGCAGACTCACAGCTACCCAGCATCGACCCACTGGGGCCCAGGTGATCCGTCTCAGCCTTCCAAGTAGTTGGAACCACAGGTGCTCACTACTATGCCCAGCTAATTTTTTGACTTATTGTGGAGATGAAGTCTTGCCAAGTTACCCAACCTGTTCTCGAACCCATGGGCTCAGGCAATCCCCTCCCTTGGCCTCTCAAAGTGCTGGGATTACAGGTTTGAACCACCACACCCGGCCAACCTTTGAGGTTTTTAACAACCAAAACATTAAGGAAGAGGAACAACAACATGGAAGACAGCAGAACCAGCAGCAAACATTCCAACTGGCAGTTACCATTAGCAACAAAACTGCAGCTACCGGACAGAAACCTGGCAAGAACAAACCTGCTAAGGGGGACTGCATCTGTTGCTATAAATGCAGCCAACGGGGGCACTTAAAATTGCCCTGAAAAACCAAGACCTCCAACACCCTTTCCATTGTGTGGACCATAGTGCCATTGGGAAACAGCAAGTGCGCGTTCTTCCAGAGAGAAGAGGAAACGCTCGGTTCTAAAAAATGGTAGCCGCTAAGAGGCCCAAAAATCTTGTGCAAAGCAGCATGCCAACTTACAATCACCCAACAACCCCAGGTGAATATTAGGGTGCTAGAACCCAAATTAATTTCTTTTTTCTTTTTTCTTTCTTTTTTTTTTTTTTGTTTGAGTTGGAGTCTCACTCTGTCGCCCAGACTGGAGTGCAGTGGCCGCTCCTGGCCACCGCAGCCTCAACCTGCTGGGCTCTGGTGATCCTTCCCTTCAGCCTTCCAAGTAGCTGAATCTACAGGCGCGTGCTACCACGCCCGGCTAATTTTTGATTTATTGTAGAGATGAGGTCTCACCAAGTTGCCCAGGCGGGTCTCAAACCTTCAGGTTTAGACAATCCACTCACCTTGGCCTCCCAAAGCGCTGGGATTACAGGTTGAGTCACCGTGCCCGGCCCAAATTAATTTCTTAATTAACACAGGTGCCAGCCGTTTGGTTCTGGCCACCATGCTGACACTCATTCACTTATCCTTTACATTGCTAAATGTAAACATTAAATACTCATTTAAAACTGTGGGAAAAAATATAGTCTTGTCTTAATCAGAAGTTACTAAAAGGTTAATTCAAGGTGTACATTTTAAAAAGTAGCTACTTGGAAGGCTGAGGCGGAAGGATCGCCAGAGCCCAGCAGGTTGAGGCTGCGGTGGCTGGGAGCGGCCACTGCACTCCAGTCTGGGGGACAGAGTGAGACTCCAACTCAAACAAACAAACAAAAAAAGTAATCTATAAAAGAAGGTAAAAGGAAAGAACCAGCAAGTAGGAAAGAGAAATGTAAAGAAAGTTGTGAATATCAAGGTGCATCTTTGGTAATAAAGTTCTAAAGAAAGATAATAATTTTGTATAAGAAAGAAGCTTCTTGTATGGTAAATTTTTGTCCTATAATAGAGTGACTGGGAAAACGGAAGTATAGGACAAAAATAAAGGGTTCAGGCGTGTTGTAAAATGGTCTGTGTAAAGTTCACAGAAAGGAATATGTGAAGAAATTCTATAAATAAACAAGTTTGCAAAAAAAAAATGATTTAGTTATTTCTTTGAATTAACCATTAATATCACAATCACACCAAACTGATGTCAGGCCAAAATGCCATTATGTAAAAGTAACGGTTTTTTTAAAAACACTAATCTATCAAAATGTACATATATGAAGTCTAAGTAATTGGTTTAAAAGAAGAAGTAAGCGCTTAACATGTTTTATCAGAAAATAGAAACTTTAATTCATGCCTTTTGCTCACATAACCTTAATAATCTCTAGTAAGTAACTATAATCTTAAAATCAGTAAAATAGAATGCCTTCAAATTTTAAATATTTTTTCTGTTAGTCCATTGGTCAAATACTATCTCTGCTAGATGTTTTAAAATATAAAACTTTCCTTCTGTAATACTTAAGAAGTTGTCAGTAAACTTCTATCTTTAAATTCAAGCTACTAAAATATAAAGCCTAGCCCCAAGCATTGGTCTAAACTCTGCTTCTAAGACATATTTAAGATTACTTGGTTCCTAGGTTTTTACTAAAAATAAGTCACTGAAAGTTTTCATTGTAATTAGTGTGTGTAGTTAAATCTATCAAATATTAAAAAGATAATTTGGCCGGACACAGTGTAATCCCAGAATGCTGGGAGGTGGAGGTGAGAGGAATGTCTCAGCCCGGGGTTTTGAGAACAACCTGGGTAAGTTGGCAAGACCTTGTTTCTACAATAAATAATAATAAAAAGAAATTTTCTGGGTGTGGTAGCAGCTGCCTGTGGTTCCAACCACTGAGATGGAAGGATTGACTGGGCCCAACAGATCTAGTACTGGTCATGAGTGTGACCGTGAATATGCCACTACACTCCAGTCTAAGCTTCAGAGACTCCAACTCAAAAAAATAAAAATAAAATAAAATGAAATAGACAACTTCACATGCAAAACTTAAGGAAATATAAATGGCAGGTAAACTAACTGAATACAGAATGTTGAAAAGGTAATTTTTTATCCTAAGGTAAAATAATAAAAATAGGCCAGGCTCAGTGGCTCAGCCTGTAATCCCAGCACTTTGGGAGGCCGAGGTGTGTGGATTGCCTGAGTCCATGGGTTCGAGACCTGCCTGGGCAACTTGGCAAGACCTCATCTCTACAATAAATAAAAAATTAGCTGGGTGTGGTAGCACGCGCCTGTAGTTCCAGCTACTTGGAAGGCTGAGACGGAAGGATCGCCGGAGCTCAGCAGGTCGAGGCTGCAGTGGCTGGAAGCGGCCACTGCACTCCAGTCTAGGTGACAGAGTGAGACTCCAACTCAAAAAAAAAAAAAATTAATAATAATAATAATAATAATAAAGGCTTAAACTGGTAAAGTTTATGCCAGATTAATCATTTGTATGATAAAGTTAGCTAAAATCTACAGAGTGTGATTTCGTTTTCTATAAATTAAACATACTGATTATTGGTCAAAATGTAAGCCCCTATGTCAAAACAACAATGTTTTTAAAGCATTAATCTAGTCAAAATTAAATATGATTGGTTATAAAATTGTATTAAAATTAGTTTTAATGATCCTAATACACTTATGCAAGGATAAAAGTTGCTATTCTCTTTTTAGTAGGTTTTTGTATATTTTCAGGAAGTAATAAAAGGTTTTTGCGGCCGGACTCGGTGGCTCAGCCTGTAATCCCGCGCTTTGGGAGGCCAAAGTGAGTGAATTGCCTGAGCCCGCGGGTTCGAGACCCGCCTGGGCAACTTGGTGTCTCTACAATAAAAATATAAAAATTAGCCGGGCATGGTGGCACGCACCTGTAGTTCCAGCTACGTGGAAGGCTGAGGCGGAAGGATCGCAGGAGCCCAGCAGGTCGAGGCTGCAGTGGCCGGGAGCAGCCACTGCACTGCAGTCTGGGTGACAGAGTAAGACTCCAACTCAAAAAAAAAAAGATTTTTGCAAACTGCAGAGCAGTAAGGGGAGAAAAGACAAATTCAGCCAGTCTCCTGTTGTCTTTCTTTTTACTGCCTAAAGAAATTAATCTCCTCTATCAAAGAGTAAGGTTTTGCTTTTCAAATCTATAGGTTATAATTTAGCTAAATGAGTGGCTATTTTGCAATACTCTGTAATCCTGTGTTTTTATATCACGCTTTTACAACCTTTAATACTTAACAAACATTTCAACATGTAAATTTCAAGTTCTTGATTCAGTGTTTCTAAACTTTTATAAATTTTTTCTGTATTAAGTTTTCTGAAGTCACCTGGAAATTTAACTCAGTTGGTGTACTAAAATCACACAAAAACATTTTCAAGCAAAAAGGGATGTTTAACTTTCTCCTAAGATTATATTCATGTGTCATTTATGTGTATTCCAAAATTGCACAATTTTAATATATCCAACTATGTGATATTAACCACCTACATAAATTAATATCAGGTTATGGAATAAAAAAACTGCAACTATGATTAAAAATGAACGACTAAGCGGGGCTTGGTGGCTCAGCCTGTAATCCCGCGCCTTTGGGAGGCTGAGGTGAGTGGATTGCCTGAGCCCGCGGGTTCGAGACCCGCCTGGGCAACTTGGTGAGACTTCATCTCTACAATAAATCAAAAAATTAGCCGGGTGTGGTACCGGGCGCCTGTAGTTCTAGCTACGTGGAAGGCTGAGGCGGAAGGATCCCCTGAGCCCAGCAGGTCGAGGCTGTGGTGGCTGGGAGCAGCCACTGCACTCCAGTCTGGGCGACAGAGTGAGACTCCAACTCAAAAAAAAAAGTGACTATGTTGATCTAAGTTCACTTACGATTACCTTCCTGTCATACTCCTCAGGAGGAGGAAAAGCTGTCCCAATCAACGTGTGAGGGGGAACCGAAAAAATCAGAATTTATTTATAACAAATTGCGTAGGAGGAAGCCGGTGGCGGCCCCGTCAGCAGCCGGCGGCGGGGAGGCCGGTAGGAGGCGGCGGCGGTCCAGAGGGGCGGCGGCCGCGCGGCTCCCTGCAGACCAGGCCCGGCCGGGCCCGGAAGCTCCACAGCCTCAGCGTCCTCTACAAAAGCGAATCCAGGGCCGTGCGGCTCAAAGCCGCGTACGACGTGTCTTCTTTCAGCTTCCTCCAGAGGTCTAGTGTTCAGGAATTCCTGACCTTCACAAGTCAACTGACTGTGGAGCGCTCAGCAGAAGGCACCAGAGCGTCTGTCAAAGAACAAGACTATCTGTGCCATGTCTATGTCCGAAATGACAGTCTTGCAGGTGTGGTCATTGCTGACAATGAATACCCATCCCGGGTGGCCTTTACCTTGTTGGAGAAGGTACTAGATGAATTCTCCAAGCAAACCGACAGGATCGACTGGCCAGTAGGATCCCCTGCTACAATCAATTATACAGCTCTGGATGGTCACCTTAGTAGATACCAGAACCCACGAAAAGCTGACCCCATGACTAAAGTACGAGACCAAAATCATTCTGCACAACACCATGGAATCTTTGTTGGAGCGAGGTGAGAAGCTAGATGACTTGGTGTCGAAATCTGAGGTGCTGGGGATGCAGTCTAAAGCCGTCTATAAAACTGCCGGGAAACAAAACTCGTGCTGTGCAATCATGTGACGTGGCCCACAGAGACCCAGCGCTGGAATGTCACCGTCATTCACATCAGAACCACAGCCCCTGGAAAAGAAGAGACAGCCATAGACAAGGACCTGGAGGGGGGCACACGGCCATTTTTGTTTTTGGAGTTCCCAGGAGGAACCACTGAGGGTGGTGGAAGGGCAGGAAATGTTCACATTCACATGTCTTATAGTAATTTTTGGAAATAATTTGAGGCCCAAAGGTGTACTTCTGGGCAAATGAAGCCATAAACTCTGAGTGGCTCCTGCAGATGCGGAAGAGCTTGTTCTCAGTGAACCATGGGAAGGCTCTGTGAAGGAGGTCAGAGCCAGCTGTTTCTTGGCCTCGGTACATCTGGATTTTATGTGTACACTAAAGGTATTAACACTCCAGTGGGTGGGGTTGGGGGGAGGGGAGAGTCCCTGATGCCAGGGCTGGGGTGGGCATCAGGGACTCTCCTGGGGCTACTGTGGGAGGTGTGGGTGAGCCTATCACAGCGGTCACAGGTGGGCCAGCACTTCAGGCCCAAGGTCTGTTGGGGAGAAACAGCCACTGGGTCTCACAAAGTCTGAAACTTGTTTAGCTTGCCTTTCTGCTAAGGTTGGCTTCCCACTGAGGGCAGGGCCCATCCTAAGCAGTTTCCATTGAGGAGAACAGAAGTGACTGTGGGAGTGTTTGGAAGGAGCTTATGTGTGGGTGGGAGTCTGTGGGTCGTGGTTGTGTCGGCAAGCAGGCTGGGTCCCAAGCCCAGGAAAGTGGGTGTTCTTTGGTGTTTGAAGGGTCAGCTGGGAGTGCCATTTTCAGGGGAAGATCCAAACACAGGTGCACTCAGCTGCCCAGGGCCTGGGGGACATTTGCCTTGCACCTTGACTTGAACATCGCAGTCAAAGCAGTAGGTGCTGTCATCTCTCACAACTGGTTTTTATTTGCCTCTCTGGTTACAAGACTGCTTTGGCAGCCACCTGGGGCCTACCTGTTAAAATAAGTGTCTTTCCTGTGGGCACCAGAGGGAGGTGCCAGTTGGCCGAGGATTCCCAGCACCCCACCTGGTCCGGCCAGTGCAGGCCTACTAGTCTCTTCCTGGTCACAGGTGGCTGTGTGGGTGGTGAAGGCTGAGGGGTTGGTCTGAGCTGGTGCTTGCCCCCTAGCAGGAGGCCTGCCCATGGCCTGGATCCTCGAAACAGGCTGGAGCAGCCTAGGATGTTCTGGGTCCCTTGGGTTCTAGTGCCATGTTCCAAACTGCCTCTTCATGTTCTGCTGTGCTCAAGATACATCCCTGGGATCCAGTCTCCATGGAAGCCCCTGCTGGGATGGTGTCATCGAGTTTTGAACCAATGTGGTCTCATCCTTGGGAGCCCTGCCCTGAGCTTGCCACATTGTGGAGGGTTCCCACTCCTGGCCGGAAGTCCCAGTGGCCCTGAATCCCTGGGGCGAGCATGAAGGTGGGGTCTGCTGTGGTTTCTGAGTACCTCACCCCCGCTGGTTTACCTGCCACCACCCTTTTTCTCTGGGCACTGCTGGCCAAAGGACTTGGCCTACCCTGGAAATAGCCTGTTCATGTCATTTTTCTACTGCCACAGACACGCCAAGTCTCAGACCCAGCTGCTCACTGGTGCCTGGGTGGAGTGGAGCGTACCGGGATCTGAGCGAGAAAGAACAGTGGGATGTTGCCTCTTTTCCTCTCGCAGTTGAAGACTGGGGAGGCATGGGGTCAGGGGTGGAGATGTGAACTTGGGGAAGAGCAAGTGAGACCTTCACCTGTCTCTGCCTGCCCTTTCTGAGGGCTTTGCCTGGGTCAGCCCCTGCCCGTGCAGGGCAGGGAGGGTGGGTTTGACTCAGGCTCTGTGATAAGACAGAGAGCCCGTCCTGCATATTTCCTGCTCCTTGTGTTCTGATGTTAAATCATTTGGCAAGAGTGTATTTTAATAACTGCTGCCTAACTTTTCTCTGTGTTCCGTTTGAGAGGTTCTTGTCTGGATAAAGTTGTCTTTCGAAGTTCAGGAAAAAAAATTGTGTATTTCTTGTTATATGTATAACTTCAGTCACCTTCAAAGTATTCTCCATTTGATACAATACACCTATTGAAATGCTTTCTCCACTGCACAAAACAGTTTTTGAACTCATCTATTTTGATGCCTTTTAGTGCTTCTGTCATTTTCTGTTTCACCTCTTTCATACTGGCAAAACATTTCCCTTTGAAGATTTTCCTTCATCTGGGGAAACAAAAAAAGTCACTCAGGGCGACATCAGGTGAATAAGGCAGGTGGAGTGTGGGGATCATGCTGTTTTTGGTCAAAAACTGCCAAACACTCAACACGGTGAGGGCAGGTGCACTCATAAACTACCCACTACGAAATGGGCAAATGAGTTGAAAAAAAAAATCGCCAAAAACAATTCACAGAAGGCAAAAATAGCCTCTCACAGCAATCCTAGCTGGTGTGCTGACGCCCATGGGGGTCCTAGTGGGGAAAGCCTGTAGTACAAGGGACCCACCCTCCAAAAAATAATTCCAGGGTTTTTTTTGGGTCCCTCTCCTAACTGTCTGGGGAGACATGAAGTCATTTAAGAGCCCAAAAGCAGCTCCAGTCTCCAGGAATCACACCTTCCTCTACTCTTTTCTCCTGGTCTGCCTCCTTAATGCCTCAGGACCAGTAGGTGGTACCTGTCAATTAGGAAAATTGTTTCATGAACAACATCTATTATAAAACCTAAAAGTGGTATCTGAGATCTTTTTCAGGTATTGCCTACCCAGGCTGTCATCCACAGTTATTGTTTTACTTAATTCCTTTTTATAATCAGCTATAGAATTCTGGTAAGTGTTATTCAGTGCCAAATTGCTAACAACTTTTAAAATCTTCTTTTAAAAGTTTTAAAAAACTTTTGTGTCCTCGTGAGAATTCCTAATTCAACATAGGATTGCTAACAGAAAAAGAATTAACTGCATGAACAGAGTTAATAGAAACCAATAATTGTTTAACTTTTTTGTTTGAAGTGTTACTAATTATTTTTATTATATTTTTCAGAGTCAAAAGAAAACATTTTTTTTTTCCTTTTTTTTGAAGCTGGGGTCTCACTCTGTCACACAATCTGGAGTGCAGTGGCATGTTCACAGCTACTGCAGCTTCGACCTGCTGGGCTCAGACAATTCTTCCACCACCCTTCCAGCTGGAACTACAGGCACACACCACCACACCCAGCTAATTTTGGGATTTATTGTAGAGACAAAGTCTCCCCAAGTTGCCCAGGCTGTTCTTGAACCCCTGGGCTCAGGCAGTTCTCTCACCTCTGCCTCTGAAAATACTGGGATTACAGGCATGTGCCACCACACCAAACTGAAAAAAATTTTTTCTTAGGATAATTTATAAGTTTTTTACAGATAAGCTTACAAATACATCAGAAAGTATTTCCTGGGTACAAGTCTCCAAATGAATGTTTTTGGATTTATCTTCGGATTTCATGTGAGATTCACTTGAGATCCTAGTTCAAGTTACAGTCCAAAAAAATCTGTCAAATTGTCACTACAGTATAGAGATACATCAAAAACTCTAAAAGCTGCCAGGCACGGTGGCTCATGCCTGTAATCCCAACACTTTGGGAGGCAGAGGTGAGAGGATTGCCTGAGCCCAGGAGTTTGAGACCAGCCTGGGCAACTTGACGAGACCTCGTCTCTACAATACATCAAAAAAATTACCTGGGCATGGTGGCATGTGCCTATGGTTCTAGCTACTTGGAAGGTTGAGGAGAAGGATTGCCTGAGCCTAGCAGGTTGAGGCTGTAGTAGCCATGAACGTGCCACTGCAATCCAGAGTAAGACTGACCCCCCCCAAAAAAGAAACTTAAAGCTAGTTTATAAACTATTCCAAACATTAACTTGTTTTTCTTCTGTCTCCATAGTAATATCTTTTATAAAAGAGCTGTTTATCTACACTATCTATAGGGAACCAGCCCACTTACACTTCTATCTTTAAAAATTAGACACAGCTGTTTTATGAAACTGGTACAAGTAAAATACTTTTCTCTGAGGTTTATTTACTCAGCCTCTTCCTTGTTATAATCTCACTGCTGCTAACAGTAAAGCCACAAAAATTAAAGTTTATCATTTAAGTTATGCTAGTAACTGCAGGCCTTGTAGCCCTTCTACAAAAGGTAATCAGCTACCAACCAAATTGTCAATATGCTGCATTCCATAAAGCCGTAGGGCATGAACACAAGGCAGCCTAGTTATTTGTCAATTTATAACAAAGATGACCTTTGTTGCAGTTTTCAATACGTTGTTCCTCATTTTGATCTAAAGACCTAGTCAGGATGATCTTTACTATCCATTATTTCAGCATTCTGGTCATGGCCACTTAACCAATTTCTAAGGAGTTCCAAAATTTCCCTAGTCTTCTTGACTTCTAAGCCCTCTAGACTCTTTCTAGCCTGCTCCTCCAAATTCTTCCAACCTTTGCCCATCATTCATTCCAGAGCTGTTTCCACATTTTCAGGTATTTGTTATCAGCAACACACCCCTCTCAGTATAAATTTTGTCTTAATCTGTTTTCTGTTGCTTATAACAGAATACCAGAAACTGGATTATTTATAAAGAAAAGGAATTTATTTCTTGAAATTATAGAGGCTGAGAAGTCCAGGGTCAAGGGGCTGCATCTAGTGAAGTCCTTCTTGCTAGTGAGGACTTTCTGCAGAGTTCTGGGTTGGTGTGGGGTATCACATGGCCAGTGGCTGAGTGTGCTATCTCAGGTCTCTCCTCTTTTTCTTTATAGACTCCAGTCCTATTCCCATGATAACCTATTAATCCTTTATCCCAGTAGTCCATTAATTCATGAATGGGTTAATTCATTCAGGAGAGCTCTGACCCAAACACCTCTTAAAGGCCTCACCTCTCAGTATTGATACATTGGGAACTAAATTTCAACACGAGTTTTTTAGTTTTACTTTGTTGATTTTGAGTTGGAGTTTCGCTCTGTCACCCAGGCTGGAGTGTAGTGGCATGCTCACAACTACTGCAGCCTCAACCTACTGGACTCAGATGATCCTTCCACCTCAGCCTTCTAGGTAGTTGGGATTATAGGTGCATGCCACCATACCCAGTTAATTTTTTGATTTATTATAGAGACAAGGTCTCACCATGTTGCCCAGGCTGGTCTCGAACTCCTGGGCTCAGGCAATCCTCTTGCCTCGGCCTTCCAAAGTACAGGGATTGCAGATGTGAGCCACTGCACCCAGCCTCAACATGAGTTTTGAAGGGGCCAAATATTCAAACCATAAGCATATCTCCTGGTAGGGACATTATTCTCTTTGTAACTAAGACCTCTAGGCTAGCGGAGCATAAGGTTATGGGAACAGGATGGAAAAAATTGGTTCATGGGTCATTAGGGATAATATTAAGTGGTGCCATTCCGATTTCCATCACTTGATTCTTGGACTCATGAAGAAAGTGCAAGGGCTCTGGGTAGGAATCATCTTAGTATGCTTCAAACAAAGAAGCCAGGAAAGAAGACGGCAGGAGTGGAAGCAGGAAGAGTAGTTAGAACTTGCAGTGGGTCACCCTTTCCACTGCACTTAGAACAAAGTGAAGACTCCTCCCAGTGACTATAGGACCTTTCAAGAACTGCTTCTCCCTTTTTTGCCAGTATCTACTTGTGCCATGGTGGTCTATGAGATGACAGTGATGAATTGATAGTCATGACTTAAGCATTCTTGAGAGAGGGTCAGAGCAGAGGGAGAATTATTCGTGAGGTCACAGCCTCTGGAGCAGGGGTAGAGAGTTGCCCAAAAGTAAGACACAAATCTAGGTGACTGACTTGAATAAGTGTTGGTCATTGGCTGCATAAACAACCCTTACCCACCTTCTCACCTATCACATGTACAGCATAGCTTTTCCCTCAGGGTGAAGTAAAGACAAACTCTCTTAAGCAGTGTAGGCATGTGCCTGTATATATCTGTGTATGCCTATATATGTATCTTGCCTGTCTCTGTGTATGCCTGTGTGTCTTTTGTATATGTGTATGCACGAATTGCCTACTCACTCCTTCCCCTACCTCCTCCATCACAAATTCTCTGTGAGGCTTTCCCATCAACATCTACGGAGACTTCACAGTCAGCTCTCTTAGTAGCGGAGAGATCAGTAATAGCAATGGAAACCTCCACTAGCTACCTTTCTTAATCGTCATGATTTCATGAATACTTAATTATGGTTACCCAATAGAGGGTAAGTGCTGAAAACCTTAACAGTATAAAACTGTCTATCCAGGCTGGGTGTGGTGGCTCATGCCTGTAATCCCAGCACTTTGGGAGGCAGAGGCAAGAGTTTCGCCTGAGCCCAGGGCCTCAAGATCAGTCTGGGCACCTTGGCAAGACCTTGTCTCTACAATAAATTTTTTTAAAAATTAGCCAGCAGTGGTGGCTTGCACCTGTAGCTCCAGCTACTTGAAAAGCTGAAGTGGAAGGATCACCTGAGTTCAGCAGTTCAAGGCTGTAGTAGCTGCGAGCATGCCACTGCACTTCAACTTGGGCGAAAGAGTGAGACTCCGGCACGCACACACTTACACAGAAAAATTGTCTATCCATATATGTCTGAAAGTAATGAGATGGGATGTGGTAGAACTTTTTAATGTCTATACCAGGGAGTCGAAAGATACTGTCTCAATTGGATGGATCAACAAACAGATATTTGTGAATTTTAAGGTAACCAATTAATGTGTTTGGGTATATAACTGTAGTTGTATACACTTTATCATCTTCTCTGAGAACTTATTCATCTGATGAATTATACATGTATAGCACTAGGACACAATCTTGTTTGTATAATGCCTCTAATTCCTTCATTTCTACAACAGCTCTAGGCACCCTGTAGGTTTCTTGTAATTATCCATGAGGAGAGTTTAAGAAATGTTACCACACTGTGATAGCTATCTTCAAGATGACCTCCAACTATCACTGTTTCCTGGATTTCACACTTTTGTCAAGTTCTCTCTCACTGTACTAAGGTTAGTCTGTATGGTCATTAGCATGTGAGAATTAATGGTATGTGACTTTCAAGATCAGATCAAAAGACACTGTGACTTCCATATTGCTCGCTCTCTCCCTCTC
The DNA here is from genome assembly GCA_027257055.1 of Cephalopachus bancanus. NCBI lineage: Eukaryota > Metazoa > Chordata > Mammalia > Primates > Tarsiidae > Cephalopachus > Cephalopachus bancanus. Next base: position 5,033,723 of record JAPVLO010000067.1, read on the forward strand.
TCACCTCTAGCTTCGGGGGAAAGCAAGGTGCCCTGTCCTGCCAGCAAGGAAATGAGCTTGGAGTGGATTCTTCATCCCCAGTAAAACCTTGAAATGACTAGCAGCCCTAGACGACTGTTGGACTGCAATTTCAAGAAAGACTGCATCAGAACCACCAAGCCACTCTGCTTTGATTCCTCACCCTCAGAATCTTTGGGATAAAATGTTTTGGGATAGGTAATTTATTACACAGTAATACATTTCATGCACTTTAAACTAGATTTCAAGCATCTAGTTGGGAGTTTTAAAATGGCCGAAGCCAGGGTCTTTTTTTAAAAGAGTTTTTTGAACTGGCTGGCTACCAAGCAACAGCTGTGATGTCATCAGGATTTCAACAGTCACCAGGGCCTTGCCAACCACAGGCTGGTAAGTGTCACTTGGAAAGAGACTTGGCAGGTGAGCACATCTACTTCTGCTCTCTTCTTTACTTCCTGAAATAAGGTGAAAGACTAAGGGTTTCTCAAGCCAAATTTGGCTTTTAATATTCACTAGGTCCACTGACACACTCTTAATGGCTAGTGGTTACTGCCAGTTAAGATTGAATTGCTATCATCTAAATCTCTGGACTAATCCCTTTTAGATTTGAAGCCTTAACCCAGCGTAATGAGAGAAGAGATGTTTTAAGGGTTTTTTGTTTGTAACAATTTTTATATTGAGTCACAAAATTGTCAGGTAAAAGATTTTTGGCAAATCTTTAATGACTTTACTAATTTTACAAATGAAAACTTTATAATAACCAACATTTCCTAAATTCATAAAATATTTCAACTGAAAATATCAGGAGCCATATTTGAAAAATTACTTATTACTTAATATTTCTGTTTCCATCAATGATGAGCTAAGTAATATAGACCCAGAGCAGTTTTTAAACCCATTTTTTCTTTTATTTATTTATTATTTATTATTAAATTATTTTTTGGGCCAGGCATGGTGGCTCACTCCTGTAGTCCCAGCACTTTGGGAGACTAAGGTAAGAGGATCGCTTAAGCCCGGTCTGAGGCCACAGTCTGAGCTGTGATCACACCACTGCACTCCAGCCTGAGTGGCAAATCAAGAACCGCACACTCTAAAAAAAGTATCTCTTGGAATTTCTGGAATATGTTGTATTTTTATGTTCCTATTCTCGTTATCCTCACAACTTCACCCTTAATTGTAGATTTGATTTCTGGAATTATTCAAATGCCATTTAGAGCAAATGCTAAGTTATAAAAAAAAATCACTTATTCAAGTTTTTAAAATAATTTTTATTATATAGAGAACATACAGTATATATACATTTTTCTGACCATCCATCATCCCAAAAAAAACCCCTTCATGAATAAGGATAAAATTCTATTTTACCATAACACCCATAAATCCCTAACTATGTTCCTTCCCGATTCACTGTTGTCAGCTTAGTGTATTACTATTCCGGTTCTTTTTGTATTAATTTACATAAGTACGTACCATGATAAAACTGTATTATTCAGGGAATTGTGCCGTGACTAGCTGTGATGTTAAACCTACTATTTAACCTGTGCTCTGTTCTTCATTTGTAAGAGAGTCTACTACCACTTAATTTACACGATTGACATATTTACGGCAAGCTCTTGGTAAGCGCTGATTCCTAATGCCATTATTTGCTTTGGTGAGCTGAGATGCTTTAGTCTCAGCTGCTAGGAGTCTTTACTGATGTGCAGTGGTTGTCATCTTCCAGATCAGAGTACTTCTGAGTCTGGTGAAGTGTCTTTCCTTGTTCTCTTTGAGATTTTTTGAATCTTCTATCGGTTGCGGATTTTCAACGGTTATCGAGGTGAGCTGGATACACATTCTCCAACATCCTTCCCTTGGCCAAAAGCTCTCCCGCTACCTAGAACCCCACCCTAGTCCCTCAACATCACAATGGGGGTCCGGGCCTGCGGCGGGGAGGTCGATGGCTGGTGGCGCAGCCACAGGCCCCGCCCAGTTGCCCTCAGCTTGGTGCTCACGGCAAGAAAATCTACACCCACCGCCCGCCATCATCGCTGGTCACGCGCAGGTTGAAGGCCAGCACACCAGGAACTGTCGCCATCCGTCCCGGAAGTAGCCCCTCGCCGGGCGGAAGACCCACCCCGTCCACAAGCGCTCCGCTGTTTGGGGGCGGGGCCTGCCGCCGGCCGCGCCCTCAGGTTGGGGGCGCGGCCGGCGGCAGGCCGCTTTCCGTTGGCTGGGGGCGGAGCCTGCCGCCGGCCGCGCGCCACTGGCTGGGGGCGGGGCCTGCCTCCGGCCGCGCTCCACTGACTGGGGGCGGGAACTGCCTCTGGCCGCGCTCCTCAGGTTGGGGGCGGGGCCTGCCGCCGGCCGCGCTCCTCAGGTTGGGGCGGGCCTGGCGCCGGCCGCTCTCCGCGTACTGGGGACGGGGCCTGCTTCCGGCCGCGCTATACCAGCTGGGGGGCGGAGCCTGCCGCCGGCAGCGCTCCTCAGGTTGGAGGCGGGACCTGCCGCCGGCCACTCTCCGCGTGCTGGGGGCGGGGCTTGCCACCGGCCGCGTTCCGCAGGTCGGGGGCGGGGCTGCAGCCGGCCGCTCTCCGTGTGCTGTGGGCGGGACCTGCCTCCGGCCGCGCTATACTGGCTGGGGGCGGAGCCTGCCGCCGGCCACTCTCCGCGTGCTGGGGGCGGGGCCTGCCGCCGGCTGCTCTCCGCGTGCTGGGGGCGGGGCCTGGCGTCGGCCGCTCTCCGCGTGCTGGGGGCGGGGCCTGCCTCCGGCCGCGCTTCGCTGACTGGGGGCGGAGCCTGCCGCCGGCCGCGCTCCTCAGGTTGGGGGCGGGGCCTGCCGCCGGCTGCTCTCCGCGTGCTGGGGGCGGGGCCTGGCGCCGGCCGCTCTCCGCGTGCTGTGGGCGGGGCCTGCCTCCGGCCGCGCTTCGAAGGCTGGGGGCGGAGCATGCCGCCGGCCGCGCTCCTCAGGTTGGGGGCGGGGCCTGTTGCAGGCCGCGCCCCTTCTCCGCACGAAAGGGCCAGCTGGAATGGCGCTCTTTCTGTGTCTCTTCCTCCGGCGGCTGCCCTCGGGCCATCAGAGTCTAATACAGGAGCTGGGCTTGATGCCCGCTGTGGCACAGTGTACCCTGGCCTCCTCCCCGCCAACCCTCCGGGCTGTACACGAGAAAGCCTAACGTCGCTGTTGACATATGATACCCAATCTCAGTCTTTCCCGCCTCCTAGAAGTAAGCAGTTTTATCAGCTGTGTCCTGACTTCTATAGTTCACACTCACACAGAAATGTATTTATACGGTATATAGAACACCCGTATAGGCGAATTGCAGAACAACACGTAAAATAGCATACTGCAAGACAATAAAAACACAAACTCAAATCATATGTATTTTTTGTGTATATGTGTGTATATATATATACATGTGCACATATACATATATGTAAATATAGAAAATGAACGCAAACGTGTATGCATGCATATTTACCGATAAATACATATAAATATATTTGTATATACTCACAAAATCCTATAAATATATATAATACCCCAGTATATACAAATAAACAATATATTGATATATATACACACACATGTCCCCACAGAAAATAAATATTATTACTTGGAGTTTGCTTTTTTTTTTTGAGTTGGAGCCTCACTCTGTCGCCCAGACTGGAGTGCAGTGGCCACTCCCGGCCACCACAGCCTCGACCTGCTGGGCTCCGGTGATCTTTCCGCCTTAGCCTTCCAAGTAGCTGGAACTACAGGCGCATGCTACCACGCCCGGCTAATTTTTTTTGATTTATTGTAGAGATGAGGTCTCGCCTGCCCAGGCTGGTCTCGAACCCGCGGGCTCAGGCAATCCACTCACCTCAGCCTCCCAAAGGCGCGGGATTACAGGCTGAGCCACCAAGCCCGGCTAACAGGCATTATTAATCTATTATTTTATTAACTATGATGTGCTTCTTGCTTTAATACTCTGTAAGCAACTCTTTCTAGGAGGCCTCATTCCACCACAGACACTGGCTGACGATATCAAGATTAGAGAGACCACCCTGGTGGTCACCACACTTAATTTTCCTGTATTATGCTAACTTTTTCAGAGAGAATTGTCAATTTGTCGAACAACTCTAAGTGATAAGCTACGTCCTGAGCTCTCCTCCTATATTTACTTTTATTTTGACTGTAAAATTTGCGGCTGTTCCATCTGCCTAGAAAAATCCCTGTCGCCAGTCCCCGGAGGACCATGTGGTTTGATACTAATTGTGATTTTGTGAGCAATGTACTTAACATCTAAGATGTACAATGGAAATACCGTTCATGCCTACTTCACAGTTTTGTTGTAAATAGTAAACAGGCTAACATCTAAATCGCTTAGGAGAGGTACCTGGGACATACAAACCTCTCAGCAGTTTGTCCATATTAATGTTTGCCCCTATTGATGATACTTCCCCTTTGCTCCTAGGAGGTTGATTCGTCCTCGACACACTAAGTGACATCACTCAGGTCAGAGATACTCTGACCCTGATACTGTTGTCTCTTCATCGACCTTTTTCAATTACAATCTTTCTAAACAGTGTGATTTCTTCAGAGTTGTGTAATTTTCCATTTTCACCAACTCATTAAGGTGAGTCAGACATCTTGCTTTCCTTCTCTCTTGTTCCACCCCCCTGCCCCTCTCCTTGAAACTTGAAGTTCCAAGAATGGAGGAGATATTGGACATGGTATGGTAAAGTCAGTGCAAACACAGGAGGGGAACAGAGCCAGGTTTGGAGGAGAGATGGTCATATACTCCCCGGTGAGGGAAGGGGGTCATCAGATAAATATGTGAGAGATTACTGGGCATGGTGTCTTATGCTTTTAATCCCAGCATTTTGGGAAACTGAGGCAGGAGGATTGCTTGAGCCCAGGAGTTCGAGACCAGCCTGGCAGCAAAGCAAGAACCCGACTTCCACAAAATAAATAAATGAATTCGTAGAAAAAGTAGCTGGGTGTGGTGGCATATGCCTGTAGTCCTAGCTAGTCAAGAAGCTGAGACAGGAGGGTTGCCTGAACCCAGGAGTTCCAGGCTGCAGTGAGCTGAGATCATGCCACTGCATTCTAGTCTGGGCAACAAAGTGAAAGCCTGTCTCAAAAAACAAAAACAAAAGATTTATTTTTCTTTGTACGTGTGTCCAGCCAGCTAAATCTTAAATCTCAAGGCTCAGTAAACATGTATTCACAACTATTTCTCGTGCCTAATTTGGAATTTCATACCATGAAATACCACCACCCTTTGCTTTTATTCTCTGTCCTCTCTGTCATCCTATATACTCCTATCTCAGCTCTGCTTTCCACATCGTACTCCTGTCATTAATTTCAACATCTGCACGGATGACAATGCAACACCAAATCTCTGTGATATATTGTTTTCACCATTTTTCCAAGAGAGTAGGGAAAATGAAAACTTAGAATAAACAAGAGACTGGTGACCAGTGCCCTTCGAGGAAGTCCCTTAAAATCCCAATAGCTAGCCGGGCTCGGTGGCTCAGCCTGTAATCCCACGCCTTTGGGAGGCTGAGGTCAGTGGATTGCCTGAGCCCGCGGGTTCGAGACCCGCCTGGGCAGCGAGACCTCACCTCTACAATAAATCAAAAAATTAGCCGGGCGTGGTAGTGCATGCCTGTAATTCCGGCTACTCGGAAGGCTGAGACCGAAGGATCGTCGGAGCCCGGCAGGTGGAGGCTGCGGTGGCCAGCAGCGGCCACTGCACTCCAGTCTGGGCGACAGAGTGAGACTCCAACTCAAAAAAAAAAATCCCAATAGCTGTGTTTCCTGTATTTTCTGTGTGTAACACCATTTATATATGATGATTAAACAAAAGGGTGGTATTAAAAAATAAAAACCCTTAAGAGTGATGTCAGTGAACGTGGTAGAGCAGGGACCCCTGGATGTTTCCTCTCCCCAGAAACACTGAAAATACTGCCTCCAAATGTCAGAATCAACCTTATCAAAGCTCTGGAATGTAGTCAAAGGATAATGGCAACTAAGCAAGCATTTAAAAAGGAGAAAGTCCACTGAAACTGGGTAAAAGAAGATTTGACTTTTTTCTTTTTCAGATGGAGTCTCACTCCATCGCCCAGGCTGGAGTGCAGTGGCATGCTCAGGGCGACCCCAGCATCGACTTGCTGGGCTCCAGCAATCCTTCCTCCTCAGCCTTCCAAGTAGCCAGAACTACAGGCACATGCGACCATGCCTGGCCGATTTTGTTTTTTAGTTTATTGTAGAGACTAGGTCTTGCCAAGTTTCCCAGGCTGGTCTCGAATCTGCGGGCTCAGGCAATCCACTCACCTCTGCCTCCCAAAGCACGGGATTACAGGCTGAGCCACCGAGCCCAGCTGACTTTCTTCTTTTTCAGTTAGAGTCTCACTTCGTCGCACAGACTGGAGCGCAGTGGCATGTTCCTTCCGCTTCAGTCTTCCAAGTACCCGGAACTACAGACACATGTTATCATGCCTGGCCGATATTTTTTAAAAAACCATTGTAGAGACGAAGTCTTCCCAAGTTACCCAGAGTGGTCTTGAACTCGCGGGCTCAGGCATTCCACTGGCCTTGGCCTCCTAAAGTGCTGGAGTTATAGGCATGAGCCACCATGCCCAGCCAGCATTTTCTCTATTACGTTCACCAAGGCCCTAACAATGCACTTCTATTCTTGAATCAACATATGCCTTCTAAAGATTCGTCTAGATGAATAGGATGAAAGCTAAAAGGCGGTAACATATTTGGCAAAAAGTTATTATTTTTACACAAGGAATAAGTAAACTTTATCCTGTCAAATAGATCCCTAATTTAATCTTCCTCACAGTGTTGAACAGAATTAATGAGTTACATGTATAATTGCTATGGATTATATACAAGAGGGGCCTAGCATGGAATGATGTCACAATAACAGGCATTATTAATCTATTATTTTATTAACTGTGATGTGCTTATTACCTTAATACTCTATTAGCAACTCTTTTTAGGAGGCCTGATTCCACCACAGACACAGGCTGATGATATCAAGATTAGAGAGACCAGCCTGGTGATCGCCACACTTAATTTTCCTGTATTATGTTAAGTTGAGAAATTTTTTTCAGAGAGAATTGTCAACTTTTCCAACAACCCTAACTGATAAGCTACATCCTGAGTTGTAGGATTTGCGGGTGTTCCATTCTGCCTAGAAAAATCCCTGTCCCCAGTCCCCTGAGGACCATGTGGTCTGATACTTATTGTAATATTGTTGGCAATGAACTTAACCTCTAAGATGGAAAATGGAAATGCTGTTCATACCTACTTCACTGTTATGTTGTAAGTAGAAAGTAGTGGTATCTAAATCACTTAGGAGAGGTACCTGGGACGTAGGAACCTCTCAGCGGTTCGCCGGTATTAATGTGTGCCCTTATTGATACTTCCCCTTTGCTCCTAGGAGGTTGATTCGTCCTCGACACACTGAGTGACATCAGTCAGGTCAGATATACTCTGACCCTGAGAGTCGGGCCTTTTCATCGGCCTTTTTCAATTAGAATATTCCTAAACAGCGTGATTTCTTCACAGTTGTGTAATTTTCGATTTTCACCAACTCAATAAGGTGAGTTAGAATCTTGCCTTCCTTTTCTCCTGTTCCACCCCTGCCCCTGTGCTTGAAACCTGCAGTTCCAAGAATGGAGATGTTGGACATGGTGTGGTAAAGTCAGCCCAAACACAGGAGGGGACTAGAACCAGGTTGGAGGGGAGATGGTCATATACTACCCGGTGGGGGAAGGGGGTCATCAGATAATTATGTGAGAGATGCTGGGGCATGGTGTCTTATGCTGATAATCCCAGAACTTTGGGAGGCTGAGGCAGAAGAATTGCTTGAGCCCAGGAGTTTGAGACCAGCCTGGCAACAAAGGAAAACCTGACCACTACTAAATAAATAAATGAATTCATAGAAAAAATAGTTGGGTATGGTGGCACAGGCCTGTAGTCCTAGCTACTCAGCAGGCAGAGGCCGGAAGGTTGCTTGAGCCCAGGAGCTCCAGGCTGCAGTGAACTGAGATCGTGTCACTGCACTCTAGTCTGGGTGACAAAGTGAAAGCCTATCACGCACACAAAAAACAAAACCAAAAGATTTATCTTTCTTTGTATGTTTGTCCAGCCAGCTTAATCTTAAATCTCAAGGCTCAGTGAATATGTATTCACAACTATTTCTCGTGCCTCATTTGAAACTTCTTACCATGAAATACCACCACCCTTTGCTTTTATTCTCTGACCTCTCTGTCATCCTGTATAGTCAGTCCATTCTCAGATCTGGTTCCCTCATCCCACTCCTGTCATTAATTTCACCATCTGCGCGGATGACAACACAACACCAAATCTCTGTGACATATTGTTTTCACCATTTTACCAAGAAAGTAGAGAAATGGAATCTTAGAATCACCAAGAGACTGGTGATTGGTGCTCTTGGAGGGACTCCCTGAAAATCCCATTGGCTGTGGTTCCTGTATTTTCTGTGTATAACACCATTGATATATGATGACAAAACAAAAGAGTGGTCTTAAAAAATAAAAACCCTTAAGAATGATGTCAGTGAATATGGTAGAGCAGGGATCCCTGGAGGTTTCCTTTCCCAGAAACATTGAAAATACTGGCTCCAAAGTGTCAGAATCAACCTTATCAAAGCTCTGTAATATAGTCAAAGGATTATGGCCACTAACCAAACTTTTAATCAGGAGAAAGTCCACTGAAACTGGGTAAAAGAAGATTTGACTTTCTTCTTTTTCAGTTAGAGTCTCACTCCGTTGCCCAGGCTTGAGTGCAGTGGCATGTTGAGGGTCACCCCAGCTTTGACCTGGTGGGCTCCAGCAATCCTTCCTCCTCAGGGTTCCTAGTAGCAGGATCTACAGGCACATGCTTCCATGCCTGGCCAAATTTTTGATTAATTTATTGGAGAGGAGAGTTCTGGCCCAGTTGCCCAGGCTGGTCTTGAACCCATGGGATCAGGCATTCCACTCGCCTTGGCCCTCCAAAGTGCTGGAATTATAGGCATGAGCCACTGTGCCCGGCCAGGATTTTCTCTGTTATGTTCACCAAGGCCCTAACAGTGCATTTCTTTCCTTGAATCAACATATGTCTTCTAAAGACTCGTCTAGATGAATAGTTGAAAGCTAAAAGGCGGTAACATATTTGGCAAAAAGTTATTATGTTTACACAAGGAATAAGTAAACTCTATCCTGTAAAATGGATCCCTAATTTAATCTTCCTCATAGTGTTGAACAGAATTAATGAGTTACATGTATAATTGCTATTTTATATACAAGAGGGGCCTAGCATGGAATGATGTGACAATAACAGGCATTATTCATCTATTATTTTATTAACTATGATGTGCTTATTATCGTAATACTCTGTAAGCAACTCTTTCTAGGAGGCCTCATTCCACCACAGACACTGGCTGAAGATATCAAGATTAGAGAGACCACCCTGGTGGACACCACACTTAATTTTCCTGTATTATGCTAAGTTGAGATATTTTTATCAGAGAGAATTGTCAATTTTTCAACAACTCTAAGTGATAAACTACATCCTGAGCTCTCCTCCTATATTTACTTTTATTTTTGCTGTAGAATTTGCAGCTGTTCCATCTGCCTAGAAAAATCCCGGTTCCCAGTCTCCTGAGGAGCATGTGGCCTGATACTAATTGTGATATTGTGAGCCATGTACTTAACCTAAGATGTACAATGGAAATACCGTTCATGCCCACTTTACAGTTTTGTTGTAAATAGTAAACAGGTTAACATATCTAAATCGTTTAGGAGATACCTGAACTTATGAACCTCTCAGTGGTTCGCCGGTATTAATGTCTGCCCTTATTGATGGTACTTCCCCTTTGCTCCTAGGAGGTTGATTCGTCCTTGAAACACTGATTGACATCACTCAGGTCAGAGATACTCTGACCCTGAGAGAAGGGCCTTTTCATCGGCCTTTTTCAATTAGGATATTCCTAAACAGCGTGATTTCTTCACAGTTGTGTCATTTTCGATTTTCACCAACTCATTAAGGTGAGTTAGACATCTTGCTTTCCTTTTCTCCTGTTCCCCCCCTGCCCCTGTCCTTGAAATCTGCAGTTCCAAGAATGGAGGAGATGTTGGACACGGTATGATAAAGTCAACCCAAACACAGGAGGTTACAAGAACCCGGTTTGGAAGGGATGGTCATAAACTCCCAGTTACGGAAGTGGGTCATCAGATAATTATGTGAGAGATGGTGGGGCACGGTATCTTATGCGTATAATCCCAGCACTTTGGGAGGCTGAGGCAGGAGGATTGCTTGAGCCCAGGAGTTCGAGACCAGCCTGGCTACAAAGCAAGACCTGACCTCTACTAAATAAATAAATAAGTTCTTAGAAAAAGTAGCTGGGTGTGGTGGCACAGGCCTGTAGTCCTAGCTACTTAATAGGCTGAGGCAGGAGTGTTGCTTGAGCACAGGAGCTCCAGGCTGCAGTGAGCTGAGATCGTGTCACTGCACTCTAGTCTGGGTAACAAAGTGAAAGCCTATCTCAAAAAAAATAAAACAAAAAACTAAAAAGATTTATCTTTCTTTGTGGGTTTGTTCAGTCAGCTAAATCTTAAATCTCAAGGCTCAGTAAATATATATTTGCAACTATTTCTCATGCCCCATTTGAAACTTCTTACCATGAAATACCACCACCCTTTGCTTTTATTCTCTGACCTCTCTGTCATCCTGTATAGTCAGTCCATTCTCAGCTCTGGTTCCCTCATCCCACTCCTGTCATTAGTTTCAACATCTGCACAGATGACACACAACACCAAATCTCTGTGATATATTGTTTTCATCGTTTTCCCAAGAAAGTAGGGAAAATGGAGACATAGAATAAACAATAGCCGAGCTCGGTGGCTCAGACTGTAATCCTGCGCCTTGGAGGGCTGCGGTGAGTGGATTGCCTGAGCCCGCGGGTTTGAGACCCACCTGGGCAACTTGGCAAGACCTCATCTCTACAATAAATCAAAAAATTAGCCAGGCATGGTATCGTGCACCTGTAGTTCCAGCTACTTGGAAGGCTGAGGAGGAAGGATCGCCGGAGCCCAGCAGGTCGAGGCCGCGGTGGCCGGGAGTGGACACTGCACTCCAGTCTGGGCGACAGAGTGAGACTTCGACTCAAAAAAAAAAGAAAAAAAAATAATAATAAACAATAGACTGGTGATTTGTCCTATTGGAGGAACTCTCTGAAAATCCCGATGGTTGCTTTTCCTGTATTTTCTGTGTGTAACACCATTGATATATGATGAACAAACAAAAGAGAGGTATTAAAAAATAAAAACCCTTAAGAATGATGTCGGTGAGCATGGTTGAAGCCAGGGACCTGTGGAGGTTTCCTCTCCCCAGAAACATTGGAAATACTGGCTCCAAAATGTCAGGCTCAACCTTATCAAAGCTTAGGAATATAGTCAAAGGATTATGGCAACTAAGCAAGCACATAATCGGGAGAACATTCACTGAAACTGGGTAAAAGAAGATTTGACTTTCTTCTTTTTAAGTTAGAATCTCACTCCATGGCCCAGGCTGGAGTGCAGTGCCTTGTTGAGGGTCACCCCGGCGTCGAACTGCTGGGCTCCAGCAATCCTTCCTCCTCAGCCTTCCAAGTAGCCGGAACTACAGTTACATGCTACCATGCCTGGTGGAATATTTGATTAATTTATTGTAGAGGCGAGTTCTGGCCAAGTTACCCAGGCTGGTCTTGAACCCATGGGATCAGGCATTCCACTCGCCTTGGCCTCCCAAAGTGCTGGAATTTAGGCATAAGCCCCCATGCCCAGCCAGGATTTTCTCTGTTATGTTCACCAAGGCCCTAACAGTGCACTTCTTTTCTTGAATCAACATATACCTTCTAAAGATTCATCTAGATGAATAGCATGAAAGGTAAAAGGCGGTAATATATTTGGCAAAATGTTATTATTTTTACACAAGGAATAAGTAAACTTTATCCTGTAGTATGGATCCCTAATTTAAATCTTCCTCATAGTGTTGAACAGAACTAATGAGTTACATGTATAGTTCCTATGGATTATATATAACAGGGGCCTAGCATGGAATGATGTCACAATAACAGCCATTATTAATCTATTATTTTATTAACTATGATGTACTTATCACTTTAATACTCTATAAGCAACTCTTTCTAGGAGGTTTCATTCCACCACAGACACAGGCTGTCGATATCAAGATTAGAGAGACCACCCTGGTGGTTGCCAAACTTAATTTTCCTATATTATGAGAAGTTGAGATATTTTTTCAAAGAAAATTTCAACTTTTCCAAAAACTCTAAGTGATAAGCTACATCCGGGGGTCTCCTACTATATGTACTTTTATTTTTGATATAGGATTTGCGGCTGTTCCAGCTGCCTAGAAAAATCCCTGTCCCCAGTTCCCTGAGGACCATGTGGCCTGATACTAATTGTGATATTGTGAGCCATGTACTTAACGTCTATGATGGAAAATAGAAATACCGTTCATACCTACTTCACAGATTTGTTTAAATAGTAAATAGGCTAACACATCTAAATCCCTAGGAGAGGTACCTGGGACGTAGGAACCTGTCATCGGTTCACCGGTATTAATGTCTGCCCTTATTGATAATACTTCCCCTTTGCTCCTAGGAGATTGATTCGTTCCTGAAACACTGATTGACATCACTCAGGTCAGAGAGTAGGGCCTTTTCATTGGCCTTTTTCAACTAGAATATTCCTAAACAGCGTGATTTCTTCACAGTTGTGTACTTTTCAATTTTCACCAACTTACTAAGGTGAGTTAGACATGTTGCTCCACTTTTCTCCTGTTCCACCCCTACCCCTGTCCTTCAATACTGCAGTTCCAAGAATGGAGATGTTGGTCATGGTATGCCAAAGTCAGCCCAAACACAGGCGGTGACAAGAGCGAAGGTGGAGAGGAGATGGTCATATACTTCCCGGTGGGGAAGGGGGTCATCAGATAATTATGTGAGAGATGGCTGGAAATGGTGTCTTATCCTTATAATCCCAGCACTTTGGGAGGCTGAGGCAGGAGGGTTACTTGAGCCCAGGAGCTCCAGGCTGCAGTGATTTGAGATCGTGTGACTGCACTCTAGTCTGTGTAACAAAGTGAAAGCATATCTCAAAAACAAAAAAACAAAAGTTTTATTGTTCTTTGTATGTTTGTCCACCCAGCTTAATCTTAAATCTGAAGGCTCAGTAAATTTGTATTCACAACTATATCTCGTGCCTCATTTGAAATTCATACCATCAAATACCATCTCACTTTGCTTTTGTTCTCTGACCTGTCATCCTGTGTAGTCCTTTCTCAGCGCTGATTCCCTCATCCCACTCCTGTCATTAGTTTCAACATCTGCACGGATGACACAGCAACACCAAATCTCTGTGATATATTGTTTTCACCATTTTCCCAAGAAAGTAGAGAAATGGAAACTTAGAATCACCAAGGGACTGTTGATTGGTGCTCCTGGAGGGACCTCCTGAAAATCCCAATTCTGTGTTTCCTTTATTTTCTGTGTGTAACACTATTGATATATGATGAACTAACAAAAGAGTGGTATTAAAAAATGAAAATCCTTAAGAAAGATGTCAGTGAACATGGTAGAGCAGGGACCCCTGGAGGTTTCCTCTCCCCAGAAACATTGAAAATACTGACTCCAAAATGTCAGAATCAACCTTATCAAAGCTCTGGAATATAGTCAAAGAATATGGCCACAAAGCAAGCATTGAATCAGGAGAAAGCCCACTGAAACTGGGTAAAAGAAGATTTGACTTTCTTTTTTTTTCAGTTAGAGTCTCACTCCATCACCCTGGCGGGAGTGCAGTGGCATGTTGAGGGCCACCCCAGCGTCAACCGCTGGGCTGCAGCAATCCTTCCTCCTCAGCCTTCCAAATAGCCGGAACTACAGGCAAATGTTAACATGCCTGACTGAGTTTTTGATTAATTTATTGATGAGGCAAGTTCTGGCCAAGTTGCCCAGGCTGGTCTTGAACCCATGGCATCAGCCATTCCACTCGCCTTGGCCTCCCAAAGTGCTGGAATTGTAGGCATGAGCCACCATCCCCAGCCAGCATTTTCTCTATCATGTTCACCAAGGCCCTAACAGTGCACTTCTTTTCTTGAATCAACATATGCCTTCTAAAGACTCGTCTAGATGAATAGGATGAAAGCTAAAAGGTGGTAATATATTTGGAAAAAGTTATTCTTTTTACACAAGGAATAAGTAAACTTTATCCTCTAGTATGGATCCCTCATTTAATCCCTCATAATGTTGCACAGAAGTAATGAGTTACATGTATAGTTCCTATGGATTATATACAAAAGGGGCCTGGCATGGAATGATGTCACAATAACAGCCATTATCAATCTATATTTTATTATTTATGATATACTTATTATGTTAATACTCTATAAGCAACTCTTTCTAGGAGGCCTCATTCCACCACAGACACTGGCTGAGGATATAAAGTATAGAGAGACCACCCTGGTGGTAGCCACACTTAATTTTCCTGTATTATGCTAAGTTGAGATATTTTTTTCAGAGAGAATTGTCAATTTTTCCAACAGCTCTAAGTGATAAGCTGCATCCGTAGCTCTCCTCCTATTTGTACTTTTATTTTTGCTGTAGCATTTGTGGCTGTTCCATCTGCCTAGAAAATCCCTGTCACCAGTCCCCGAAGACCATGTGGTCTGATACTAATTGTGATATTGTGAGCAATGTACTTAACCTCTATGATGGAAAATGGAAATACCGTTCATGCCTACTTCGCAGTTTTGTTGTAAATAGTCAATAGGCTAACAATCTAAATCGTTTAGGAGAGGTACCTGAACTTAGGAACCTCTCAGCGGTTCGCTGGTATTAATGTCTGCCCTTACTGATGATACTTCCCCTTTGCTCCTAGGAGGTTGATTCATCCTTGAAACACTGATTGACATCACTCAGGTCAGAGATATCTGACCCTGAGAGTAGGGCCTTTTCATCGGTCTTTTTCAGTTAGAATATTCCTAAACAGCGTGATTTCTTCAGTTGTATAATTTTCGATTTTCACCAACTCATTAAGGTGAGTTAGTCATTGTATTCCCTTCTCTCCTGTTCCACCTCTGCCCCTGTTCTTGAAACCTGCAGTTCCAAGAATGGAGGAGATGTTGGACATGGTATGGTAAAGTCAGCCCAAACACAGGAGGGGACTAGAACCAGGTTGGAGGGGAGATGGTCATACACTACCCTGTGGGGGAAGGGGGTCATCAGATAATTAAGTGAGAAATGGTGGGGCATGGTGTCTTATTCTTATAATCCCAGCACTTTGGGAGGCTGAGGCAGAAGAATTGCTTGAGCCCAGGAGTTCGAGACCAACCTGGCAACAAAGCAAGACCTGACCTCTACAAAATAAATAAATGAATTCATAGAAAAAGTAACTGGATGTGGTGGCACAGGCCTGTAGTCCTAGCTACTCAGCAGGCTGAGGTCGGAGGGTTGCTTGAACCCAGGAGCTCCAGGCTGCAGTGAACTGAGATCGTGCCACTGCACTCTATTCTGCATAACAAAGTGAAAGCCTATCTAAAAAAAAAACCAAAAAAACCAAAGATTTATCTTTCTTTGTATGTTTGTCCAGCCAGCTTAATCTTAAATCTCAAGGCTCAGTGAATATGTATTCACAACTATTTCTCGTGCCTCATTTGAAACTTCTTACCATGAAATACCACCACCCTTTGCTTTTATTCTGTGAGCTCTCTGTCAGCCTGTATGGTCTTTTCTCAGCTCTGGTTCCCTCATCCCACTCCTGTCATTAATTTCAACATCTGCACGGATGACAACGCAACACCTAATCTCTGTGATGCATTGTTTTCACCATTTTTCCAAGAAAGTAGAGAAATGGAATCTTAGAATCACCAAGAGACTGGTGATTGGTGCTCTTGGAGGGACTCCCTGAAAATCCCATTGGCTGTGGTTCCTGTATTTTCTGTGTATAACACCATTGATATATGATGACAAAACAGAAGAGTGGTCTTAAAAAATAAAAACCCTTAAGAATGATGTCAGTGAATATGGTAGAGCAGGGACCCCTGGATGTTTCCTCTCCCCAGAAACATTGAAAATACTGGCTCCAAAGTGTCAGAATCAACCTTATCAAAGCTCTGTAATATAGTCAAAGGATTATGGCCACTAAGCAAACTTTTAACAGGAGAAAGTCCACTGAAACTGGGTAAAAGAAGATTTGACTTTCTTCTTTTTCAGTTAGAGTATCACTCCATCGCCCAGGCTTGAGTGCAGTGGCATGTTGAGGGCCACCCCAGCTTTGACCTGCTGGGTTCCAGCAATCCTTCCTCTTCAGAGTTCCAAGTAGCCAGAAGTACAGGCACATGCTACCATGCCAGGTCAAATTTTTGATTAATTGATTGGAGAGGCAAGTTCTGACCCAGTTGCCCAGGCTGGTCTTGAACCCATGGGATCAGGCATTTCAGTTGCCTTGGCCTCCCAAAGTGCTGGAATTGTAGGCATGGACCTCCATGTACGGCCAACATTTTCTCTATTATGTTCACCAAGGCCCTAACAGTGCACTTCCTTCCTTGAATCAACATATGCCTTCTAAAGACTTGTCTAGATGAATAGGACGAAAGCTAAAAGGCGGTAATATATTTGGCAAAAAGTTATTATTTTTACACAAGGAATATCTAAAGTTTGTCCTGTAAAATAGAATTCTCATTTAATCTACCTCACAGAGTTAAACAGAATTAATGAGTTACATGTATAATTGCTATGGATTATATACAAGAGGGGCCTATCATGGAATGAAGTCACAATAACAGGCATTATTGATCTATTATTTTATTAACTCTGATGTGCTTATTACCTTAATACTCTATAAACAACTCTTTCTAGGAGGCCTCATTCCACCGCAGACACTGGCTGACAATATCAAGATTAGAGAGACCCACCCTGGTGGTTGCCACACTTAATTTTCCTGTATTATGCTAAATTGAGATATTTTTTTCAGAGACAATTGTCAATTCTTCCAACAACTCCAAGTGATAAGCTACATCCTAAGCACTACTCCTATAATTACTTTTCTTGTTGCTGTAGGATTGTGGCTGTTCCATCTGCCTAGAAAAACCCCAGTCCCCAGCCCCCTGAGGACCATGTGGTCTGGTAATAATTGTGATTTTAGCCGGGCTCGGTGGCTCAGCCTGTAATCCCACGCCTGTGGGAAGCTGAGGTGAGTGGATTGCCTGAGCCCGCGGGTTCGAGACCCGCCTGGGCAGCGAGACCTCATCTCTACAATAAACCAAAAACTCAGCTGGGCGTGGTAGTACATGCCTGTAATTCCGGCTACTTGGAAGGCTGAGGTGGAAGGATCGCCGGAGCCCGGCAGGTCGAGGCTGCGGTGGCCGGGAGCGGCCACTGCACTCCAGTCTGGGCGACAGAGTGAGACTCCAACTCAAAAAAACAAAACAAAACAAAACAAAAAAATAATAATTGTGATTTTGTGAGCAATGTCCTTAACCTCTAAGATGAAAAATGGAAATATCGTTCATGATACTTCACAGTTTTGTTGTAAATAGTAAAGGGTTAACATACCTAAATCGCTTAGGAGAGGTACCTGGGACGTAGAAACCTCTCAGCGGTTCGCCAGTATTTTTATTTTATTTTATTTTATTTTTGAGTTGGAGTCTCACTCTGTCGCCCAGACTGGAGTGCAGAGGCCGCTCCCGGCCACCGCAGCCTCGACCTGCTGGGATCCCGCGATCCTTCCGCCTCAGCCTTCCGAGTAGCCAGAATTACGGGCATGCGCTACCACGCCCCGCTGATTTTTTTGATCTATTGTAGAGATGAGGTCTCGCTATCCAGGTGGGTCTCGAACCCGCAGGCTCAGGCAATCCACTCACCTCAGCCTCCCAAGGGCATGGGACTACAGGCTGAGCCACCGAGTCGCCGGTATTAATGTCTGCCCTTATTGATGATACTTCCCCTTTGCTCCTAGGAGGTTGATTCGTCCTTGAAACACTGACATCACTCAGATCAGAGATACTCTGACGCTGAGAGTAGTGCCTTTTCATTGGCCTTTTTCTATTAGAATATTCCTAAACAGCGTGCTTTCTTCACAGTTGTGTAATTTTTGATTTTCACCAACTCATTAAGGTGAGTGAGACATCTTGCTTTCCTTTTCTCCTGTTCCATCCCTGTCCTTGTCCTTGAAACCTGAAGTTCCAAAAATGGAGGAGATGTTGGACACGTTATGGTCATCCCCAAACCCAGGAGGGGAGTATAGAACCAGGTTGGAGGGGAGAAGGTCATATACTCCCCGTGGGGGAAAGGGGGTCATCAGATAATTATGTGAGATATGACTGGGCACGGTGTCTTATCCTTATAATCCTGGCCCTTGGGGAGGCTGAGGCAGGAGTGTTACTTGAGGCCAGGAGTTGTAGACCAGCCTGCTAACAAAGCAAGAGCTGACCTCTACAAAATAAATAAATGATTTCATGTGGTGGCACATGCCTGTAGTCCTAGCTACTCAACAGGCTGTGGTAGGAGGGTTGCTTGAGCCCAGGAGCTCCAGGCTGCAGTGAGCTGAGATCATGCCACTGCACTCTAGTCTGGTAACAAAGTGAAAGCCTGTCTGAAAAAAAAAATACCAAAAGATTTATCTTTCTTTGTATGTTTGTCCAGCTAGCTAAATTTTAAATCTCGAGGCTCAGTAAATGTATATTTGCAACTATTTCTCGTGTCTCATTTGAAACTTCCTACCATGAAATACCACCACCCTTTGCTTTTATTCTCTGACCTCTTTGTCATCCTGCATAGTCCATTCTCAGCTCTGGTTCCCTCATCCCACTCCTGTCATTAGTTTCAACATCTGCACAGATGACACAGCAACACCAAATCTCTGTGATATATTGTTTTCACCATTTCCCCAAGAAAGTAGGGGGGAAATGCAGACATAGAATAAACAATAGACTGGTGATTGGTCCTATTGGAAGAACTCCCTGAAAATCCCAATGGCTGTGTTTCTTGTATTTTCTGAGTGTAACGCCATTGATATATGATGATCAAACAGAAGAGTGGTCTTAAAAAATAAAAATCCTTTAGAATGATGTCAGTGAATACGATAGAGCAGGTACCCCTGGAGCTTTCCTCTCCCCAGAAACATTGAAAATACTGGCTCCAAAATGTCAGAATCAACCTTATCAAAGCTCAGGAATATAGTCAAAGGATTATGGCAACTAAGCAAGCACATAATCGGGAGAACATTCACTGAAACTGGTTAAAAGAAGATTTGACTTTCTTCTTTTTCAGTTAGCGTCACTCCGTGGCCCAGGCTGGAGTGCAGTGGCATGTTGACACCCACCCCAGAGTCGACCTGCTGGTCTCCAGCAATCCTTCCTCCTCTGCCTTCCAAGTAGCCGGAACTGCAGGCACATGTTACCATGCCTGGCCGAATATTTGATTAATTTATTGTAGAGGCGAGTTCTGGTCAAGCTACCCAGGCTTGTCTTGAACCCATGGAATCAGGCATTCCACTCGCCTTGGCCTCCCAAAGTGCTGGAATTGTAGGCATGAGCCACCATGCCCATTCAGCATTTTCTCTATTATGTTCACCAAGGCCCTAACAGTGCACTTCTTTTCTTGAATCAACATATGTCTTCT
Source organism: Cephalopachus bancanus (assembly GCA_027257055.1). NCBI lineage: Eukaryota > Metazoa > Chordata > Mammalia > Primates > Tarsiidae > Cephalopachus > Cephalopachus bancanus. The sequence goes on from JAPVLO010000067.1 coordinate 5,053,402, forward strand.
AAAGACTTGTCTAGATGAATAGTATGAAAGCTAAAAGGCAGTAACATATTTGGCAAAAAGTTATTATTTTTACACAGGGAATCAGTAAACTTTATCCTGTATTATGGATCCTTCATTTAATTTCCTCACAGTGTTGAACAGAATTAATGAGTTACATGTATAGTTCCTATGGATTATATACAAGAGGGGCCTAGCATGGAATGATGTCACAATAACAGCCATTATCAATCTATTATTTTATTAACTATGATGTGCTTATTACCTTAATACTCCATAAGCAACTCTTTCTAGGAGGCCTCCTTCTGTCACAGACACGGGCTGACTGTACCAAGATTACAGAGACCAGCCTGGTGGTCACCAAACTTAATTTTCTTGTATTATGCTAAGTTGAGATATTTTTTTCCAAGAGAATTTTCAATTTTTCCAACAACTCTCAGTGATAAGCTACATCCTGAGCTCTCCTCCAATATGTACTTTTATCTTTGCTGTAGGATTTGAGGCTGTTTCTTCTACCTAGAAAAATCCCTGTCCCCAGGCCCCTGAGGACCATGTGGTCTGATACTAATTGTGATATTGTGAGCAATGTACTTAACCTCTAGATGGAAAATGGAAATACTGTTCATGCCTACTTCACAGTTTTCTTGTATCAGTAAATAGGCTAACATATCTAAATGGCTTAGGAGAGGTACCTGGGACATAGGAACCTCTCATGGGTTCGCCGGTATTAATGTCTGCCCTTACTGATGGTACTTCCCCTTTGTTCCTAGGAGGTTGATTCGTCCTTGAAACACTGATTGACATCACTCAGGTCAGAGATACTCTGACCCTGAGAGTAGAGCCTTTTCATTGGCCTTTTTCAATTAGAATATTCCTAAACAGTGTGATTTCTTCACAGTTGTATAATTTTCGATTTCCACCAACACATTAAGGTGAGTTAGACATCTTGCTTTCCTTTTTCTCCTGTTCCTCCTCTGCCCCTGTCCTTGATACCTGCAGTTCCAAGAATGGAGGAGATGTTGGACACGGTATGGTAAAGTCAATCCAAACACAGGAGGGGACTAGAACCAGGTTGGAGGGGAGATGGTCATATACTTCCCGGTGGGGGAAGGGGGTCATCAGATAATTATGTGAGAGATGGCTGGGCATGGTGTCTTATCTTTATGATCCCAGCACTTTGAGAGGCTGAGGCAGGAGGGTTGCTTGAGCCCAGGAGCTCCAGGCTGCAGTGACCTGAGATCGTGCCACTGCACTCTAGTCGGGGTAACAAAGTTAAATCCTATCTCAAAAAACCCCCCAAAAACCAAAAGACTTATCTTTCTTTGCATGTTTGTCCAGCCAGCTAAATCTTAAATCTCAAGGCTCAGTAAATGTATATTCGCAACTATTTCTAGTGCCTCATTTGAAGCCTCTTACCATGAAATACCACCACCCTTTGCTTTTATTCTCTGACCTCTCTGTCATCCCGTATAGTCCTTTCTCAGTTCTGGTTCCCTCATCCCACTCCTGTCATTCGTTTCAACATCTGCACGGATGACAACGCAACACCTAATCTCTGTGATGCATTGTTTTCACCATTTTTCCAAGAAAGTAGGAGAAATGGAGACATAGAATCAACAATAGGTTGGTGATTGGTCCTCTTGGAGGAACTTCCTGAAAATCCCAATGGCTGTGCTTCCTGTATTTTCTGTGTGTAACACCACTGATATATGATGACCAAACAGAAGAGTGGTATTAATAAATAAAAACCCTTGCCGGGCTCGGTGGCTCAGCCTGTAATCCCGCGCCTTTGGGAGGCTGAGGTGAGTGGATTGCCTGAGCCCGCGGGTTTGAGACCCACCCGGGCAACTTGGTGAGACCTCATCTCTACAATAAATCAAAAAGTTAGCTGGCTGTGGTAGCGCACGCCTGTAGTTCCAGCTACTTGGAAGGCTGAGGTGGAAGGATCACTGGAGCCCAGCAGGTCAAGGCCGCAGTGGCCAGGAGCGGCCACTGCACTCCAGTCTGGGCGACAGAGTGAGACTCTGACTCAAAAAAAATTAAAAAAAAAATAAATGAATATAAAAACTCTTAAGAATGATGTCAGTGAACATGGTAGAGCAGGGACCTCTGGAGGTTTCCTCTCCCCAGAAACAATGAAAATACTGAGCCGGGCTCGGTGGCTCAGCCTGTAATCCCGCACCTTTGGGAGGGTGAGGTGAGTGGATTGCCTGAGCCCGCGGGTTCAAGACCCGCCTGGGCAGCGAGACCTCATCTCTACAATAAATCAAAAAATCAGCCGGGCGTGGTAGCGCATGCCTGGAATTCCGGCTACTCAGAAGGCTGAGGCAGAAGGATCGCCGGAGCCCAGCAGGTCGAGGCTGCGGTAGCCAGGAGCAGCCACTGCACTCCAGTCTGGGCGACCAAGTAAGACTCCAACTCAAAAAAAAAAAAAAAAAAGAAAAGAAAAGAAAATACTGGCTTCAGTATGTCAGAATCAACCTTATAAAAGCTCAGGAATATAGTCAAAGGAACATGGCCACTAAGCAAGCATTTAATCGGGAGAACGTCCACTGAAACTGGGTAAAAGAAGATTTGACTTTCTTCTTTTTCAGTTAGAGTATCACTCTGTCACCCAGGCTTGAGTGCAGTGGCATGTTGAGGGCCACCCCAGCCTCGACCTGCTGGGCTGCAGCAATCTTTCCTCCTCAGGTTTCCGAGTAGCCAGAACTATAGGCACATGCTACCATGCCTGGCCAAATTTTTGATTAATTTATTGGAGAGGTGAGGTCTGGCCCAGTTGTGCAGGCTGGTCTTGAACCCATGGCATCAGGCATTCCACTCGCCTTGGCCTCCCAAAGTGCTGGAATTATAAGCATGAGCCACCATGCCCGGCCAGCATTTTCTCTATGTTCACCAAGGCCCTAACAGTGCACTTCTTTCTTGAATCCACATATGCCTCCTAAAGACTCATCTAGATGAATAGGATGAAAGCTAAAAGGCGGTAATATATTTGGCTAAAAGTTATTATTTTTAAATAAGGATTAATAAACTTTATCCTGTAAAATGGGTCCCTAATTTAATCTTCCTCATAGTGTTGAACAGAATTAATGAGTTACATGTATAATTGCTATGGATTATATACAAGAGGGACCTACCATGGAATGATGTCACATTAACAGGCATTATTAATCTATTATTTTATTAACTATGATGTGCTTATTATCGTAATACTCTGTAAGCAACTCTTTCTAGGAGGCCTCATTCCACCATAGACACGAGCTGACAACATCAAGATGAGAGAGACCACCCTGGTGGTTGCCACACTTAATTTTCCTGTATTATACTAAGTTGAGATTTTTTTTCAGAGACAATTGTCAATTTTTCCAACAACCCTAAGTGATAAGCTACATCCTGAGCTCTCCTTCTATATTTACTTTTATTTTTGCTGTTGGATTTACGGCTGGTTTTATCTGCCTAGAAAAATCCCTGTCCCCAGTCCCCTGAGGACCATGTGGCCTGATACTAATTGTGATATTGTGAGCCATGTACTTAACCTCTAAGATGTAAAATGGAAGTACCATTCATGCCTACTTAACAGTTTTGTTGTAAATAGTAAATAGGCTAACATATCTAAATCACTTAGGAGAGGTACCTGGGACTTAGGAACCTCTCAGCGGTTCGCGGGTATTAATGTGTGCCCTTATTGATGGTACTTCCCCTTTGCTCCTAGGAGGTTGATTCGTCCTTGAAACACTGACATCACTCAGGTCAGAGATACTCTGACCCTGAGAGTAGGGCCTTTTCATCAGCCTTTTGCAATTAGAATATTCCTAAACAGCGTCATTTCTTCACAGTCGTGTGATTTTCGATTTTCACCAACTCATTAAGGTGAGTTAGACATCTTGCTTTCCTTTTCTCCTGTTCCACCTCTGCCCCTCTCCTTGAAACCTGCAGATCCAAGAATGGAGGAAATGTTGGATATGGTATGGTAGAGTCAGTGCAGATACAGGAGGGGACAATAACCAGGTTTGGAGGGAAGATTGTCAGGTTGGGGACAGGGGTCATCAGATATTTATGTGAAGATGGCTGGGTATGGTGTCTTATGCCTATAACCCCAGCACTTTGGGTGGCTGAGGCAGGAGGATTGCTTGAACCCAGGAGTTTGAGACCAGCCTGGAAACAATGCAAGATCTGACCTCTAGAAAATAAATTAATAAATAAATAGAAAAAGCAGCTGGGTGTGGTGGCACATGCCTGTAGTCCTAGCTACTATGGGGGCTGAGTCAGCAGGGTTGCTTGATCCCAGGAGTTCCAGGCTGCCGTGAGCTGAGATCGTGCCACTGCACTCTATTCTGGGCAACAAAGTGAAAGCCTATCTTAAAAAAAAAGAAAAAGAAAACCAAAAAATTTATCTTTCTTTGTAAGTTTCTCCAGTCAGCTAAATCTTAAATCTCAAGGCTCAGTAAACATTTGTTCACAACTATTTCTCATGCCTTATTTGAAACTTCATATCATGAAATACCACCACCCTTTTCTTTAATCTCTGACCTCTCTGTCATCTTGTATATTCCTTTCTCAGGTCTGGTTTCCTCATCCTACTCCTGACATTAATTTCAACATCTGCATGCATGGCACAGCAATACCAAATCTCTGTGATATACTGTTTTCACCATTTTTCCAAGTAGGGAAAATGGAGACAGAATAACCAAGAGACTGGTGATTGCTCCTCTTGGGGAACTCCCTTAAAATACCAATGGCTGTGTTTTCTGTATTTTCTGTGTGTAACACCTTTTATATATGATGACCAATCAAAAGAGTGGTTAAAAAATAAACACCCTTAAGATGGATGTCAGTGAACATGGTAGAGCAGGGACCCCTGGAGGTTTCCTCTCCCCAGAAACACTGAAAATACTGGCTCCAAAATGTCAGAATCAACTTTATCAAAGCTCTGGAATATATTCAAAGGATTATGGCAACTAAGCAAGCATTTATCAGGAGGAAGTCCACTGAAACTGGGTAAAAGAAGACTTGACGTTTTTCTGGGCATGGTGTCGCATACATGTGCGTCCAACTACTTGGAAGGCTGAGGCAGAAGGACCACCCTAGCCCAGCAGGTCGAGGCTGTGGTGGTCATGAGCATGCCACTGCACTCCAGCCTAGGTGACAGTGAGACTCCTGCTAAAAAAAAAGTGCTTTTTGCAGGAAAAAACTGCTGTGAACCTCTCCCTTCCGTTTAACTGTATCTCCCTCACCCCGCACCCCTGCACCATTATGTTATTTTCTCTCTCTCTTCCTTCCAGTATATTGTCATTAATTGCTTAACTGCTTTATGTAAATAATCCTGGAAGCTCCTGGAGGGCAGGGCCGCACCATTTTTTTTATTCCTGACTTCTGGAATAGATGCTATGACTGAATTAATGTTAAGTGTGAACTGTTTCAAAAGAAAGGAGGTATACACAGTTAAGTGCTGTGTTTATTCATAAATAGCTTTATTACCTAGATGGATATTCAAAACATCTAAGTGCCACAAGGAGTCCTTTTAGGACTGTCTGCATTGCATTTAATTTTAATCTTCTTACTATAAGCATTTTATTAAGTTCCAGAAATAATCTCTGTGGGATCAATTACCTTATACCTTAAATCTTTACAAATTGAAGTAGACCTCTTCATTCAGAAAGTCTTTCTTGTCTATGGCCATATCACCCTGAATGTGCCCTATCTCATCTGATCTCAGGAGCCAAGCAGGGTTGGGCCTGGTTAATAATTGGATGGGAGAAAATCTTTCTTTAGGTCACTTGGCCATGAGTTTTAGGTCTTGCACATTTTTCAAGTTTATTATCTATTCCTTAGTATTTTGTTTTAGTGCTTGTGATTAAGATTATTTTGTTATTTTTAAAGTTAGATACTGCTAGTATATGAACTTCAGTTGAAATTTGTCATTGTGTTACGATATACATGACATCATTTTAACCATCTTTATGTGTATAGTTCACTGGCCTTAAGAATTTTTACATCTGGTTTACTTGTATTTTGTTTAGTTATTTGTTTGTTTGTTTGTTTATTGAGTCAGAGTCAAACTCTGTCACCCTGGGTGGAGTGCAGTGGCAAGATCCTGAGTAGCTGCAACTACAGGTGCACGTCACCACACTCAGCCAATTTTTTGATTTATTGTAAAGATAGAGTCTTGCCAAGTTGCCAAGGCTGGTCTTGAACCCCTGGGCTCAGGCATTCCTCTCACCCCCACCTCCCAAAGTGCTGGGATTACAGGCATGAGCCACCTCATCTGATCATTCAGTTAACTTTTAAATAGCTTTAAACAACCACTTTCCTGAAAAAAATTAAATAAAAAATGTAGTTCCTCAGACACACCAAGTCACCTCTCAAGTGCTCAATAAATGAGTCTCATGTAATTTTCTCTTTTGTACAAATAGACATCTAATATGCAAGTGAAGATGAGTTTGTCTCCATTTTGATAGAAATATTTTGTTTTGATGGTGGGGGAGGCAAAATTCTAGGACCATGTTTAATCATTTTTGAGAGCATGCATTCTTCTTCATGAATTAGACACAAATTGATTTCTTTTATTTAAATCTAGGAAGTGATATTTTTCATTATAGGCAGAACTAGTTAGGTATATACCTCTCAGAGTTTCATACCTAATTTCTCCTTGCCCCTTTTAAATCCCCTCTATACTGAATCAAACTACCCACTGCACCTTCTGCTTGCTATCAACTGTCTTCATTTTTACACATTTCATAAAATCCAAGGTCAATGGAGTTTGAAGAGAGGGATAGGCTCTATTTGCTTCCAATTAGCTTTGTGTGTGTGTGTGTGTGTGTGTGTGTGTGTGTGTGTGTGTGTGCGCGCGCGCGCGCTTTGAGTTGCTGGTTTAATAGTCTGTTTTTAAAAACAAATTTTAGTTTCTTTTTTGGGGACGGGCAGAGAGTGTGGGTACAAGTGGGGCGGTGTCTTCCTTATTTTGCCCAGGCTGATTTTGAACTCGAGATCTCTTCCTCCTCAGTTTTCCAAATAGTTGGAACTACAGGTGCATACCATGCCCCCCCTCCCCCATTGAAATGCTGGCATCCTTTTCCTGTCTGTTATTTGCCTGGGGGAAGAAATCCTACTTAATCCTCAAGCACTCATTTCCAGTGTCACCTCCTACATAAAATTTTTCCTGAACAGCATCCACTTTAGGGTTCAACCCACTCACACCCCCTTAGGGTATACTGCCTTCCTCATTTGAGGCAGTAGAACAATGTGGAGTAACTAATTATGCGTCTCTCTGGAGTCCAAACAGAATAGTCTCTGGAAAGTAGGCACAGCATCTCCAATGACCCGTTCCGAGTTCTAAATTAATATTTTGGTAATCCATACAGTTAGAGTCACTTGGGATCTGTCACCTATAAACAAGTTTAGGTCTAAGATTTGGCCAACTACAGTCAGGTTTCCTTCATAGGTACCCATCCTCAGATCAAACACATCCTTCCTTGAAAACTTTCAGGTTTTAGTCTTACGTTGATTTGTGGGGAAGTGGTGTTAATTATCCATTAGGATAAAAATGTCTTTGATAAATTAAACCAGCCTTTCATGAGAGTCCAAAGCAAGACTCAACAAATAAAGCTGGGGCTGGAATTCACACCTAGTCTGTTTGTTTCCAAACAGCACTCTCTGAATCTCCGTGTGGACTGCCAGACACATCTATTGACAGTTAAGGACCACTCTAACGGTGAAAGGAAGGTACGCTTTCTTTCCCTCCCTCTTACCTCTCTTTCCTTCTCTCTCCTTTCTTCCTCTCTTTCTTTCCTTTTCTCTCTTTCTTTCCTCTCTCCCCCCCTCTTTTCTTTCTTCCTTTTCTTTTTTGTGTGATAAAATATGGTAAGTACTTATTTTGTGACTAATTTTTTTTTGGTGTTTATGTTATTTCTTTCTTTGTTCATAGTGATTATGAGTAAAATCTCTAAGAGGTGAAGGGCCTGGTACATGTTTGCTTTGAGGGACTTAGAACAAGGATCGACTAAGAGATTCTAAATACAACTCTATTCTGTTGTTGGGTGTAGAACTCCAGGGTTTGAGTGGGTAGTGGTGGAATTAAGGTGGTACTAGATGAGTCCTTGATAATTAAATTTGCAGTAGCTCACGGCCATCCACCGTGGCCCATCCAGTGTTTGCGGGGGCTAGACTGGTGAATTAAATGGGCATATGATGGAGACCCTCAGCGCTGCATCCTCTAGAACTCTGAGAGTGGTGTTATTCTCTGCTACTCTCCCTCAAAGTTACTCTCTTTGCCAGAGAGGGCAGTTTTCAGAGAGGACACTTGGCTTTCTCTGTTACTCTTACTCTACCAGTCAAGGAACCAAATGCTAGTATGACATTTGAAAATTATATCTGGGAACCAAGGAAACGACCACTGTGGGCCCAGTGAAGGATGTGGGTCAGGACTGATGTATTACCTGGCCTGGTAGCAGTGGAAGAACGCTGAGGGTACTTTAGGGACCCATCGGCCTGCATTAACTTGGACTCTGTAAACAGAATCCTAGAAATATCCAAGTATTCCCTTTCCCCAGTATATGAGTCCCAAGGAAATGAGATAGCCAGAGGTCTCTTTGGGGGAAGGATTTGGAAAATCATTACTATGTACTCTTGCTGTGGCTCTGACTTTTTCTTTATTGAGTGGATGTTTTGGATCCGAGAACTGGCTCAGGTGGGGAAACTGGGCAGGTGATTGTGTTTTTCCATGGGTACAGCAGACTTCAGTCTTCTGCACAACCAGATTTTATAGATACACATAGCCTTTGATTACATATATTTGCTTTGGTTGACTCCCCGTCTATCTTGCCCTGTCTCCATGGATCTCTGCAAGTCAGTGCCCCACTGACTTGTTGCTCACTTTGCATCAATGGGTAAATGCTGCCAGCTTCTGTCTCTCCAGGATCCTATCATCCCCTTTGCTACTAGAGAGTCCAATTCTGTAACAGCATCCCCTGCTGTTAGCCCTGGCCTACTGAAAACGGTCACCACTGGGTGCCACTTTTCCAATAAAGCTGGTGCTGCCTCTGCCCCTGATGGTCTTGGTAGAGGATCTTCCAGGCCTTGTCATGGAATGGAGCCAGAAGGTAGCCCTTTCATTTTAGCATGTCTGCTTTCCTGAGTTTATTACTCTCTTTCTCTCATGGCATGTGACTTCATTTCATGTAGGTCATGTCTTTTTCTTTTCTTTCTCCCTTCCTTCCTTGGCTACTCAAATGAAGCAGCAGAAGTGGAGAAGGAAGAAATCTGTAACTAGTTATGATCAATTTGCTGTAAACACCACTGCACTTGGGTCAGCCCATGTGGATCATTTCTTTTGCCAAATACCATCACTACAGTATAGCAGAGACAGCCTGCCCAGCACCCTTGAGAAAGTGTTAGATCTATATTATGGAACAATGCTTCCCTATTCACAAATTCTCCCTTACCTCCATGCCCCATCTCCTTGATTTAGTCTGCTCAGAACCCATTCCAGGTTTATTTGCAGTTCCTGCTGGTATATATTAGCCTGGTCCTGCAGCTCCTTCAAGTTATAATTCCACTCTACCTTTAGTAGGCCTAATATTTCCCCAGTCAAGCCATAATGGGACCTGACCTTAGTGATTGGTCTGGTAGTCAGAGGGTTATAGGAGCAGAGAGAATGCATTGTCTTGCAGGGTACCTGCCTATTTTTAGGTGTCTGCATAGTCTGCAGGTTGGTGGCACTGTCCTCTAATGGGAGTAGGCCACTTCTGCAGGCCCAGAGCATTCGGAGGAGTCTGCAATTCTACTGACATTCGATTCCTGTCACCAGTCTCGAGGTCTCTCTCAATCCTTATCAGAGTCCTGATTCTGGTGTTGGAGACTGACTGTAGCTGAGAATTCAACCTTTTCTAAAGTTCTACTCCTGCTGGGCGTGGTGGCTCACACCCATAACCCCAGCACTTTGGGAGGTGGAGGTGAGAGGGTTGCCTGAGCCCAGGGGTTTGAAACCAGTCTGGGTAACAAATCTGTTCTTGATACAGCACTCCAAGGGCTGTTTTATTGTTGTTGTTTTGGTTTCTGAGTCAGAGTCTCACTCTGCTCACGGCCACCGCAGCCTTGACCTGCTGGGCTCAGGCGATCCTTCTGCCTCAGCCTTCCAAGTAGCTGGAACCACAAGCATGCACCACGCCCGGCTAATTTTTTTATTTATTGTAAAGACGAGGTCTCACCATGTTGCTCAGGCTGGTCTCGAATCCCTGAGTCAGGCAATGCTCTCGCTTCTGCCTCCCAAAGTGCTGTGATTATAGGTGTGAGCCACCACACCCAGCCAAGGGTTTTGTTTTTTTTTTTGAGTTGGAGTCTCACTCTGTTGCCCAGACTGGAGGCCAGTGGCCGCTCCCGGCCACTGCAGCCTCAACCTGCTGGGCTCCAGTGATCCTTCCACCTCAGCCTTTCAAGTAGCTGGAACTACAGGCGTGCGCTACCATGCCCGGCTAATTTTTTGATTTATTGTCGAGATGAGGTCTCGCCAAGTTGCCCAGGCGGGTCTCAAACCCATGGGCTCAGGGCATTCACTCACCTCAGCCTCCCAAAGCGCGGGCTTACAGGCTGAGTCACTAAGTCCAACTAAGGGTGTTTTTTTTTTTGTTTTTTTTTAATTCCTTTTCCTACTTAAGTTGCTCAACTTAAATTTAAGGGGCTACTAAATTTAAGGGGCTGAGTGAAGGGGCAGCTTGTTGAGTGTGAACTGGAAAATGAAATTAGAAGCCAAAGTTCTAATGTGATTTCCAAGGGAAGCTTTTGAAATATCACAAAGCTCAGGTGAATATTAAGGATATGGTTCTTCAGTTTCTTTGCATACTGATTATCTGAAAGTCATTTGGAAAAGGCAAGCAAATTATGGAGTCCATCCCTACGGCTGTTCTGTTCTTGCAAATCTCTTCATCAAGGAGAGAGTTGTAGTGTTAATCCTGAAAGTAGACCCTGAATTTTGGAGGTCTGGAACCCATTTTCCCCCTTTTGTTTCCTCAAAGTACTTCAGCATTCTGCTCTAAAACCACAACTGATTTCTTTTTTATTTAAAAACATTTTTTGAGTCAGGGTCTTGCTCTATCAACTAGACTGGAGTGCTGTGGCATGATCGTGGCTCATTGCAGCCTCAGCCTCGTGTGCTCAGGCAATCCTTCTGTCTCAGTCCTTCAATTAACTGGGACTACAGTGGTGCACTACCAAGCATGGCTAATTTAAAAATATTTTTTGTAGAGACGAGGTCTTGCTATGCTGCCTAGGCTGGCCTCAAACTCCTGGGCTCAAGCAATTCTCCTACTTCAGCCTCCCAAAGTCCTGAGATTACAGAGGTGTGAACTACGTAACCCAGTGAATTTTTTTAAAAATTACTTGAGTGATTTCTTTCTATAATAATAGTGAAATAAGTGCTGCCATAAAAGAGATGCAGCCAAGCAGGTGGTGTTTCAAGTGCCTGTAATCCCAGCTACCCTAGAGGCTGAGGTGGGGGAATCACTTGAACCAGGAATTTCAGGCCAGCCTGTGCAATATAGCGATTCCTCCATCTCTTAAAAAAAAAAAAAAAATACAACCTATAGAGGGAACAATACAATTCTGATGGGGGATTCAAGAAGGAATTCATGGAAGAGGAGGCATGGGTAGGCTTTCTATAAGCAAATGGAGAAGTGGGGTGGAGCAGGGTTCTGGAATATGTAGGCGTTTGTGATGGTTGCAACACATAAAAGAGGAAAGGGAACTTGGGACTTCCAAAGCCCAACTAAGGAGTTCAGGCTTTTCTGTGTGCCAAGGAAGGCTCTGAGGAGGGGAGTCACATGATCTGTGTTTTTGAAAGATCACCCGGGCCACCTCACAGTGTGGAAAGGGAGCGGAGGGCCAGAGATGAGCCTTGGCATGGGGCTTGGTGGGCAAAGAAAGGATGACTCAGGTGGGGTCAGGACCACAGTCTCTGGGTAGGCCAGATGGACACGACTTGGTGTAAGGGGCTGGATCGTGTGAAGAGGGAGAGAGGCTATCAGGGAGGAAGGGTCTGGTCGGTGAGGGAGAGTGTCACGTGCTTAGCAAAGCAGGGAGGAGTAGGATCATGGTGGAGGGAAGATGCAAGGATGAACTCGTTGTTAGCCCTGGGGTGGAGACGTCCAATGAGTGACTGGAAGCTGGATCTGGCCCTCTGGAGCAAGAGCTGGTGCAGCGCCCCAAGGCCGGCCGAATGCTGGGATTCGAGATGAGATCTGACAGGGTCCACAGAGGTCTCCCGCTTTCCGGCGCCTGGTTTAAGGCTCTCCCCTTCCTGGAACACAGTGAGAGGGACAGGGCGCGGCGCCGGGTGGGGTCCCGCGGACTCAGAGGCGGCCGGGCCGAGGGACGCACCGCAGTGGCAGAGGGCGAGGGGCGCGAGAAGCAGGCTTTCCGGGAGCCGTGTCCCCGCGCCTGGGAGTGCGTCCCGGCCCGAGCGAAGCCTGGCTGCGGGCCGTGCGGCTCGGCTCCCGGCGGTACAGAGCGGAAGGAGCCCCGCCCCGGCCCCAGCCGCCGGGCCCGCTCCGCCAATCAGCACGCGGCCTGCGCGGGCCGGCCGGCGCTCTGGTGACGCGCGAGGCCGGCCTTCGCCCGCAGCCCTTTGGCGACGGCCCCTCCCGCGCTCGCCGGGCCCGTTAGCTGCGCGCCGAGCCTCTTGCCTCTTGCGCGACGGCCCCTGGGCGGGGGCGCGGGCGGGCGCGGCCCTGGCGCGCCCCCTGGCGGCCCGGCGGGGTGCTGCAGGCGCGGCGCTGACCCGGAGGCGGCGGCGGCGGTGCCCGGATGGAGGCACGTCATTGTCCCCCGCCGGGCGGCTGGGCTGTGTGCGGCGGCGGCGGCGGCGGCGGCCGAGGGGGATGGAGCGAGCACCGAGCCGGGTCAGGTAAGCGCCCGCCTCCTCCCCGCCCGCCGCAGGCCGGCGTGCGGCCCGCGGAGCGCCCGGCGCGCCCCGGCCGCCGCTGGCCCGGCCGCCCCTCAGCCGGCGCGGCCCGCCAGGGCTGGCACGGCTCCTCGCCCGCCGCCCCCTCCGCAGCCGCGGGCCGCCCGGGACCCCCGCCGCGCCAGGGGCAGCGCCGCCACCGCCCGGCCGGCCAGGCCGCGGAGGAGGGGGCGGCGGCCGGGCGCCGGGAGAAGCGGGCTGCGCGGGGAGGCCGGGCCCCCCGGTTGCCATGGACACTGCTCTCCCACCCCCACCCGGCCCCAGCCCGCCCCCTCGGCCCGTGGGCCGGGCGGGCTGGCGGCGGCTCCGGGGCGGCCTGGCCGGCTCGGGGCTGCCGGGGTGGGCGTGTGCTGGCCGCCGGCCGCCGAGCCCGGCGTCCCCGGCCCGCCCGCCGCCCCCCGCGTGGCTGCCACCTCCCGTCCCGAGCGCCCCTCGGAGCCCGGGGCTCGCCTCCCCGCCCCCACGCCGTCCCCGGCCGAGAGACAAACTTTCCCACCCGGGCGCCCCTCCCCGGCGCGCCCTCGCGGGCCGTCCACCTGGCCGCGCCGCCGAGCGTCCGAGTTGCCCACGCCGGCCGCCCGGGCGGAGCGGACACCCGGGGGGAGAGGAGGAGCCGGGCGGCGCGCCCCGAAAGCATGTGTGTCTTCCTCGCGGTCTTTATTTTCGGGCGGGAGGAGCCAGTTTACCTGGCGGGGGGCGGGGGGTCGGTCTCAGATGTTGGAAAGGAAAATGGGAAATTTGACGGGACGAGTTTTACAGCCCAGGACTTTAACCTCCTGCAGCGGATGCAGTCGCGATTACCTTTGTTGAACAGCTCTGATATTCAGAGGCCTCAGGGCTGCTTGTTTATGGGAAAGCACGTTGGTTATTTAAAGTAAATACAGTCAGCAGTAGAACTTTGAAGAAACTATTGCGTTAACACCTCTTTTTCAAGTGTTGTTGGTTCTCCTATTTGTGGCGTCTCAACGTTTTTCCAAGAGTTGTAAATTTTTACATAAATCTCCCTTTTACTGTGTTACTCATTCAAAGCGCCTAGGGGATATGAACAATCAGTTTCACTTATTTGTTTTTAATTAGGGTCAGTTTCATTTTCTTTTCTGTGCCATTGAATCGAGTCTGCAGTAAGTATTTGGTTTGTAAAGTTGAAGGCGAGTCGTTTTGTTGGCTTAAATGTAATTGTAATCAAGGTTGTGTCTTTTTAAAGCTTGTCTGTGTTTTTGTCGTGTAACGGAAATGCTTCAAGAACGTGGATTACATTGTTTATAAAGAAGCAGAGTGTAATAGTTTCTTTTTAAATGCTGCTGATATTATTACCCCAATGTATGTGGTGTGCCACAGTGTTTAAACAGTGATAGTCTTTTTAAAATGAAATAAGAATAATGCATTCTAGCATTTGGTCACTCAAGGGAGATATTGTTTTAAAAAATTTTTTTTTAAAAACATGCTCTTGTAACTTTGTGTATCATCAGAAGATGTTAAGAGAACTTTTTAACGTTTCACTGAAGTAGTTGCTTGAAAGTCTGGTATTTATAGCAGTAATATTTGGAAACTTTCCTGAGAGTAAAGAATATGTAACCATATGAATCCTAAATCCTGCCCAACATTGTTTGGTTTCAAGAAAGGTTATGTCTGTAGCAGGTGGAGTTTAGTTTGATACCTCATGGTTTGGGGGTAAGACTTCATTGACCGAATATACATACAAATGAAGAATGGGTGGTTTGGCTTTGTTTTTCCAAAATTATAATGCAGTGTAGTGATGATGACTTGAGTTGTGTTTTTATTTTTATTTTGAATTTTCTTCCCCTTCATCAAAGTTATTGAAGCAAGTAAAAGGGTTTTATTTGGTCATTTATTAATGACTCTCTTAAAGGGATGTTCATTCCAAGAAAATCACGGTTTTTGCTGCTATTTAATGTTATGGTAAATAGAGCTGTATTAACCATTTCTTAATATTCTGCTTTGACTTTCTTTTTCTCCTCTTTTCTTCTGTCTTCACACTGTTTCATAATTTCTTTTGACTGTTGGATGAGGAAAGTGTAAACTTTATTTGGATACTATGACTCAAGCTTTCTTCCTGAAGCAGGGCCATGTATGTTCAATTGATTTAAAATTTCAGTTTAGTTTTTTCTTAGTTCATTAAAATCTAACAGACGTTTTTCTATTTCTACATAAGATTCCAAAAACTTTAAGGTTGTACTTTTTTGGGGTGATAATTTTACCTTAATTAAAAATTGCGCACAGCAACATTGAGGTTTTTTAAAAACAAACTTATTGTGACATTGGTTCATTGAAATGACAATTATATGGGCATGTTATTATTCATACTTCCCAGCAAGGATAATACTCTGTGGTACTTCACAGTGTCAGATACTTTTTAAAACAAATTTTAAAGGCCATTCCTAATTCAGAGCCTTTAAAGATTAAATTAGATACTGTATATAAATCACTCAGCACAAGCTGGTGCTGAAAGGAAACACTAGTTGCTTCCTGTTTCCAGAATGTGTTCATTCATTTGTTTAACAAGTATATGAAAATCTTTCTCTATACCAGGGCAGGGGATATAAGCAAGCCCATGGTGGAGACCAACGAGTCAAACAGCTGATGCACTGCTGTAGAAATCAGCTCGGGGGTACTGTGGGGTCTTTTAGGAGAAGTTTCTCACCCAATCTTGGGGGAAAGGCCTGGCAGGGAAAGTGTCCCAGAGGAAAGAAATTCTAAACTGAGAAGTGAAAGTGTTAACTGACTGGAAGGGGAAGGATGGAAAAGAGCAGGTGAAAACAGCATGTGCAGAGCCAAGAGAGAGAAGGGACAAAAAATGAATTCAGTATGATGGAAACGTGACATAGGGAATGTCCATAGAGGCTACTGGGTCAGACAAAGGCAGGTCTAGATGTTAGCCTGTTGTGCTGTGGGCAGTTGAGGCACCCCAGAAAGGTTTTCTACACAGGAGCAGCATATCTAGATTTGATTCCCAGAAGTATTCCTGAAAGTCCTCTTGACTAGGTGGCAGAGCCAGAAGGAAGCCCAGCTGGGAATGTTAGGTCTAGCTTCTCGTCCCAGTAGCTGACTAGTTTGGGTTATCGTTGCTTCATTTTGTAGACCTGTGGATTCTGTCTGATCTCTCATAGGTTCATTATGAAAAGTAAGCAAGTTAATGTATGTTGAGCAGTTCATGTAATGCTCAGCACATAGAAAATGCTCAATTAGTGGTGGTGCTAAGATTTTAAAATAGGATTCAGAAAGAAGATTATAATGAAGTACTTTTGTAGTATGTATTTGTGTTCACGTTTGATGTCAATAATGTCCTATGGGTTTCATGTAAAAAGTCATTCATACCATATAGATGAGCCTCTTCAGAAAAATGAGTTTGTTTCAAGGTGAAACTTCCTATAATTATAATTTTTTAAGATGTAAAATATTTCATACCATGCCATTTTGGACTTGAAGCACAAAAGTAAGTCTAGATTTTCTCTTTGTGTAGTTGAAACTTTTCTCTGAGGAATTATATACAAATTGAAGATTTAGTTGACAGTATGTATAATACAATATTATTGTGCATACTGTTTCTAGTTTTAAGCACTAGAGAGGGAAAAGTTAGGTCCTTAATACAACTGGAAATTGAAATGCCTGATTATATTGAAATATCAGACTTTTAGGGAACATGGAATAGAATGAGTTCTTCCAGTCAAATGCATCCCTGAAGACTTTAGAGTAAACATTGTTGACATTCAGGTTAGCATGTTGCTAAATGTCCCAAGGAAATTATTACAAAGTGTTAGAAAGTACTGTTGTTTTTATATTTGGATGACTTGTTTGAAAATAACTTAAAACGACTAGAATACTTTTCCAAGATCTAATGGTAGAATAAGTAGATTGCTTTCGTAAGATTCTCACCTTATGAAACAAATGTGTGCTTTTGGTCTTTTGCAGAGTTGAACAATGACCATAGTTGACAAAGGTGCTGAATCTTCAGACCCATCAACCTGTCAGAATCAGCCTGGCAGCTCCGAGGCAGTCTCACCTGGAGACATGGATGCAAGTTCTGCCAGCTGGGGTGCTGTGTCTCCATTAAATGATGTTTCAAATCATACCCTATCTTTAGGACCAGTACCTGGTGCTGTAGTTTATTCGAATTCATCTGTACCTGATAAATCAAAGCCATCACCACAAAAGGATCAAGGTACTGTTTTTTAAAAGACAAAATCACTACCAGAAGCACCTGTATAAATGCTGGCAGTGAGTTGAAGTTTCTGAGGGGGGCTTATTTTGCAAGGTATTGCCATAGGCAGGCATTACATTAACTTGTCAGTTAACCAGTAGTTATTATAGTTCCCTAAATTAGCTGGGCTCGGTGGCTCAGCCTGTAATCCCGCGCCTTTGGGAGGCTGAGGTGATTGGATTGCCTGAGTCTGCGGGTTCGAGACCCGCCTAGGCAGCGAGACCTCATCTCTACAATAAATCAAAAAATCAGCCGGGCGTGGTAGCGCATGCCTGTAATTCCGGCTACTTGGAAGGCTGAGGCCAAAGGATTGCCGGAGCCCAGCAGGTCGAGGCTGTGGTGACCGGGAGCGGCCATTGCACTCCAGTCTGGGTGACAGAGACTCCAACTCAAAAAAACAAAACAACAACAACAACAAAAACCAACATAATTCCCTAAGTTGATGTCTGTCTTTAAAAAAAATTTTTTTTAATTGTTTTTTTTTTTTTTTTTTTGGTTGGAGTCTTGCTCTTTTGCCCAGACTGGAGTACAGTAGCGTGATGCATCCTCAAACTCCCGGGCTCATACGATCCTTTTGCCTCAACCTCCCACACAGCTGGGAAATACAGGCATGTGCCACCACACCCACCTAATATATTTTAGTTTTTGTAGAGATGAGGTCTCGCTATGTTACCCAGGTTAGTCTCAAATTTCTGGGCTCAAGAGATCCTCCTGCCTCCTGCTCAAGTGATTCCAAAGTGCTGGGATTACAGGCATGAGCCCCTGTGCCCAGCCTAAAGATGTATTTCAAAGTACAATACCAGCCCAGGAACTTGGCAAGACCGTGTCTCTACAAGAAATAAAAAATTAGCTGGGTTTGGTAGCATGCACCTGTAGTTCCGGCTACTTGGAAGGCTGAGGCAGAAGGATTGCTGGAGCCCAGTAGGTTGATGCTGGGGTGACCGTGAGTGTGCCACTGCACTCCAGCCTGGGCAATGGAGTGAGACTCCAACTCAAAAAAAAAAAAATACAGTAAGTTCCCTACATATGAACCATCAAGTTAGTTTATGTGTATGGTGTACATTGTCATGTACATGCAAGGTACTATATTGTAAAATTTAAATTGTTTTCTTTATTTTTTGTGTTTGTTTTTATTGTGTGAAAAGTATTTAAAAAACTTATAGTATAGTACTATATAGTTGATTGTGTTAGGTTAACTTTGTTGGACTTACGAATAAATTGGACTTATGAACATACACTTGCAACAGAACTTGTTCATATATAGGGGACTTAGTGTAGTTGTCTTTTGATTAATGGACTCTACCCAGCTTTTTTTTTTCCAGTATAACATTATCTGTAGTAGGAAAGCTTTTTGGAAGCCGGGCTCGGTGGCTCAGCCTGTAATCCCGCGCTTTGGGAGCTGAGGTGAGTGGGTTGCCTGAGCCCGTGGGTTCGAGACCTGCCTGGGCAACTTGGTGAGACCTCATCTCTACAATAAATCAAAAAATCAGTCGGGCATGGTAGTGTGTGCCTGTAATTCTGGCTTCTCAGAAGGCTGAGGTGGAAGGATCACCGGAGCCCAGCAGGTCGAGGCTGTGGTGGCCGGGAGCGGCCACTGCACTCCAGTCTGGGTGACAGAGTGAGACTCCAACTCAAAAAAGAAAGAAAGAAAGCTTTTTGAAAGAAAGCAGATAATATAAATGTTACATTTAAAATAATATAAATGTGGTTACATTTGTTAAAATTTATCCAGATAAATGAGATTTTGCCACTTTTAGTTGGTACTTGTAAGACTTTTGGATTTGAAGACTTGAAGATTTGAAATGCACAGAAATAGTAGAATTAGTTTCTAGTCAGATTGTTGGCTTAGAATAATTTGATCTTCATATTGTTTTGTTTCCTCTTAGTGAGTTTCTCATTGTGATGTGGGAATGGGTGGGTGTGGTTTTCTGAAGGTGTCTTGAGTGGAGGGAAAGTTTATATCATGAAACACAAACAGTTGAATGTTACACACAGAGATTGAAAGTCCTTTGGCTCCTCACCAGCAAGACTTTCCCACAGGACCTCTTTCTCCGTGGGCTTCAGCCTTCTGGGGCTGCAGGGGCTTCTCTCTCTCCATTAGGACTTAGCTCATCTCTCCCTATTCTGCCCTTTTTGAGGACTCTTGTTCCATTCTCCACAGACTCATTTATCTCTTCCTAATTTTGTTCTTCATTCTCCACCAAGCCAAAGCCTACATTCGCATACTTAAATAACCATTAATATCTCTGCTCAAATGGAGAATCATCTATAGGGCATCTCAACCTTTTGTTGTAGCACCAAGTAACTGGCAAGCCTTTGAAAAATTAGTCTTGCTATTGATGACTTAGAACCTTCTTTTCTTGTTTTTTGAGTCCGGGTTGGAGTGCAGTGGCATGATCACTGATCATACAGCCTTGACCTCCTGTGCTCAAGCAGGTCTTAGCCTCAGCCTCCTGAGTAGCTGGAACTTCAGGCACGTACCACCCTGCCTAGCTAATTTTTTGATGTTTCATAGAGACAGGGTCTCACATTGCCCAGACTGGTCTCAAAGTCCTGGACTCAGGCAGTCTTCCCACCTCAGCCTCCTAAAGTATAGGGATTAGAGGCATGAGCCATCGCACCCGGCTTTAAATAAGTTGTTTCTTGAGCTTCACTTGAGTCTTATTAGCATACTTAGTTATTAATAATCTGTTTATCAGTCTTAAAAATGGATAAAGCCTTTTTAGGTCACATACAGCATACATACCATGTGTGCATAGTAGTACGTGGCAGTCTGAGTTCAAAGCCTGCTTTTTTTTTTTTTTTTTTTTTTTTTTTTTTGGAGTTGGAGTTTCACTCCTTTGCCCAGGCTGGAGTGCAGTGGCACACACATTCACTACCACCCCAGCATTGACCCTCTAGGCTCCAGCGATCCTTCCGCCTCAGCCTTCCGAGTAGCTGGAACTATAGATGCATGCTACCACGCCCGGTTATTTTTTATTTTTATTGTAGAGATGAGGTCTCGCCAAGTTGGCAGGGCTGGTCTCTAACCCACGGGCTCAGGCAGTCCTCTTGCCTTGTCCTCCCAAAGTGCTGAGGTTACAGGCTGAGCCATGAGCCCAGCCAAAACCTGCTTTCTTAGTGGTAAAATGGGGATGACATCAGTACTAACCCTTAGAGTTGAGACTATGTGGCACCTCTTATAAGGGATCCATACAAGAGATCTTGATAAGGCCAACAGTGATGGGGTGGTACTGATTTAGCATCCATAGCAAACATTATAAGGGAATCAGTTTATCCTGTACTTTCTATTGATTATGTTATTTCTAAAACTTTTTATTATGAAGAATTTTAAGTATGTATAAAAGTAATTATAATGAACTCTCAGTAGCCATCAGCCAACTTTGACATTTATCAAGTCATGGCTAGTTATATCTCCACCTACTTACCCTAACCCCCCCATTTGTTAAAAAGCAAATCCAATATTTCATATTTCATCTATAAATATTTAAGTGTGTTATATCTAAAGAAAAATGTTTTTAATTTTAAAAATCCATCCAATGTTTACATTTCCCTGGTTGTCATATAACTTTTTTTAAACAATGGTTATTGAAAGCAACATCCAAACTAGGTCTATGCTTTGCATTTGGTGCATGTCTCCAGTTTCTTTTAATCTGTAACAGTCCCCCCCACACCCACTCCCCTTTCTTTTAAGAGACAGGGTCTTACTCTGTCACCCAGGCTGGAGTGCAGTGGCACAATCATAGCTCAGTGTATCCTCAAACCCCCGAGCTAAGTGATCCTCCTGCCTCAGTGTCCCAACTAGTTGGAACCACAGACATGCACCACCACATCTGGCTAATCTGTTTTTTAAAAATTTTCTGGAGAGGCAGAAGTCTCACTGTGTTGCCCAGGCTGCTCTTAAACTCCTGGCCTCAAGCAATCTTCTCAGTTTGGCCTCCCCAAGTGCTGGAATTATAGGTGTGAGCCACCGTCCCCAGCCCTCCTCCCCTTATTGTCCTTTCAATTTAATTTTTGAAGAAATACAATCATTTAAAATTTCTCACATTCTGGCTTCTGTCTTTTAAAATATTCCCCTGGCTGGGTGCAGTGGTTAAAACCTGTAATCCCAGCACTTTGGGAGGCCGAGGTGAGAGGATTGCCTGAGCCCAAGGGTTCAAGACTAGCCTGCGCAACTTGGCAAGCCCTCATCTCTACAGTAAGTCAAAAAATTAGCCGGGCATCGTAGCACGCACCTGTAGTTCCAGCTACTTGGAAGGTTGAGGTGAAAGGATGACCTGAACCAAGTGGGTCGACGCTGGGGTGGCTGTGAGTGTGCTGCTTCACTCCAACCTGGGTGACGGAGTGAGACTCCAACTCAAAAAAAAAAAAAAAAAAAAACCCTTTCACCTGTATTTCTAGCAAGTTGATAATAAGATTTAGAATCTTGATGAGATTCAGGTTTGGTCAAGTGTTGCTATTTATTTCACTTCAGTAGCATGCAAAACTTTGTTTTTAAATATTTGTTGTTTGTTTTTCTAGCCTTAGGTGATGGCATTGCTCCGCCACAGAAAGTTCTTTTTCCATCTGAGAAGATTTATCTTAAGTGGCAACAAACTCACAGAGTTGGAGCTGGGCTCCAGAATTTGGGCAATACCTGTTTTGCCAATGCAGCATTGCAGTGTTTAACTTACACACCGCCTCTCGCCAATTATATGCTATCACATGAGCACTCCAAGACATGTAAGTATTGTGTATTATGGTATGTTTGTAGTATTGTGGCATATATATGCCTAATTTCACTTTTCTCTGAAATGAAAGTGAAAAATTAAGCCAAGTTATTTGATCACTAAGAAGCTAATTTATTCTTTTAGAAACCAAGGAGGAGAGGACTCCAGGGTTTGTATTCAGGTTGCATAAAAAGCATTTTGTACCTAATTTGATATGTGAAGGTATTTAATAAGAAATACCTCACATTTTCTCAGCATTTAGCATTTCTGAACTCTCTGCTGGTTTTCTGCACTTATTTTGAAAAATGACATAAATGTCTGACACTAACAACTTGAGACAAGCAGGGTTAAGAAATTCTGCCTCAGCCGGGCTCGGTGGCTCAGCCTGTAATCCCGCGCCTTTGGGAGGCTGAGGTGAGTGGATTGCCTGAGTCCGCGGGTTCGAGACCCGCCTGGGCAACTTGGCGAGACCTCATCTCTACAATAAACCAAAAATTAGCCGGGCGTGGTAGCGCTCGCCTGTAGTTCCAGCTACTTGGAAGGCTGAGGTGGAAGGATCACTGGAGCCCAGCAAGTTGAGGCTGCAGGGGCCGGGAGCAGCCACTGCACTCCAGTCTGGGTGACACAGTGAGACTCCAACTCAAAAAAAAAAAAAGAAAAGAAATTCTACCTCTCCAACACATTCCATTGTGTTGGAAGTCATGATTGGTTTATAAGCTTATAAGCCTTATAGGAGAGGAACCCTCTTACCACTGCCTCCGACAGTGGAATTCATACAGGACTTTTCCTTTAGCATTGGAGAGCTTCACCTTCAACACATGGGACAGGAAAACAATTAAAACTTATTAAAATGTCTCTCATTAGGTAGATACAGTGGTTGATTCTCAAAATTCAGAATTTAGAACATTGTTTTTGAGGTTTTGACCTATACATATATCATGTATGTCCTTCATTCTTTATAAATGAAGCTCCGTATTCTTTGATCCTAATTAATGCTCAGATTCATGTGTGTATGATTTGATGCTATTCATTATTAGGATAAATAAAACTCCATGGTTTCTTTTTGAATAGTTATTTACTTAAGAGCATTAAAAGTGGTTCTTTTAAAACTGATTTTTTTTTCTCTAAGAGAGCAAAGTAGTAATGCTTGTAAGGAATTTGGAAAATAAATAAAAATTTAAAGAAACCAAAGAAAAATCACTTAGAATCTCACCACCTAGAGGTGTTTGTTATGCCAAGGAGTTTTAAATTACAGAATGAGCATTCTGTATGCACTCATTTTCTCCCTTTCCTAGTACATAATTCTTTCCCACAGATAGCTTTCCTATCATTTTTACACTTAATGAAAGTAGGGTGTGTGGATGAAAACCCAGCACTGGCACCTGGATAGCAAGAGGACCAAGACAAAATTCAGAAACTTTTGGTATCCAGAAATAGGTGCCTGTCTTTTATACTATTGGTAGATTTTTTTTTTCTCTCTCTCCCCCCCTCTCTTTTCCCAACTTTATTGAGTTATAATTGATATATTATCAATTGTACATATTAAAATATACAATTTGATGCATTTGATATTTATATGTATCCTGAAATTAAGATAATGAACATATTCATCACCCCAAAAGTTTCCTAATGTCTGTTTGAAATTGCCCCTTCCATCTTTTTCCCTACTCTTCATCCCCTTTACCCAGGCAACCACTGATATACTTTCTATCACTATAAATTAGTTGAATTTTCTAGAATATTACTTACATGGAAGTATATGTTTTTGTTTCCTTCATTCAGCATAATCATTTTGACATTATTCCATTTGTGGCATGTATCAGTTCATTTTTATTGTTGAGTAGTATTCCATCATATGAATGTATCATAATTTGTTTCTCTACCTGTTGATGGACATTTGGGTTATTTCCATTTGAGACTATTACAGATTAAACTGCTGTGAACATTTACAAACAAGTCTTTGTTAGGACATGTTTTCATTTCTCCTAAGTAAAAATCTGGGAGTAAAATGACTTGGTCCCATGGTAGGCATGTGTTTAACTTTTTAAGATACTTCCAAACTTTCCGAGAGTGATTGCAGTGTTACAGGCTTAAGCCACCGTACCCAACCAGTATTTTATTTTTTTAATTTCACTTTCTGGTTGTTTATTGCTAGAATATAAAAATTTTTTTTTGGATATTGATCTTGTATCCTGGAACCTTGCTTAACTTATTAATTCCAGTCTTTTTTTTTTTTTAATTAAAAGATCTTTAAGATTTTTATAGTGTCCGGGCACAGTGACTCAAGCCTGTAATCCCAGCACTTTGGGAGGCTGAGGCAAGATGATTGCCTGAGCTCTGGGGCTCAAGACCAGCCTGGGCAACTTGGTGGGACCTCATCTATACAATAAATCAGAAAATTAACTGGACGTGGTAGCGTGTGCCTGTAGTTCTGGCTACTTGGAAGGCTGAGGCATAAGGATCGCCCTAGCCCAGCAGGTCGAGGAGGCTTTGGTGGCCATGAGTGTGCCACTGCACTCCAGCCTGGGTGACAGAGTGAGACTCCAACTAAAAAAAAAAAAAAAAAAAAAAAGATTTTTATAGCTATGACCATGTGATCTGTTAGTGAAGATGATTTTACTTCTCCATTTTCAGTCTGTGTATACCTTTTTTTTTTTTTTTTTGCTGCTTTGTACTGGATAAGAGACCTCCATTACAATGTTGAGTAGATGTGGTGAGAGTAGACATCCATGTCTCTTTCTCAGTCTTAGAGGAAATCATTGTCTTTCATGATTAAGTATGGTGTTAACTATGGGTTTTTCATAAATGTCTTTTCCAGGTTGAGTGTGTTAATGCTTTAATGTTAAACCAACCTTGCATTTCTGAGAGGAACCACACTTGGTCATAATGCATTATCCTTTCTATGTATATTGGCTTTGATTTGCTAAAAATTTACAAAATAGTTTTAGCTTCATGAGTATTATTAGGCTGTGGTTTATTTTTTAAAATTATGTCTCCATCTGGTTTTGATGTCAGGATAATGGTGCCATCATGGAATGTGTTGGGATGTATTTTTTCACTTTTATTTCCTGGAAGAGTTTGTGCAGAATTGGTGTTATTTCTTCCTTAAATGTTGGGTAGATTTAGTCACTGAAGTTATCTGGGCCTTGCAGTTTCTCATGGGCAGGTTTTAAACTATGTATTTAATTTCCTTAATTAATGTAGGATTATTCAGGTTATCATTTCTTCAGGGAGCTTTGGTAGTTTGGGTCTTTCAAGAAATTTGTTGTAGTTACTGAATATATTAGCATATACTTGCTATACTGTTTCTTTATTTTTATTTAAGAGACAAAACCTCACTCTGTTGCCCAGGCTGGAGTGTGGTGGTGTGATAGCATCTCAGTGCATCTTCAGACTCTTGGGCTCAGACAATCCTCCCACCTCAACCTCAACCTCCCCTGTAGTCCCCAAATTTTTTTGTAGAGAGATGGTGTCTTGCTATGTTGTCCAAGCTGGTCTTAAACTCCTGAGCTCAAGCAGTCTTCCCACCTCAGCCTCCAGAAGTGCTGAGATTACAGACTTGAGCTGTGCCCAGTTCTTGTTCATATGGTTTGTTTTTGTTTTTGTTTTTTTTAGTCAGAGTCTCACTCTGTTGTTGCCCAGACTAGAGTGCAGTGGCACGCTCACGGCCACTGCAGCCTCAGCCTTCGGGGCTCAGGTGATCCTTCTGCCTCAGCCTTCCAAGTTGCTGGAACCAGGCGTGTACCACTATGCCTGGCTGATTTTTAAAATTTATTTATTTATTGTAGAGATGAGTTCTCACCATGTTGCTGGACTCGAGCCTGTGGCCTCAGGCAATCCTCTCGCCTCCACCTCCCAAAGTTCTGGGATTACAGGCATGAGCCACTGCGCCCAGCTCATACTGCTTCCTTATTTTACTTTTAGTTCCTTAGGGTCTGTAGTGATTTTCTCTTTCTCATTTCTAATATATTAAATTGTGTCTCCTCCCTTTTTGATTTTATCAGTCAGACTAAAGGTTTTTTAATCTTAATGGTTTTCTCAAAGATCTAGCTCTTGGTTTTTCATTGTTACTCTGTTTTCTGTTTCATTGATATTTGTTACTATTTTTATTCCTTTTCTTCTACTTACTTTGAATCTGATGTGCTCTGTTCTAGTTTCTTAAGGTGAAATCTTAGGTCATTTGACTTGAGATCTTTCTTCTTTTACGGTATGTGTTAAATGCTATAAATTTCCCTATAAATGCTGTTTTAGATGCATCCCAAACATGTTGATATATTATGTGTTAATTTTTGTTTCAAAATACTGTCTAATTGCCCTTGCAGTTATTTAGAAGTATGGTGTTTAGTTGCCAAAAGTTTGGGGATTTTCCAGAAACTGTCCTGTTACTGATTTCTAATTTTATTTTATTGTGGTCAGAGAATATTTTTCTTAATGCTTGAATCCTTTTAAACTTGAACTTGTTTTATGCACCAGCCGTGGTCTGTCTTGCTAAATGGTTCATGTGCACTTAATAAAGATTAAGTAGTCTGGTATTAGAATTTCTACAAATGCCAGTTATGTTTAGCTGATAGTGTTGTTGAGGTAGTCTTCTTTGTTCTCACTGTTTTTCTGTCTAACTTGTTCTATCAAGTTTTGAGAGAAGTGCCGAAAGAAACTATATTTGTGAATGTGTCTGTTCTATCAGTTTTGCTGCATGTATTTTGAAGCTTTGTCCTTTAAGATGTTTATGTTCTCTTGATGAAATCATCTGTTTATCAATTACAGACGGACTCTCTTTATCCCAAATAATATTCTTTGCTCTGAAATCTACTTTATCTGAGATAAATGTAGCCATTCCTATTTTGTTATGATTAATGTTAGCATAGTATACCTTTTTCCACCTTTTATTTAAAGTGGATTTCTTGAAAACAACCTATGGTTTGAACTTACTTTTTTATCCAGTAGTAGCATCTACCTTTTATTTTGGGGCATTAAGCCATTTTCATTTAATAAGATGATTGATATGATTGGGTTTAAATTACTACTATCTTGCTATTTGTTTTCCGATTGTCCTATTACTCTTTGTACCCTTTTAAAATGTTTTTCTGCCTTCTTTTGGATTGAGAACTTCTTATAGTATTATTTAATCTCCTTGATTTGCGTATTTTCTATAACTCTCTGTGTGCATGTGTTTTACTGGTTACTTTAGAGTTTATAGTATATGTATACCTTTTACTTATCACAATTTACCTTCAAATAAGATCCCCTTTCTCATGTAATATAAGAATATTTTGGCCAGGCATGGTGACTCGCACCTATAATCCCAGCTCTTTGGGAGGCCAAGGTGGGAGAATCACTCAAGCTTAGGAGTTCAAGAGCAGCCTGGGCAACATAGTAAAACCTCATCTTTACAAAAAATAGAAACATTAGCCAGGCATGGTGGCGCATACCTGTAGTCCCAGGTACTTGGGAGGCTGAGGCGGAAGGATTGCTTGAGTTTAGGAGGTCCAGGCTGCAGTGAGCTAGGATTATACCACTGTACTTCAGCCTGGGACTGTCTCAAAAAATTTTGACAGTGTACTTTCATCTTTCCTTGTCCTACGTTTGTGCTTTTGTTACCATACATTGTATTTTTGTCTGTGTTATAACCAAAAAATACATTATATTATTTTTTCTTTAGATATATTTCTAAGGCTTTGTTTTAAATGGTTTGAATTTTTAAAAAAGTTTTATATTTACCTATTTATTTACTATTTTCACTGCTTTTCATTCACGCTTATAGATCTAGATTTCCATATGGTATTTTTTCCTGTGCCTAAAGGAATTAATTTTCCTTACTAGTGATGAACATAGTTTTTTGGGGGGGAGGATTGTTTACTTTTTAAGTTTTTTTGTGAATTTTTTTTTTTTATCTGAAATGTCTATTTTACCTTTTTTAAAAAAACTCAGTTTTTGGGGGTAATTGTCATATGGATTCACATGCAATTATGAGAAATAATACAGAGAGATCCCCCATACCCTTACCCAGTTTTCCCCAATGGCAACACTGTAGTACCATATCACAAACAGGGTAGTGACATTGATACAATTAAGATACAGAACATTTCCATCACTACAGGATCCATTATGCCTCCCTTTTATAGCCAAGGCTACTTCTCTTGTGCCTCCACCTTCTTCTTAACTCCCAACAACTACTAATCTATTCTCTAGTTATCTAATTTTGATAATTCAAGAATATTATGTATATATTGAAGTATATAGTATGTAACCTTTTGGGATTGGCTTTTTCACTCAGCCTGATTCTCTGGAGAGTCATCCAGGTTTTGTCGCATGTATTATTAATAATTTAATTGCTAAATAGTATTTCTTGGGATGTATATATCACAGTTTAACTACTCATTCAGTAAAAGACATCTAGGTTGTTTCCCAGTTTGGAGATACTACAAATAGAGCTGCTATAAACATTAAAGTATACAACTTTTTTTTGGTGAGCATAAATCTCCCTTTCTCTGGGATAAATGCCTGGGACTGCAATTTCTGGATTATATGGTAGTTGCATGTTTGACTTTACAAGAAACTGCCAAAACAGTTTTCTCTAATGGCTGCACCATTTTACATTCCCACCAGCATTGTATGAGAGTTCCAGTTTCTCTCCATCTTTGCCAGCATTTTGTCACTATTTTTTGTTTTAGCTGTACTGATAGGTGTGTAATGATATTTCGTTGTGGTTTTAATGTGCATTTTCCTAAAAAGGGATTGAACATCTTTTTATGTGCTTATTGGTCATCTGTATACCTGTTTTTTGTTTGTTTGTTTGTTTGTTTTGAGTCAAGGTCTCTGTTACCCAGGTTGGAGTGCAGTGGCACAGTCATAGCTCACTGCAGCCTCTGTTTCCTTAGTTCAAGTGATCATCTCACCTCAGCTGATACTACAGGAGTGCCCCACCATGCCCAGCTAATTTTTGTTTTTTTTTTTTTTTTTTTTTTTTAGAGGCAAAGTCTTACTATGTTGCCCAGGCTGGCCTGAAACTCCTGGGTTAAGCAGTTCTCCTGTTTCAGCTTCCCAAAGTGAGTCACTGCACCTGGACCCATATGTATATCTTTTTTGGTGAAATGACTCTTTGTACCTTTTGCTCATTTTCTGTAGCATTCTTTATTTTTGTACACTCAAGGTGTTTTCTTTTCTTTTTTCTTTTTGAGTCAAAGTCTTTGTTGCCCAGGCTAAAATGTAGCAGCTTTGACCTAGTGTGGACTCAGGCGATCTTTCTGCCTTAGTACCCCAAGTAACTGGGAACAGACTTGTGCCATCACACCTGGCTTATTTTTTTTAATTTTTTGTAGACACAGGGTTTTTCTCTGTTGCTTAAACTCCTGGGCTCAAGCGAACTTCTTGCCTCGGCCTCCTGAAATGCTGGGATTACAGATGTGAGCTACTGTGACTGGCTACTGTCAAGTTTTGAGAGTTCTTTATATATTCTAGACACTAGGCCTTTGTCAGATATGTGGGGTTTTCAAATATTTTCTCCCTGTCTGTAGCATGTCTTTTCATCTACTTAGTGGATCTTTTGCAGACAAAAGTGTTAACTTTTGAAGTTCAATTGATAAACCTTTTATGGATTGTGCTTTTCGTATCAAGTTTAAAATTTCTTTGCCTAGCTCTTGATCCTGAAGATTTTCTCCTGTTTTGTTTTTTCTATAAGTTTTGTAGTTTTTTTTTAAAAGAGAGTTTTGTAGTTTTATGTTCTACATTTAGGCTGTGATCCATTTTGAGTTAATTTTTGTATAAAGTGTGAGGTTTAGGAGGTTAGCTTTTTGGTCTGAATGTCCATTTGCTCTGGCATGTTAAAAAGGCTATCTTTCCTCCACAGAATTGCTTGGATATCTTTGTTAAAAAAAAATCATATTTGTGCATATTTGGACATATTTGTGTGTAATTCTGGGTTCCTTCTTCTGTTGATGTGTGTATCTACCCCTCTACACAGTCCTTATTACTATGCTCATCACTATATCACCATTGCCACTCGGCTCACAGTTCTTATTTCCATAGCCATGCGTTAATCTTGATATCAGATAGAATGATTCCTTCCACTTTTTTCTTTTTCAAAATAGTGTCAGCTATTCTAGTTCCTTTGCTTTCTATGTAAATCATAGAATAATCTATATCTGTAAAATATCTTGATCATGGTATCTCCCCTGCCAGGTAAGTATCTATAAAATATCTTAATGGGAGTTTGTCAGGAAATACATTAAACCTGTATGTCAGTTTGGGGAGAATTAACATCTTTACTATGTTCCTGAAATCTACTTTATTTCTTATTAATATAGGCATTCCTCCTGTCCTAGTACTAACCAGCCCAACCTTGCTTAGCTTCCAAGATCAGTCAGGATTGGGTGCATTCAGGATGGTATGGCCATAGACAATATTGCCATCCCTTCTTTGTTTTGATTAATGTTTGCATTTTTTATCCTTTTACTTTCAGCTTGGCTGTATTATCATATTTGAAGTGAATTTTTTGTAGACCATATATAGTTAGGTTGTGTTGTTTAATATGCTTTGTCAACCTTTTAATGGTGTTTTTAGAACATTTATATTTAAGTTGATTATTGATATATCAGGACTTAAGTCAGCCATTTAGATTTTGTTTCTATTTATTTTCTTTTTCATATCTCTGCTTTCTTACTCCTTTCTTTTTCTGAGTAAATTGAAAATAATTTTTAGAATTCCATTTTTTTTTTGAGTCATAGTCTCACTTTGTCACCCAGGCTGGAGTGTAATGGCATGCTCATGGCTACCATAGCCTTGACCTGCTGGGCTCAGGTGATCCTCCTACCTCAGCCTTCCAAGTAGCTGGAACTACAGGCACATGCCACCATACTCAGCTAATTTTATTTATTTATTGTGGAGCTGAGGTCTCACCAGGTTGCCCAGGCTAGTCTCAGACTCCTGGACTCATGCAGTCCTCTTGCCTCTGCTTCCCAAAGTGCTAGGATTACAGGCATAGGCCACTGTGCCTGATCTAGAATTCTATTTTGATTTTCTTATAGTATTTTTTACTCTATCTCTTTGTAGCTTTTTTGGTGATTGCTCTAGGTATTATACATAACTTATCATGATTTGCTGGTACAATAAGTTCCCTGTATACAAGCTAGCTTTGTTCTGAGAGCATATTTATAAATCCAGTTTGTCCAACAAAGTTAGCCTAGGTACTCAACTAACACAATTGGCTATACCAGCTACATCACCACTGCTTTTATGCTTGCTTCTGGACATCCTGGGCTTGAAATAAAGGTACTGTACTACAGTACTCTATACAGTACTGTAAAGTACACAAAAGCACAACCACTTGTAGCGGGTGCACACACATGACAATGTATTAAGACATGTGAACTAAATTACATGATTAGACATGCAAACGCATATTCTCCCCTTTCAAAGTTCACAACTTGAAGGTTTGTATGTAGGAGACTTACTGTATTGTCATTTTACTAGTTTGAGGGAAGTACAGAAACATTACCTCCCCTTTATTCTCCCCTAGTTATACTTGGTTTTGAATATGTCCTCTGTGTACATTTAGAACCACATCAGGCAGTGTTATAATTTTTGTTTGAAAGATTCTTGTATATTGGTATAATGAGTGGTCGTTGACAGAAAGCTGGATATTTTCGTATTATGTTTTAAGACACTGACTCTTGTTTAACTTGTTTTAGCCAGTTTTCTCTGCACTGGCAGAAGAAGTGATGTTCGATTGAGCCCAGGTTCCCCATTCAGCCTCCTTGCATCCCAGATGGGAACTGGGGATTCTTGTTCCTGCTGAGTGGAAGTGGTAGCTCCTGCTCCCCACATGGTCTGTGGACGCTGTAGGAGGAGTGGCTTTGTTACTGTCGGGCAGTGGTGGCAGTCCTGACTCTCACCCTACCTGGGCGAGGAGTTGTAGGGATGGTGGCCTCTTTACTATTGACTGGGTGTGGAAATCCAGGCTCTCCACATGATCTTCACCAGTAGTGTGGGGTTGGGGCAAGGTTCGTTATCACCCCGTGTAGATAAGAGTCCCAGCTCCTGGTTCCCCTTCTTTAACACTGTCCCAGTGGCTGGGTTGGGGTGCCTCATTAAAGCTTGGCAAGTCAAAGTCTAGACTATTCACTTGGCCTTTACAGGTGTGGGTAGACGTGGGCGCAGTTTTTCTGTGGTGTTGGGCTGTCTTTTATGTCCTTCTTTGAGACAGTCAGAAGGGTGCCACAAGAGGAGGAGGAGGTACCGGAGAGGCTAAGGAAAATAAAATTTATTATATTCATAGATCTAAGAGACAGGAGGCATGGTATGCCACACGAAGCCACATGGCAAAGACCCCAGGGTGGTCAGGAGGCAGAAGATAGGAGTGAGGGGAAAGTGTTAGGCCAGAGCCTTTGCTGATGTTTCTGTGGAAAAGACCAGGCAAGGGGAGCAGTTCAGGGTTGGCTAGTTTGAATAATTTCAGTGCTGTAAAGTCATAGGGGTAGTCCCTGATAGCCTGGTACTTGACCCCGGAGTGATTAAGGCAGAGAAGTATTGCCTCTTGGGGTATATGGGCCAGACAGGTGTAGGATTCTGAATTGGTTAGAGTGTATAACAAAGGCTTGCATCAAAGGCCGAGCCATTTGCTGTCTAAGAATTAGCTGGTTGGCTGGGTGCAGTGTCTCATGCCTATAATCTCAGCACTTTGGGAGGTTGAGGTGGAAGAATCTCTTGAGCCCAGGACTTCAAGACCAGCCTGGGCAACAGACTGAGACTTCATCCCTATTAAAAAAAAAAAAAAAAAAAAATTAGCCGACTGTGGTGGCATATGCCTGTAGTCTCAGCTGCTCGGAGCCTGAGGCGGAAGAATCATCTTAGAGGAGGTTGAGGCTGTGGTGAGCCGGATTGCACATTGCACTCCAGCCTAAGCAACAGAGTGAAACCCTGTCTCCAAAAAGAAAAGAAAAGAAAAGAAGAGGAATAGACTGGTTCAGAGAAGGCCAATCTCTCCCTAGCCAGAATATTTTGTTTTGTTTTTGTTTTTTTGAGAGTACAAGCGGCATGAGCATGGCTTCTGCTGCCTTGACCTGCTGGGCGTAGGCGATCCCTCTACATTAGCCTCCTGAGTAGCTGGACTACAGGCACATGCCACCACTGCTGGCCATATAGCTACTTTTAAGGTTTTTTTTTAATTACTGATTTTAACAGTTTGAATGGTCCTTTGTGTAGTTTCATGTTTCTTCTGCTTGCAGTTTGTTGAAGTTCTTAGATCTGTGCAATTACTGTTTCCATCAAATCTTTACAACTTTCAGTAATTTATTAATACTTTTATTTTTATACTTAACATATAGTAAAATTAACTTTTTTGATGTAAAGTTCTCTGAATTTTAGAACATGTATAAACTCACGTAAGCCACCAGCTCAGTCAGGATATAAAACCATTCCATCGCTGTAAAACCTCTCTTGGGCTTCACTTTGTGGATAATTATTATTTCTTGAAATATTCTTCGCTTTCAGATTCCAGTTATGTGTATATTAGAGGCAACTTGGAATTGTCCTACAGCTCACCGATATGCTGTGTTGTTTTATTTTGAGTTTTTTTCCCTTTGTGTTTCATTATGGATATCTTCTATGCATAATGAATACCTTCAAGTTCACTAATCTTTTCTTCTGTGGTGTCTAATCTGTTACCCCATCTGGTACATTTTTCATCTCAGAGTCTGTTGTTTGTGTGTAGATGTACATTTGGATCTATTTCCATGATTCTTAATGTGCTTTTGCATTTTTCACTTCCTTGAACACATGAATATGAATGTCTTTTTATCTTGACATTGTCTTTTGATTTTGTTATTCGTATCATTTCTGGATCTATTTCTGTTTATTTTCTTCTAATTACTGGTTATTCCTGCATCTTTGCATGCCTTGTACTTGTTGGATGCCAGACAGCCTGAATTTTATGTTGTTGGGTGCTGGAATGTTCTTTTATTCCTTTAAATATTTTTTAGCTTTACTGTAGGACACAGTTAATTGGAAATAGTTTGATCCTTCCAAGACATTGTACTTTCTTAGGTAGGTCTGAGCAGCCTTTGGTCTAAGGCAGAGTTTCTCAACCTCAGTACTGTTGACACTTGGGGCTGGGTAATTCTTTGTTGTGGGGTTATCTGGCTTTGTAGCATATTGAGCAGCATTCCTGGCCTCTACCCACTAGATGCCAGTAGCACCACTGAGCGTGAGCTAAGATTGATTTTAACACTTTTTAAAAGTTGTGAAAAAAGAAGAGTAGGAGGATATGCAATAGAGACCACTGTCGGTGGCCAGCATAGCCAGAATATTTACATAGAGATTTCTTAACCCCTACTGTGGCAGACATTCTTCTACTATTTGAGACAAATGGTAGTATGAAGGGGGAAAAAATCTTGTTTTTCTGGTATATAGAGTAGCTAAGAGCACAGGCTTTGAAATTAGAAAGAGCACAATTTGAGTCTGGTTATGTATCTGCCATATAATACCTCTTTGACATTGGACAAAAAAACATTTTTTAAATTTTGAGTTGGGGTCTCTCATCTGGGCTTGAGTGCAGTGGCACAGTCATGGCTCACCACAGCCTCGAACTCCTGAGCTCAAGTTATCCTTCTGCTTCAGCCTCCTGAGTAGCTGGGACTACAAACATGCGCCACCATGCCTGGTTGTCTCTCTCTGTGTGTGTGTGTGTTTTGTGTGTGTGTGTGTGTGTGTGTGTGTGTGTGTGTGTGTGTGTTTTAGTTTTTGTAGAGCCAGGATCTCACTATGTTGCCTAGACTGGTCTCAAACTCCTGAGCTCAAGCAATCTTCCTTCCTTAGCCTCCCAAAGTGCTGGGATTATAGGTGTGAGCCACTGTACCTGACCTGCATTGGGCACACTTTTGAACTCCTTGAGCCTTTTTCCTCTTGTGACAGCCAATACGTGCTTATCACTTAGGTCTGTTAGAGAATTAAATGAAAATGAATAAAAGTAGGTAGCTTAATGCATGCATATAGTAGCTGTTATTTCAGGTGTGTGCCCCATTTTGTACTTACCTCAATGTGTGTATATAGTCATATTATGCTAATTTGGAGGATGATCATCTGTTATCTTTCAGGTCATGCAGAAGGCTTTTGTATGATGTGCACAATGCAAGCGCATATTACCCAGGCACTCAGTAATCCTGGGGATGTTATTAAACCGATGTTTGTCATCAATGAGATGCGTCGTAAGTATTAACTATTGTAGTTTATATTCTTTTTTTTTTTTTTTTTTTTTGAGTTGGAGTCTCACTCAGTCGCCCAAACTGGAGTGCAGTGGCTGCTTCCAGCCACCGCGCCTCAACCTGCTGGGCTCCGGCGATCCTTCCACCTCAGCCTTCCAAGTAGCCGGAATTACAGGCATGCGCTACCACGCCCGGCTGATTTTTTGATTTATTGTAGAGATAAGGTCTCGCTGCCCAGGCGGGTCTCGAACCCGCGGGCTCAGGCAATCCACTCTCCTCAGCCTCCCAAAGGCGCGGGATTACAGGCTGAGCCACCGAGCCCGGCTTTATATTCATTTTTATTTGGTAGTTAGTATTAATACCTAACTGGTGAAAAAATGAACCCCTCATATATTACAAAACAGATAAGTATTTTTTATCGTATATGGATATGTCATTTATTTGTCTGTTTGTTTAGAGCAGGAGTCTCAGTCTGTTGCCTAGGCTGGAGTGCAGTGGTACACTCATGGCCACTGCAGCCTCAACCTGCTGGGCTCAGATAATCCTTCTGCCTTAACCTTCCAAATAGCTGGAACCACAGGCACGCACCACCACGCCTGGCTAATTTTTAAATTTATTATGGAGATGAGATCTCGCCAAGTTTCCCTGACTGATCTCGAACCCCTGGACTCAGGCAACCCTCTCACCTCTGCCTCCCAAAATGCTGGGATTGCAGGCATGAGCCACCATGCCTGGCTGAATATGTCTTTAATAACGAATTTTAAGTAAAATATTTGCTGTAGAAACTCATCTTGAAGCCTTAAAGCAAAAGATAACAATATATTAAAGAAAATTCCATGCAGTTTCAGATAAGCAAAATTTAAATAATTTTTTGTTTTAAAGCAGGATTTATTGAGAGGACAGAAAAGCTCCCACAGTGGGAGGGGACCCAAGAAGTTTGCCCTATAATTTTGAACGCAGTTTGTTAATCAAATCATTGATAAGTTTAATAGTGTTTTTTTCCCAGATATTTGGATTTCTATGCTGAGTAATATTAATTCTGTTATTTTCCCACAGGTTTCTTTAAATAGTTTTTAGTTAGTTTTAATTTGGTGAATGACAAACCATATATAGTGACAGAAATTGTCAAAATAAACGTAATTATACTCTAAAAATGTATACTCATAGCTTAGCAACTTGTGAATAAATTTTACTTTTTTCTACTTAAATTTTAAACAGGTTGTATGAAATTTTCTTATGCACTTTGTGTATTTTGCAATAAACTTTTATATCATCTTAATTAACTGAGTTGGAATTTAAAATGCGTGCAAGTAAAACTATAACTCTTAATCTGGTGTCTAGTTGGGTAATTATAGGGGTGCATAATTATACAGTGACAAATTATAATCCATTTGCCTAAAAAGCTGCTAAAGATTAAAGGGGTGTTATATTGAACCTTGGCACTATTGATAGGCCACAACAGACAATATAAAAATCTTTAAAACATTACTGGAACCTGGCAGAATTTTAGCCAGGACAGGTTTGATTATTTATACATATATTAATTTTTGTACATACTTATATAGCAGGCATGAATAATATTTTTAAACCTAGTCTTTAAGAAAATGTCATTGCTTTACATGTTGTGTGTATATACATCCATCCATAGACACATAAATGGCTGAATCCTGAAATTGTCATTTCTGTAGGTTAAAACTGGTATAATATTGACATTTATATGATTTAAATAAGCAAATATTTTTATGCATTTATACACATAAAATTTAATGTATGTTAAATGTGATATTGCTTTTACTTTTGTGTTAATGTTTTTTATAATTTTTTTTAAGAGTTTGGTCTTGCAACTGCTTAGTCAATTAGAAATAGGACTGAAGCCGGGCTTGGTGGCTCAGCCTGTAATCCCGCGCCTTTGGGAGGCTGAGGTGAGTGGATTGCCTGAGCCTGCGGGTTTGAAACCAGCCTGGGCAGCGAGACCTCATCTCTACAATAAAATCACAAAATCAGCCAGGCGTGGTAGCGCATGCCTGTAATTCTGGCTACTTGGAAGGCTGAGGCGGAAGGATTGCCGGAGCCCAGCAGGTCGAGGCTGTGGTGGCCGGGAGCGGCCACTGCACTCCAGTCTGGGTGACAGAGTGAGACTCCAACTAAAAAAAAAAAAAAAAGAAAAGAAAAGAAA
Source organism: Cephalopachus bancanus (assembly GCA_027257055.1). NCBI lineage: Eukaryota > Metazoa > Chordata > Mammalia > Primates > Tarsiidae > Cephalopachus > Cephalopachus bancanus. The sequence continues at coordinate 5,090,651 of JAPVLO010000067.1, forward strand.
TAGGACTGAAATGTTACTGTGCAACTGTGAATATGTTCTGCAGATCATTGAGATAGAATTTAGCTAGGTTTGGTTACTTATGTTTTGCATGGGTTCTCATCGTGGAGATCTAGGACCAATTTCAAATGTATGTAATAACATAAACATTTGGACAATTTTTGAGATAATATAGCCAGCATTGAATTTATTTAAGTCTAATTGTATTAGCTTGCTAAAGACATGAGGCTTACTCTGGGGACTCTCAGAAACTCTACCTCCTGTGAGCTCTTAAGGATCTGAAGCAGTGATCCCCAACTTTTTTGGTATCAGGGAGGTGGAGGGGTGATTATCAGGCATTAGATTCTCATAGGGAGAGTGCAACATAGATCCCTTGCATGTGCAGTTCCCAGTGTAGGGTTCATGCTTCTATGAGAATCTAATGCCGCCACTGATATTACAGATGGCAGAGCTCTGCTTGCCTGTCGCTCATCTTTGCTATATGGCCTGGTTCCTGACAGGTCATAGCCCACTACTGATCCACAGCTTGGGAGTTGGGAGCCCCTGGCCTAAAGGGCATGGTACTAGCTATTCTTGGGGTAGGTTATGGTAGTGCTGTTTCCTCATAAAGCAATTATTTGGGGGTTCTCTAGCAACACATTATTATAAGATATATTTTAGGGGAGTATAGCCTAGGCTTATTATATATAATGATAAAACCTTGTCTTGAATTTTGTAGGTATAGCTAGGCACTTTCGTTTTGGAAACCAAGAAGACGCCCATGAATTTCTTCAATATACTGTTGATGCTATGCAAAAAGCATGCTTGAATGGCAGCAATAAGTAAGTACAAGAAAGCATCAATTATTTTTTTCATCTTGTATCTCTGCCTTACCAGAGTTTTGCCTTTTATGTTGAAATTATATAGATCTATATTTGCTTTCCTTTTCAACTTTGCACTGTCCTTTTCCTAATTGATATACACTATTTTTAAATGGTTAAAATTTTAAAACTTATGCTTACTATAACAGTTTGAATTTGCTCAATTATAGATGTCACAAAATGAATATCGGTCTTGCCATTATTTAATCTCTGAGTGTCAACATGCCTCTGCTGATTTCAAACTAGCTTCTTCTCTTTTCTAGTTGTGCCTGACTTTTTTTTTTTTTTTTGGTGAGAAAGCAGGATTTATTGAGAGGACAGAAAAGTTCCCACAGTAGGAGGGAGCCCGAAGGGGTTGCCCGACAGTTTGTTGTTGTTGTTGCCCTCCAGTCTGTATTTGTTTCCTGCCTCTTTCTCTGTCTCTCTCTCCAGTCAGTTACCAATTCCTGTAGCTTTTTCCTCAAAACCTCAATGCAGACTCAAAGGAAGGTTGGGAGACAGATAACGTGTCCTCACAGGATTGCTATTATCTAATCACAGCTGGTAAACCTCCCTTTGCATTCCTAGTGCCCCAGCACTGCTTTGTTCAGACTTTCATGATCTGGGAGATGATAGGTTGGGAAGAGGAGGATACTCTGCCTTCATCAGCCATTCCTTACTGCAGGGCCCAAGCCTGCTGAGGGTGTCGTCTTGCTTTAGGACCGAATTCCTGCCTTGACTTCAAAGTCCCTTCATAATACAGTTCCTGCTATCCTACCTCTTTCTACCATTTTCCATATCCTCACTGTGTTCTGGTCAGGGAGGGCTATTCTCTGGCTGCCACATACACTATCTTGTAATTTTTTGTGGTTCTCCTGTTTGAATTCTTGTTCTTTTAAAAATATACATGCTTTTAAAATCTAGTTATAGTGTCTGTGATTTTTGCAGAACTCTTCTCTCATGTTATTGTTTGACTGTTTTTCAGGTTAGACAGACACACCCAGGCCACCACTCTTGTTTGTCAAATATTTGGAGGATACCTAAGATCTAGAGGTAAACTTTTGCTTAAAAAATGATAAAGCAATACTTGCATGTGGCTAAAAAAAAATGCAACAGGGAAGGGTTGATGATGAAAATGCATCTCCTCCAGCCCAGACTCCTATTCCCCTTCCCCAAAGGCAATCCCAGTACCAGTTTGTAGAAAATATTTCCAGTAGTGTCCTACGCATGAACAAACTGGGAGCAAACTCAGTGCTTTCATTTTTCTCTCAATATTAGCGATCTTTTTACATTTCAGTACACATGTCTAACAAAGTCTTTCACAGTTGCAATGGTATTCCATTTATATTAGTCCCCTTTTGATAGATATTTATGTTTCTGTTTTGTGGTTGTTATTACCATCAGTGCTTCCTTGAGCATCCATGTACACACACCTTTGTGTCTAGCAAAAGTAAATATGTAGGATAAATTCTTTGTGTTACAATTTCTGTATCATAGGGTGTGTGTATTTTCACTTTTAATACTGTCAAATTGTCCTTCCAAGAAGTTACACCAATTTATTTTCCAACCAATAGCGTATAAGGTGCCAAACTCAAGATACTTTACCCATATTGTGTGTAGTATTAATGTTTTTTTGGCCAATCTGATGGAAAAAATTATGTTTTTAAAAAATCTTCAGTTTGGAAATAGTATTTGGATTCTGCCATTTCAATAGTTGGTGCTGCTGTAATGATTACACTTTGCTTATCCTTTGCATTTTATTTTTATTTCAGTCAAATGTTTAAATTGCAAGGGTGTTTCAGATACTTTCGACCCATATCTTGATATAACATTGGAGATAAAGGTAAATTTGATAATTGTGATAGTTTCATTGAAAAAAATAAGTCATTTTATAAGCGTTATGTATTTATAGTTCATTTATAATTTAGGCTCTGCTTGTTAAAAAATAATTGAAAATTGTAATATGCTAACATTTCATTTGGAAGAGATGATTCAAGCTTTATAGTAGGCATCAAAAAAACTTAAAACAATCTTTTTAATTTTAATTTTTAAAATTTTATAATAATTTTTTATAGGGACAGGGTCTTGCTATGTTGCCCAGGCTGGTCTTGAACTCCTGGCCTCAAGTAATCCTCCTGCCTCAACTTTTCAAGGTTCTGAGAGTACAGGCACAAGCCATCATGCCTGGCAAAACAATCTTTATATTACCCTTTGACTTTTCATTTAATAAATCTTAATGAAACCAGGCTTTAATGACTATATTAGCCAAACACGGGTGGTTATTATTCTTTAGAAATTGTTTTGCTTCTTGCATTTTCTAAATTCCTGTTTTTTTGTTCTTGAGCTTTCATTTTTCTTTATTATGAATACAGTACATGCTAATGATAAAAATGAGTAACATTTCAGATATATGTAAAATGCTATCCCTCAGAATTAATTCTTTTTAAGTTTGATATATACTCCTCCAGAATATATTGTTTACTTTTTATAAAAATGGGATTTGCCTAATGTCTGTCTGGCCACTTGCTGTTTGCATGTAATTTTGCTTGTGGACCTTTCTGCATCAGTGTTTTTTGAGACATATGTGGTACAGTGAATGGATATACCATAATTCATACACCCAGTTCCTTTCTGATAGATATTTGGTTTGCTTCCAGCTTTGTGCCATTTTAGGGTAATGCTGCAGTGAGCAGCGTCTATATCTTTGTTCACTTTAGTTTGCTCATTTTTAATGGTGGGAAAATAATTTGGTATGTAGCTACATATAAGTGAACATATACAAAAGGAAAATTTTATTTTTTCATAAAGATTCTCATTTGTTTCTATATCTTGGAGTCTTCTGTTCTTTTTTTTGTTAAAGTGGCAGTGTATGGTAATATATTGTTTATGTTGTTTCCCTTCCCAGGCTGCTCAGAGTGTTAACAAAGCATTAGAGCAATTTGTGAAGCCAGAACAGCTTGACGGAGAAAACTCTTACAAGTGCAGCAAGTATGTTGGGTGGTGACTTGCTAGTTCTTACTGCTTACTGCTCCTGTGGGATGGGGATGGCCAGGAGGGTTGGTTTGAAAGAGTCTGGTGTGTCTGAATGTCTCTACTGGATTGCCTTTAGTTGCTGATACCATCTGGGAAGACACTGCGTTGGTGCAAAAGTAATTGCGATTTGGGATCATGAATTTTAAATCATTTTAACTAGGCTCAAACACATCTTTATTTATCAAACTAGGAACCATTACAATCAACACATTTTTGCCAATGAGAAATAAGTTTGTTTATTCCTGTAGTGTAAAAATCCATGCTTTGGGATTCCATGAACTCTTGGAAAGCATTTTTGGCATCCTGCTGGTTGTGGAAGTGTTTTCCCTGCAAAAGGTTGTCAAAGTGCTTGAAGAAGTGGTAGTTGGTTGATGAGAGGGCAGGTGAATATAGTGAATGAGGCAAAACTTCGCTGCCCAATTTTGTTCAACTTTTGAAGTGTTGGTTGTACGACGTGCGGTCAGGCATGGTCGTGGAGAAGAATTGGGCGCTTTCTGTTGACCAATGCCGGCTGCAGGCATTGCAATTTTCAGTGCATCTCATTGATTTGCTGAGCATACTTCTCAGATGTAATGCTTTCGCCAGGCTTCAGAAAGCTGTAGTGGATCAGACCGGCAGCAGACTACCAAACAATGACCATAACCTTTTTTTTTTTTTTTTTGGATACAAGTTTGGCTTTGGGAAGTACTGTGGAGCAGCTTCTTGGTCTAACTACTGAGGTGGTTGTCGTATAATATCACTGGTTGTTGTATAAAATCTACTTTTCAGCCAGGCTCGGTGGCTCAGCCTATAATCCTGCACCTTGGGAGGCTGAGGTGAGTGGATTGCCTGAGCCTGCGGGTTCGAGACCCGCCTGGGCAACTTGGCGAAACTTCATCTCTACAATAAATCAAAAATTAGCCAGGCGTGGTAGCACGTGCCTGTAGTTCCAGCTACTTGGAAGGCTGAGGTGGAAGGATCGCCGGAGCCCAGCAGGTCGAGGCTGTGGTGGCCAGGAGCGTGCCACTGCACTCCAGTCTGGGCGACAGAGTGAGACTCCAACTCAAAAAAAATAAAAATAAAATAAAATCTACTTTTCATCTCATGTCACAATCAGATTGAGAAATTATTCATTGTTTCCTAGAATAAAAGAAGACGACACTTCAAAATGGCAATTTTTTTGATTTTCGGTCAGCTCATGATGCACCCACTTATGGAACTTTTTCACTTTTCCAATTTGCTTCAAATACCGTATGACCATAGAATGGTCGATGTTGAGTTCTTTGACAACTTCTTGTGTGGTTATAAGAGGATCAGCTTTGATGATTGCTCTCAGTTGGTTGTTGTCAACTTCTGGTGACCAGCTACTATGCTCCTCACCTTCAAGGCTCTCGTTTCCTTAGCATAACTTGTTGACCCACCACTGCACTGTGCATTTGTTAGCAGTTTCTGGGCCAAATGCGTTGTTGATGTTGCAAGTTACCTCTGCTGCTTTACAACCCATTTTGAACTGGAATTTAAAAATCGCTTGAATTTGCTTTTGGTCTAACTTCATTTCCATAGTCTAAAATAAATGTTAAAAAAAAAGCAAGTAATAAGTCATTAGTCAAAAAAAAAAAAAGCTAGAGGTATGCATTAAAATGATGTATAACATAACCACATTCATTTAGGAACGTATTTCAATGTCAAAACATATTTCAACTGCAAAAAGCCCAATTAACGTTTGTACCAACCTAATACAAAGTCAAGAGCCTGCAGTGTCTCAGTGTTTATACTTCTTACAAGATGTGCAGCTCTGTGCCCTTGGGAGACAGGTGCATCATTATTGGGCAAAGATTTGGTGGGAGGAGAGAGAGAAAATAATCTATGCACCACATGTTGGTACTGCCTTATAACTGCAGTTTGGGATGATGTCTGTCGAGCAGCATTTTCATTGACTTTCCTATTATCAAAGAGTGGAGATAGGGTGGAGGGTCACTTTCTCCCAGGATAAAGATCTTTCTCTTGTGGTGGGTTCCCTTTTTGGAGTGGTATCTACTGGAAACCTCTAGTTTTGATTATTCGTTAATATGTTTCCCCATGAAATCAAGAGGGCCTATTTTAAGAATGCCCTGTTTCATATGTATTAAGTAGATGTCTACTTTGTAGTCAGGCAATAGGTAATTTTTATTATCAAATGTTCATTTTGTGGAAATGAAAATCTCCCCCCTTTTCTCCAAGATCATAAAGGTTTCTCCTTTGTTTTTAAATGGCACAGATATTTCTAATCTTCCCTTCCTTTTGAATCTGGATAGGGCTTTGTTTTCACATAATTATACCAGTCTGAAAATCTATTCATTTTTCAGTTATGGATTGAGGAAAAACTTGTATTAACCCAATAATAACATTATTGGTGACCTACATGACTTGGTTTTTCAGAATTGTCCTAGCTTCCTTTCCTTTCATGGTAATTAAGCAGTTTCCCTGTTTTGGGGGGGTTTTTGTTTGTTTGTTTATGTCAGGGTCTCACTCTGTCACCCAGGCTGGAGTGCAGTGGCGCGATCAAGGCTTACTATAGCCTCAACCTCCTGGGCTTAGGCAGTCCCTCCACCTCAGCCTCTTGAGTAGCTGGGAGAGTGCTCCACTATGTCTGGCTAATTTCTTGGTTTTTTGGTTTTGTAGAGATGAGGTCCTGCCATATTGCTCAGGCTGGTCTTGAATTCCTGGCCTCAAGTGATCCTCCTGCCTCAGCCTCTCAGAATGCTGGGATTACATGTGTGAACCACCATGCTCAGAGGCCTTCCCTGTATTTTTAATTTAATGTTTCCACTGTTGGTTGAGGGAGTAGTATTTCTCATCCAGTGTCCTTCTTTTGGAAACTTAATTTAGAATGCTTGAGAGAAATAACAAGGGAAACACCAAAATACTAAAAAAAAAAAAATAATAATTCATGTTTTTAAATTTTTGTCTTTGTTTATTTCAAGGTGTAAAAAGATGGTTCCAGCTTCAAAGAGATTCACCATACATAGATCCTCTAATGTTCTCACACTTTCTCTGAAACGTTTTGCAAATTTTACTGGTGGAAAAATTGCTAAGGTATGTCGATATAATCAGTAATCGTTTGTTGAGCCTTTCAAGGCTTAAGTGTCAGTAGCTATTAAGGTTTATAAATGACCTAATTGAACAGTTTTGTTGACCAGTTTTCTGAATTTCTGTCAGCATTTGATAGCAAAAACAAGGTCAAAGAACGGAGACAGTATTTTGGTATACACACTTATGAGTGTTTGTGTTTTTACTATATCCTTTAGCTGGCTAGACTTTCTAGTGATAAAACTTTAACTACTATCTACATTTGGGCTTCATTGTCAATTTTTATGCTATCTGTGGTTATGAGAGGATATAGGGAGAGCTTGTATAAAATGAAATCCAAAGAAGGCTTCCTGCTAGACCTTGCCACTTTTTCTTCAGAGTTCATTTTCTTGTTTGTGTTTGTTTTCTGGCTAGTAGTATGCTGAATCTCCTCATTTTCTTCTCACTTTCTAAAGGCTTGAAAGTGGTCGAAATTCAGCAGTCCGTTCCTGAATTATTCAAAATAAAAATAAGCAATGATTAATGTCCAGAGTTTGTCATTCTGTGACTATCTCCTTTGATGGGTTTGAAGAATTCACTTAATGTGAATCATTATTTGTTAAAAAGGGAATAAAAAATGGGCCAGGCACAGTGGCTCATGTCTATAATCCCAGCATTTTGGGAGGCTTGGGTGGAAGGGTAAGACTTGAGCCCAGATTGAGACCAGCCTAAGCAATGTAGTGAGACCTTGTCTCTATAAAAAAATTTTAAAAATTAGGTATGGTGGTGTGTGCCCATAGTCCTAGCTACTTGAGAGGCTGAGGCAGAAGGATCGCCTGAACCCAGGAGGTCAAGGCTGTGGTGAGCCACGATCATGCCACTACACTCCAGCCTGGGCAACAGAGGGAGACCCTGACTCAAAAAAAAAAAAAAAAAAAATGCAATGGAATGACCTTAAATACACTTAGATTCAGGTATTCTCCCAGTTAATCATCTCTTTTGAAAGGTGGTTAAATGTATTAGGTTTCTGCTAGAACATCACAGGATATAGTGTCCTAAATATACCCTACCTAGATATGTGGAATGCTGGGTGTGCCCTAAGAAATGATGTTTCTTCTTTTTCCATTTTGGTTTAGGATGTGAAATATCCTGAGTATCTTGATATTCGGCCATATATGTCTCAACCAAACGGAGAGCCGATTGTCTATGTGTTGTATGCTGTGCTGGTGCACACTGGTTTTAATTGCCATGCTGGCCATTACTTCTGCTACATAAAAGTAAGCTGTGCAGATTTTGCTGATAACTGTTGTTACATATATGCTGTAAGACTGCACTAGCATTCTTGGGGCGGGGGAGGTGGGACTTCTACAGGTAAAATGTGCATGCCCATTTAAAAAATATTTCTCTTGACTATGTTCCATGTTTTTCTAATTAAATCTGATCTCTCTCTTTTATTGGCCCTCTTTTGCAGGCTAGCAATGGCCTCTGGTATCAAATGAATGACTCCATTGTATCTACTAGTGATATTAGATCAGTACTCAGTCAACAAGCTTATGTGCTCTTTTATATCAGGTATTGTCATGAAAACAGATTGTCGAGTTTTCTGTTATGTCATTTCTTCTCCTTTCATCAATGTATTTAAGTTCAATATTGAGATTTTTTTGTTTTTAAGGAGCTTAAAGGTGAATTCTGCCAAGTGCCTGACAGGAGGGAGGGTAGTTTCTGAGTATGGATTATGAGTTTGCATTAGCTTTCCTCTGTTGGGTCAGCCAGCACAAGGGACAGAGGAAGGAGACGGTGATAATCAAGGCAGGTGGGCTCCGGCTTGCTGGCAGCAGATGGAGTGGGCCTGGGGGATGTGGTGAGAGTGGGTGGAGGCCACAGGAAAAGGGCTCTGAGCACTTGACGTGGTCACAGCCAGCATCTCCCAATTGCCGAGCACAGGCAGTCAGTCAGTTACCTTCCAGGCCAGGGCCTGGGCCAGCACCAGCGCTTGGGTCTGTCCTGTTGTAACTATCCACTCTGCCTCACTAATTCCGTTTTTGGAAAAATATGATGTGTGCTCCAAAGTGTCCCTTTTTGATAGCTGAAAGTTAAGAATACCCTAAACTGTCCGATAGCAGCAGAACACTCATATCCATACACTGAAGTATCAAACACTGGTGTTGCATCAGCCATGTTGGCTGAAGCATGGAGAATGATCAGAGGACCTGCGTCTGAGGGACGCGTGAGGAGTTGGGCTTTGTTCCTGACTTTTCTGGACAGTGTAGATTTTCAACAATGGCATATGTTTATAATTAGAAAAGTGTAAACAGAAAAGAAAAATACCTTTCAGATACTAGCATCCTCAGAATACCTTGTATTATCTAGTTACCTTCCCCAGTTACCCTTGTTGCTTCCTGATCTGAGTACTGACATTCTCCTAAACCTAAAGGGAGAGCATGTAGATAGCTCTCTAGGATAGAATATAAAAGTGCTATTTCTTTCAATCAGTTTTCTACCTGAGGGCTTAAGTGCTGCTGAATTTGTAAATGAATCTCTTCTAAGGAGAAGCTCTGTGTCACCCTAAGCATATCACTCTCCTTGTCTCCAGGTCCCATGATGTGAAAAATGGAGGTGAACTTACTCATTCCACCCACCCTAACCCTGGCCAGTCCTCTCCCCGCCCGGTAATCAGTCAGCGGGTTGTCACCAACAAACAGGCTGTGTCAGGATTTATCGGACCACAACTTCCCTCTCACATGATAAAGGTAATGTTTCATAGGGAGAATATAGTTTTTATGTTAACTTTTCAACAGATCTTCAAACCCTCAAGTTAATATCATAGTAGTTGCTATGTCCTCATATACAACTGAATTTCTTGTCAGAAAGGTTTATTCGAGGCTTTCTTAGGAAATATTACAAATATACAGAAAACATCAGTGACCAAGAGGAAAGTCTGGAAAAGTATATTTAAAGTTTAGCTCCCACTTTGGATTTCTGTTCCACACAAAGGGTTAATAACACTTGGGAATTCTTACTCCATGCTGGATTCCAGTAAAGTGACCTGTTTACAAGGACACTTTAGTTACGTCCATTTAGCTGTTTCAGCGGTGTGGTGTTTTCCGGCTGCTGTCTGCTTGGGTGTGGTACCTACTCCCTGATAGTCCTACTGGGGAGAGCAGCGGTGAGCCCATGTCGCGCGGCGCTGTGTTCTAGAGCGGGGCCTGGCTTTTGCCAGACTCGTGAGAGATTGGACACAGCATGTTTGCATCGTTTGTGCTGTAGTGTCTTTAACAGTTTTTCCATTGGAGTTTGCTTACCGTATAGATTGTCTAGTTGTGTGTGTCTTTTCATGGACAGCAGATGGTATTTGACTTAAAACAAAAGTCACGAACCAAGTACCTTTGTGAGCTGGGCAGACAACGGGCTCCTTAGTTGGGCTCTGCTTCAGAGACAGGGAACTGGCAAACTGGAGAGCATGTGCCTTGTGTAAAGGGGTGCCTGGCATTAATTTTTCAAGAGCTTTTGTTTTTTACCATGAAGCTTTCCAGTGTTAAGATAGCAGCTATTCAGATATTGAAGAAAACATTGTGAAGCTCAAACATGGTTCATCTGTAAACCATTTTTCAGGCCTGAGCCACCATGGAGATATAGCAGCAGGAGTGGAAACCTGCATGAGTAGAATGTGGAGCCATCATGGGTGGTGGTGGGGGAGCCATGGTTTAGTGTCTCCTGAAGCAGCCTTCACCCACGTGACTGCTTTCCATGCTCTGAGGCCAGGGTGATTCCTGCTTCCTGGCACTTCTTTCTGTCTGTGCAGTGGTGGGCTCCCAAGAAACCCAACCAAAGGGCACACATGTGACTCCATGCACAAAGGGGCCTGTTTGAGTTCTGCCAGATTTGGAACAGAAATAATTGGTCTGGGGGTTGTATTCTGCCAAATATATATGTCCTATTTGTTGATTAATTGCCAGAATACTAGGACTTATGAAAGGTATGTGTGGGTAGAGGCAGACTGAAAGAAGAGAGAGGAGTTTCTAAATGTGTGAAACTTGTTGGTCATAAAAAGAAAAAGACTGAAATGGAAAGGGCTCATAAGCCCAAGATGGATTCTGTTTCTGTGACCATGTTTCTAGAGCTATGACCTGGCTGTGGTTTTCTTACCTCCAGAATCCACCTCTCTTAAATGGAACCGGACCATTGAAAGACACACCAAGCAGTTCCATGTCGAGTCCTAATGGAAATTCCAATGTCAACAGGGCTAGTCCTGTTAATGCTTCAACTTCTGTCCAAAACTGGTCAGTCAACAGGTCCTCAGTGATCCCAGAACATCCCAAGAAACAAAAAATCACAATCAGTATTCACAACAAGTTGCCTGGTCGCCAAAGTCAGTCTCAGCCTAACCTTCATAGCAATTCGTTGGAGAACCCTAACAAGCCTGTTCCCTCTTCTACCATCACCAATTCTTCTGCAATACAGTCTACCTCGAACGCATCTACAATGTCAGTTTCTAGTAAAGTAACAACATCGATTACCCCCAGTGAATCCTGTTCCAAGCCGGTGATGAATGGCAAGTCCAAGCTGAACTCAGGTGTGCTGGTCCCCTATGGCGCTGAGTCATCCGAAGAGTCCGATGAGGAGTCAAAGGGCCTCGGCACGGAGAATGGCATCAGCGCGCTTGCGCGCTCTCACTCTTCCATTCAGGATGCTGGCGCTGACGAGGGCCCTCGGCATGAGCTTCAAGAGCCTGCCACTCTAAATGGTGCTAACAGTGTGGACAGCGACCTGAAAGAAAACGGCCTGCCGTTTGATGGTGCCGGTTGCCAAAGCCAGCCTGCTCTACATTCAGAAAATCCCTTTCCCAAGGTGAATGGTCTTCCTGGAAAGGTGCGTGAGCGTCGGGAGGGTTGGGGACAGGCTTTCTTTGAGTCTCGTTTATGGCAGTCTCATTATAGTTGGCAACTAGAGTTGAAGTACCTGTTTTTTATTGCAGTTGATTCCTGCTCCTTTGCCGTCTCTCCCAGAAGACACAGTCTTAGAGACCTTCAAACTTAGCAGCAAAGTGAAAGGCTCAACGGATGAAATAAGGTAAAGTAAGAATAAATTAGAAGGAAGTGAAACTGCATAGTAGGCAGTCCACTTGTGTTGGTGGATGGGTAAGTATTTTAACACTATAGATGTTTTATAGTGAACATTTTGAATCCTGGAATGATTTGAATAATCATGTATATAGTTTGTTAACTTGCCTTTTAGAAGAGAAAGTAAAGCATTTAACATGCGGGACTGAGTCCACGAAAACTTGATGTGCTCAAGTTGACACTTTCTTCAGTGTAGCCTCTTCTCTCTGGCTCGCTGTGTTCTGGCATTCTTAGGAACTTGATATCAAGCACTGTCTTATTTAGTTTTTTAAATCGGGAGCAAATATATGAGATGTATTAAGGCTATAGGGCAAGAGTTCTCAACACCATCAAGTAGCAAATACAGTCACATATCCCTTAATAACAGGGATCTGTCGTAAGAAATGCATCATTAGGTGATTTCATCATTGTGGGAGCATCACAGAATATACTTACACAAACCTAGAGGGTACAGCCTACTATATACTTTGGCTACATGGTATGGCCTATTGCGCCTAGTCTGCAAACCTGTACAGCATGTTACTGTACTGAATACCATAGGCATTTGTAACTCAGTGGAATTGTGTATCTAAACACGGAAAAGGTAGAGTAAAAATATGGTATAAAAGATTTTTTAAATGGTACATGTGTATAGGGCACTTACCATGATTAGAACTTGCAGGACTGGAAGTTGCCCTGGGGGAGTCAGTCAGTGAATGAGTAAGTGGTGAGTGAATCTGAAGGCCTGCTACTATACTATACTTGTAAACTCTATACTTACAAAAGTATACTTACAAAGTATGCTTGTAAAGTCTACTGTAGACCTTACAAAAAAACACTGTGCATTTAGGGCTACATTGAACTTGTTTTAAGAGGATTGCCTGGGACCAGGGGTTCAAGACCAGCCTAGGAAACTTGGCAAGACTTCATCTCTATAATAAATCAAAAAAGTAGCCAGGCATTGTGGCACACACTTGTAGTTTCCGCTACTTGGAAGGCTGAGGTGGAAGGATCCCCTAAGCCCAGCAGGTCAAGGCTGCAGTGGCTGTGAGCGTGCCACTGCACTGTAGTCTGGGTGAGAGAGTGAGACTTGGACTTAAAACACAAAAAAAATTTATTTTGGGCAGGATGCTCATGCCTATAATCCCAGCACTTTGGGAGGCTGAGGCTAGAGGATCACTTGAGGCCCGGAGTTTGAGACCAGCCTGAGCAACATAGCAAGACTCCATCTCTACAAAACATAATAAAAATTAACTGGGCATGGCGGTAGTGCAGGCCTGTAGTCCCACTTAGTTGCATTTAGTGTCAGTGAAAACTGTGCCAATAATATAATACCTGGGGTTTTCACCCCCATGGCTGTTGGCACCTGTGGGCAGGAGGACACTTGCTCGCATGTGGGACATGTGGTGGGCCCCACCCATAGTGCTGGTGGGGCTCCCCATCATTGTGGCAGCCCCCAAATGGCCTCAGGCAGGTGGGAGTGCCCCCACTGAGACCCTCCATCAGAAAGGCTGCTTATTAAAATGGGCTGGAATAAATTCTGCAAAAAAGAACATGCATTCCCAGTTCACCTTAAAGGCAGAATAGCTTGAATGCTCGGTCATAGCGACCTTCCTCTCGTTTCTTTCCTGATCTGGCTTAGTGGCTCTCAGACTCAGAGTGCACGAGAGAGCTCGTGGGCGGTTTCTGAACACGGGCACTTACATGCTGCAGCCGAGCACATGTAGCTTCAGGCACTGCTGTGAGAATGCCCTTCCACACTCCAGGCAGCTCCTCTCTGTTGACTTCGTATGCGTTGTCTCCCCCAGATGAATTTCCTCTAAAACACGGAGCCCACTGTAGGGTTTTCACTGGTGCCCGGCAGCTCCTTGGCTCCGGAGCTTTGCAGCAATTGAGGGCAGAGTTGGCGCTGACCACAGAGAGTTTCTCCTCCGGCCTCAGTGATTCCTCGTCGCCTTCAGTCGCTCAGGGGACTGCCGGCTTGGCTCGGAGGCCGCTGCCTTATTCCGAGCCTGAGAGAAACGCCGAGAAGGGGCTCGGAGAGCAAGAAGGAGGCCCCCTCATCACTTGACTTGCTTAGACTTAGCTGTTAAGAATAAACAGAAGTAATGTTTGGCGATAGGAAGAGCCTAGAACTGCAGAATTAGTGTTGCTGAAAAACAGGATAGGAGGCAGACTTGATGAAAATTTTATTTTTATTTTAATGAGGGGAAGAGAAAATTTGAAGTTTCCAGAGTTGACAGGCCTGATACTAGGTGTTAGTCGTATGTATTTAAAGTAAAAAACATTAGCAAATGAATGTTTTGAAGTTTTTGTCCCTAGGAGCCAGTGACAAAAACCTGTAAGGCAGTCGTGCTAACTGTTGGTTTGTTTGTTTTGGCGGGGGCTGCAGTGTCACTGGACCAGAGAGAAGCCCTCCCGAGGCTCAGGACACCGAGCTCAAGGCTGCCAGCCCCGCCGCCGACCACCCTGAGGAGCTGGACGCTGTCACAAGCTTCAGTGGCAAGCTGAAGGCGGCTCTGCTGCCCACCGACCCTGGTGTCAATGCTACCAAAGAAGTTGCCGCTGAGAACACCGCAGCGACACCTGATGAGCCTCTGCCCAGTGTCAGCAGCCTTTGTGACACCACCAAGACTTCCGTGGTGGACGATCTGCTTCCTGAACCGTGTGACCCTGGGAGCCTAACAGTCGATCAGAGCACACCATCCCACGACACGAAGGGGACCTTAGTGGAGGGTCCACAGAAGTCACTGTCCACAGAGGCCACGGAGAAGTCAGACCCACCGCCCCCGGTGCATTCTGAGGGGCCCTGTGAGCATCAGCTCTCAGTTTACCTCAGTAGCAGGTGTGAGGACCTGGAAGGCCTGCCCCAGAACACAGGCGTGTCTGCAGACAGGCTGCCCTCTCCTCAGTTAGACAGGACCACAGGACATCATTCAGAAGGGGGCACCGAGCCAAGTCACGGGGAGAGAGGTGATGACAGGAAGGTGGGGCCAAACTTCCAGGCTCTTTCTCCGGTTAAGGAGAAAAGCAGCAGCCTCAGAGGGGTTGACCTAGGACATTGCCGTAGCAGAAGAGATCGTTCCTCCAGTGGAGAACATGCCAGGAAGAGGAATAAAACTGAGGGCCATTACCACAAAAAGCGGCACTCCTACGTCCGAGCGCGGTCCAGGCAGGACCGCTACACCGCAGAGCGCTGCAACGGGAGCCAGCACCACCCGTGTCATGGTGAGAGAGTCAGCCCCAGTGCGCACCGCTCTCAGGGCAGGTACGGCCACCACCACTCTCGAAACAGAAACGGATCCGAGCAGGACTGGAGCAGATACCACCATTTGGAAGGCGAACACGCCTGGAGCCGGGAGAAGTACTACCCAGATAAAATGAGATGGGAAAAATGCAGGTACTACCATGACAGGTACGCTCCTTACACAGCCAGGGAGGCCCGGGAGTGGAAACCTTTCCACCGCGGCCGTGAGTATGACAGAGTTGGGCAGCACGGTGACCGGCCACATAAGGACTACTCCAGAAGCTGCAAGGGCTATGAGGCCGCCGCCAAGGAGAAGGAGCGGCACCATCTTGGCAGTCCCCGAGCAGGCCCACCCCACACCCTCTCCCTGTACCCCGAGAAGTTCTCCCATGACAAAATTGCACTTGTAGCTGAAGACAACACTTGCAACCTCTCTCATCGGTTTCACGAACATGAGAATGTAAAGTCACGGAAATGGCGATGTGATACTGTAGAAAATAATGACAGTCACGTAGAAAACAAAGCCCAGAGAAGCTTACAAAAGGATCATTTAGAAGAGCCTAGAGTGAAGAAGCACAAAAAATCAAAGAAGAAAAAGAAATCCAAAGACAAACACCGAGATCGTGACTCCAGGTGAGCTTGGGGCCACTGCACTCAGCCCTGGGCAGGAGCTGGCGCTGCCTCGGGCTTGGGTGGGCTCGGCTGTCTGTCTTTTCTCACCCTACTTGGGAACAGATGAGGGGCAAGGCCCTAGTTGTGTCCGGTAGGTTTTGCCTCTCTACAGGGGGCTTGAGATTTCGCTATTTTTACACATTTTAAAAAATTAGCTCTGCTTTGGAGCTGTATCTTCATTTCATGGTATCGTTAATGCCTTACAACCGCCTTTTTCTAAACGATGTTGCCATTTTCAGGTATTGTTTTACAACTCTTCTAGGAGTAAGTATGCAGTGTTCCATAAATGACAAGTTGGGAGTCTTTGACTTCAGAATTGATGTTAATATCTTATTTGTCACGTTTTCATATTTTCATGTTATGTTTTTTATATTTGTTATATTTTTCCCAAATTCAGTCACTTCGAAGTAGGCAGAAAATAGGGGGCATAGTTCTCTTGATGTTTGCCTGCTCAGAATGGGGGTCTGAGACACATCATTTGTTTCCTTGACCTATTTTTCTGACTCTGTTTCTCAATTTGAAATTGAATCGAGACATTTGCTTTTGTAGTGTAGTAGTATTATTTTGAAACAGGGTCTCACTGTGTCGCCCAGGCTGGAGTGCGTGGCATGATCATAGCTCACTAGAGTCGCCAACTTTTGGGCACAAGGGATCCTCCCACTTTAGCCTCCTAAAATGCTAAGATTACAGGTGTAGGCCACCACACCTGGCCTGTTTTTTGCGTTTTTAAAAAGATAATTTCAGCAGTTTCTTTCATCCGTGCCAGCTCTGGCATGTCCTCCTTGCTTTTCTCCCTTCTCTCTCCAATAAACTTTGTTTAAAAACTTTAAAATAAATAAATAAAATAAAAAGATAATTTGGTTGGTGATTGTCTAGAAAAATGATTTATCCATGATGAGATGAATGAGCATGAACAGAATTACTATCATTTAAGATGACAACTATTGAAATTGAAACCCTGGGAATAGATTACCGAAAGCCGTGCAGGAATAGGGATTGGTTACTTGAGGGAAAAGGAAATCAAAAGCCTCCCTCCCGCATGGGCCTGACACACCTGGCAGCAATATTTTTCCGCTGGTTTCAGGAAAGCCTAGCAAAATCTTCCCTGCAGGGTTTTGGCTAACCAACCTTAGCTCCAGAGAAAGCTAAAGGCAGCAGTGGGTATCCAGCGGTGGAGTGCTGGGTTGGTGGGTTTATGACCCTGGACTTAAAAAAAAGTTATTTCAGTGAAAGCAAACAACAGATTTTTATTTATTTATTTTTGTTTTTATTTTTTTTGAGTTGAAGTCTCACTCAGTTGCCCAGACTGGAGTGCAGTGGCCGCTCCCAGCCACCGCAGCATCGACTTGCTGGGCTCCGGCGATCCTTCCGCCTCAGCCTTCCGAGTAGCTGGAACTATAGGTGCGCACTACCACGCCTGGCTAATTTTTGATTTATTGTAGAGACGAGGTCTCGCCAAGTTGCCCAGGCGGTTCTCGAACCCGTGGGCTCAGGCAGTCCACTCATCTCAGCCTCCCAAAGCACAGGATTACAGGCTGGGCCACCGAGCCCGGCTAAACAACAGATTTTTAATTAGGTTTTACCTGTGTTTGCACAGTGACTGTCCTCAGTAAGTGGGTATAAAAGCCAAGTACCAAGGTCGGTTTGAGGTGGTTGTGTTCTTTTGGTTGTTTGAATTCTGGTTTTTCCTTTCGCAGGCATCAACTGGATTCAGATCTTTTAGCAGTGTGCTCTGAGGTTGACCTCCACAGACACAAAAAAAAGAAAAAGAAAAAAAAGAGACATTCAAGAAAATCAGAGGACTTTGTTAAAGAGTCAGAACTACACTTACCCAAGTCTGCTAGCTATGAGACTGTTGCCCGTTTCCGGAGAACCGAGGGCGGTATTCTTCACACCGATGGCCTGCCTCTGGAAGGTGTTGGACCTTTCCATGAGAAAACAAGACATTTAAGGATGGAGAACAGGGATGACAGGTGTCATCTCTTTGAGTATGGCCAGGGTAAGAGGCGATACTTGGAATTAAGAAGATAGAAACTATTTTTTAGCATATTTTATTTGGAAAGGTGATTAACACATGGAAAGAAACCCTCCAATTGCATCAAAGGGTGTACGGTTAAATGAGCATCCCGCCCAGTTTCATCGAGCCTCAACTCTCCGAGTGTGATTCAGTCGTGTGGTTTGGCTGTGTAGCACTGGCCCTTAGCATTTATGGAAGGCCAATTACATGGACCTGGGCCCAGCAGAACCTGTGTGATCAAATCTCTGAAATGTATGGCTCTGGGTATATAAGTGTTTGCCTCATGAAGAACCAGAACTTTTGGCTTTAAAGCATTTTTGATTGAAATAGTTTTGCAGTGTAAGCTTTTCTCTCCTGAATCCTTAAACTGGTAGCATTCTGATTATAGCCTAACTCATACTTCGCTGACTTGGGTCACTCAACACACTGGTGTTCGGCTCGGCCAGAGGCATCCGATCGTGGGCCTCTGGCTCTTACTGGAGTTAAATCACTCCAGCGCCAGGTGTCTCGGATTCCTCTTTTGCATGTCTGCGTCTTCCTGGTAATTTAGCAGCCCTTTGTGCTCTCTGACTGCACTTAAGGCAGCCCCTTCCTCCTGTCTAATTTGTTTCCAGTGACTTTTGACCTTGGGGAAGGAGCACTGAGCTTGCTGAAAATGGATGTAATATGAGCTAGTGGACCTAGAGCAGAGGTTGGCAAACGGCGGCCTTCCGGCCCGCTTTGGCCTGTGTCTTGGTATGGCCTGTGCGTTAAGAACGGCTTTAACATTTTTAAGTGGTTGGAAATAATCCCAAAGAACCGCATTTTGTTTGACATGAAAATGATGTGAAATTCAAATTTCAGTGTCTATAGCCTTGTATGGAACACCGCCACGCTTGTTTACATGTCTGCCTGCTTCGGTGTTCGCTACTCAGCGGAGGTGAGCAGCTGCAGTGCTACCTCTGTGTGGCCTGCAGAGCTGAGAAGGTTTATTACTTGGCCTTTCACAGGAAAGGTTTGCTGACCCTGCCCGGACACCTGAGGTCCACCTTCCCGAATAAAGTGCACGCACGACATTGCAGGGACACGTCATCATGGCTGACCAGAGGCCTTCTGGCTCTCCGCCCTGTCTTCTGGGGGAGGCTGGAAAGGGGGGCGGGCCCGTCCCCAGTCGCTGTGGGATTCTGGCTGAGGGGCACACGGTCCTCAGGGCGTTGGTATGAAGGAGACCCAGGTATCATGAAGGCAAGCCCTGGGTTGTGAGGACAGTTGCACCAGGAGATGCTGGGGATGAAATCTGTGACTGATGCAGCCGACAAGGAGGTTCACATGGCATTGGCTGTCTGCTTTGTAAGAAATTAATTATATACAGTCTAAAACTGGTTCCATGCGAGCATGTTTATGAATTGGGGGAGGGGACTGGTGAGGCTGGACTGGAACTTGAAGAAGTTGCTAGATGGGCTTGTTCTGCAGTCCCAGGTCTGCCCTGAGGCCCAAAGCCACAGGCTGCCGGTGGACGGTGGTGGCAGCTCAGCCCCCAGAGGTGGCTGGTCTGGAGGGAAAAGAGGTTGACAGTGAGCCCCCGAGTCTGCCTCGCCTCTCGGGAGCTGCAGCGGGGTTTGTGTGAGTGTGGGGGCCGGCATTTCCAGCCCCGGCCCCACTGCACTGACGGCTGGTTTGCGTCGGCACTTCCAGTGTGAGCACAGACGGAGGAGCCCGTCCTGTCCTCACGAGGAGGACACCACGTGGCCCTGCCGTGTCAGCGTCCCTCCCACCCAGCTGGGGATGGGCGCCCTTTCTGCCGTCCCCCAGGCCTTCCTCTTCCTGGACTTTGGCCACTTAGCTTTCTCTTTCAAACTCTCGTTCTCCAGTTGTTTCCCTCTAATTTATTTGGCCTGAGATCTGTCCTATCCTGATGTTAGAATCCACATCCATTTGCTGGGGCCAAGGATGGACTATTTATTCCCTGGGGCTGTGGCTTTTGATATATCCTAACACTGGGACGGTGGCCCCTCAAGCTATCACACGAACCTGATTCAGTAAAACACTGGGAGAAATAGCTGCGGGCCAGTATCCGCTTGCTCCTCCTCATGTAGAACTGATTCCATCTGTCATCAATCACTTAATGCATACGCAGCGCACAGGCATTAAAAATTTCGCAGAGCAATTATTAAAATCTATTTCCTAACCTTTGCTTTCTAGGTGATTGAAACCCCGGCCTCAAAACAAAAATTCACTAGTTATGGTAAGCTGTTTTCCTGTCTGTATGTTTCATCATTGTTTGTGGAGATGCTGAGGGGACATGGGTGAAGACGTTTTAATTCTGAAGAAACCGTAAGAGCCCTGGGGGCTGAGGCCACCGCAGGTGTGGGCAGAGCCTCAGGGAGGCCGAGGCCATCTCTGCGGGGTCCCAGCCAGCCCAGTGAGGTCAGATCCAGGCCAGGCCTCTGGAGATTGACCTAGACCCCTTGTCCTTGCCAGCCTTTCTGATACTGGGGAGGGAAGATTTGTGTCCCTTAACCCAGAAATCATCACTCTGATCCCTTCCTCTTCTCTTACTGCGAGAAAAGCCGATAAAGTTCAGAGCATCAGAATCAATGTCCTTTGATAAACATTTGGAGGTGGAGCGCCCCGTCTCCCCGCCCCGACCTCCCTCATTGGCCTGTCCCAAGACGCGGCCCAGGATCCTCCATTTCCTGTGCTGCCCTGGGACCTGGGCACATGCCTTGGTTAGGCGCCCCGGGGCCCAGGTACAGATCCAGAAGTCACGCTGAGGCACGAGACCATTACCTGCTTCACAGGAAAATGACTGTGGCAGAAGGAGGGTTGGGTGCTTGACAGCAGATCAGCACCTTTCGGCGTTCAGGCTGTGTTCAGTCCTTTAACAGCAGTGGGCCCGAGAGAGGGTCATTTATGCTTTATACCCTGCCCTTGCTGAGGTAACCCATTTTACCCTTGAAAGGAAATTCTGTCCAAATGTGTCTGTAATGTGTAGTCAGCAAGAGGGATTTTAAATGAGTTTCAAAGCGAACTGTCTAGAGAACATTAATCTGATGTTAATTAACATGCTTTATCAGTGCGTCTTCAAGGAAAAGACCTAAGCCTAATTAAGAAACTGAACTCTTCCTAAGCGAAAGGAGGATTGAGCCGGATGGGCGGCAGGTTGGGCTGGGGTGGGTGGGCACGCCCGGCCAGCAGATGGCGCCTCCCGGGCTGAGCCATGGGCCGTGCCTGCTGCGCATCTGCCGGCATCGCCAGGTTCCCTTGTTTCCCTTCGGGAAGGCAGAGTGACCTTTTCAAGGAAGAAGAACTTCCCCAGCGACCTGGGGACCAGCTGCCAGGGAGTCCAAGAATGAGTCACTGGTGTTATGGAGAGGGGAGGCCCATTCTAGCCACACTAGGCCTCTGCACCAAGGCTTCCTGCCTCAACTAACGCCTGCGCCTCTTTTCTTTCAGATTCAGCAACAGAAGCCATCCCAAACCCAGCTTAAATTATAAATATAGAAAATAACTTTGTTCAAATCTGCGTGGTGCTTCTTTAGTAAATACTGTACAGATTTTACCATGGAGAATTTTTTTTTTTTTTTTTTTTTTTAGTTTTTACCTTTTCTTAATTACCCTTATTCCAAATGGATGAACACTTTCTACAACTGCTGACCATTGTAAAATACCGTTGTATATAAATCACATTGAAAATAATGCCCTGGAATAGAACATCTCAAATGCTGCTTAATTACAGACTCAGGTTGATTACTTGTATTTCATGTAATGTTCCTCCAAGATAGACATCTGGTGCAAGACCAACCGGGAAACCATGGAATTGTTAAAAGTACAAACTGACAGTGTATATTTAATTTAAAGACTTATTTAAAGATTCACAAGCTCTTAACTAGACTTTCGAGAGCAGTCTGTTTTCGGTAATGTCTGATACTAGAAACTAATTTGCTTATTTTAGTTGTATTCAAGATTTGAAGATGTATTTTATAGACAAGTTCTGTTTTTGAACTTTGTGGAACTGTTCCAATCAATTTCCCAGTTATGATGAGTATTAACATTATGAATGTATAACCCAAACATTATTTGTAAAGCCTCCAGTATGTTTTTATTATATAACACTTTTTTATACAGTGTCTCTTGTCTTACTATGATATTGGAGTCTGAGTTGTCAGCTTGGTCCCTTAAAGTTTCTAGTTACAGACAAAATCATACTGTGATTTTATTTTTAATATGGATATGCTATCAAACTGTGATACACTTATAATTCACTGGTCCTGCATCAGGAGATGGAGTGGGGACAACTGTATGTAATACAGTTTGTATCTGAATAATCTGTATGGTTTATACAGTTTGTGTTGTTCAGAGATGTCTAAAGTTTGATCTTTGTTTTTTTAAAGATTAAAAAAGCACTTGCCCCACTGTAAATATACAGCATGTAAAATTTATATAGTATATAAATGGCAGCAAATTACACATTTGGTGTCTTATTTTTTACTGCTTTTTTCCTCATTTGCTTCTGTACGCTCTTTCCTGCCGTCGGCGTCACTGTCCTGAAACTCCTGCTACAGCCCCACAGTAGGTGTGTTCGGCCGGGCTTCCCACCCACGACGAACGAGGGAAGTCGGAAGGGTTTGTTGGCCCTGACGACATCTCTGGAAAAAACCAAGTCTTGGACAGCCTTGTTGCAACAATACACATGATTTTTATTTAGTGAACACAGTATTCGCAAGCACTTTGACAGCCACACCCCCTCCGCTCTTACTGTTCACTTGACAGCCAAGTATGAGCAGATACAGGATACTTCTTCATGCAAGGCGTGGGAGTGTATACATTGAATAACAAACACTCCAGAAATCAATATATATTACATTATTTACATATTACTATATTTACTGCATATAGAAATGTTTTCTAAGAAAAAAGAGAAATCACAACGTGTGGTTCCTGGTTTACAAGAGACCTAACTTCTCAGCAAAGCACATCTATATATGTATTTGTAACTTTAAAAATAGGCATTGCTTTATATGAAGCATCAAGTGTTGCTTCATCTATACATGTATAAATAGGTCCTATTTTGACTCAATTTGGTACAAAATTAAACCGCCCAAAAACGTTCTGTGACCCCAAAGACACTTGCTTGTCTGGGTCCAGGGTCAGTTCAGTGACACCTCAAACGTGAACCAGGGCCAGCAGGACAGGCTGGAGGGTCTGTGGAGGCCGCCCAGATCTCCCATCTAGCTTCCCCTTCACGGCCTACTGCTCTTTGTCTCCAGAGGAATGTGTGTCTTTGGCCAGAGTTGGGACTAATAATTCAGTAACGGGTTGGGGAAGAGGGTGAATGGGACAGGTCATGCCGAGCTTAGGCAGCAAACCGTGCCTGCCCACTGAACAGTGAACCCGCTGTCCCACTTCAGAGCAGCCCAGGTGCAGGCCAGCCCTGCACGTTCCCTGATCCGGAGAGTTTTCTGGACCAGGCTTGCCCGAGGGCTCAGCAGGTGTGATGGCTACAAGCCCTTTATATTAATACTGTCATAAAACTTGGAACCAGCTGACTTCATGTAACACTCTGGTAGCAAGTTACCTAGATTCGAAGCACCACAGCCTTCTGTATCATTTCTGGGTGATCAGCCATCAGGGGAAGCTCATTCACAGATGGCCACAGCAGAGAAACAGATTTATCATCAGGTGACTTCTTCAGGCTACTTATATCTAACATCCAACACAGAAAGCTCATATTGCCAGGCTCATACCTGGGTTTTAGACAATCAGAGAAACAACTGGCTTATCCACACGTGAAATGCTGATAGGGCTGGCACTGCAGCCAGTCCTGGGCATGAGGCCAACTCAAGGAGTGGGCACCACCGGAGCTGGCCATCACCAGTATGTGGTCTGGGGGTCCAGGCAGCATTTCTGTTTTCATGGAAGACTGGAGGCCAGAATTGCATATATACCAGTCAGGCATTTCAAGAATGCTGACTTGCTCTTCTCGAAAACTAAAGTTTCAAATGTGAGGTATTAGCATAGTAACAAAGCCTAAAAACGGGAATGAACAACAAGATCGGTCTGGTGCATGATGGAGACTGTCTGGTCTCAGACCCCTTTACAGTTTTGTGTGACTTAAAGCTACATCAAGGTCAGCCATGTGGAGGCAAAGGGCCCACAGCCATTCAGTCTCCGCCTCAAGGCAACTCGCAGGAATAGTTACTTCCGCTGTTGAGGATGAACCATAAGTGCACACAGCCTGAGGTTTTCTCTCCCTGGGACTTTCGTCCTGCCCAGGAATACACACGCCCTCCCAAGGGGGCAAATTCAAGGTGCATGTGCCCACGCAGGTGGGCAGCGAGGAAGTTCACGAGGGAAAAGCCAGCTTAACAGCCCACGTGTCTAGCAGGGTCCTGGGGTGGAAATAAGCTTTGGGCCAAGAGAGCAGCATCCATCCCCAGCCCATCCTGGCCAGGCACGTGGTGCCCTCATCTAGCCCCATGCTGTCTCCATGTGTTGGGCCCGGATCCACCCTTCCTCGAGCAGACGGACTAAGCACCTACCCTACATCCAGGCAACTCGCCAACCTCCCGGGCATGGGCCTCGCAAGTTTCACTGCCGGTGTCTGTCCAGCATTCTAAACTGCACAGACCCTAAATGCCACCTTTTGCACCCCATGACTTGCTCTTTTCTCCTAAGGGAGACCAAACCTCTGCAGATGTGGTATACTACTGCAAGAGGGGCAAGAGGGATAATTTCTAGTGACTTGTATGTCTATTCATTATATTAAGAAATCTGGTCAAATTATAAGGACGACAAAACAGGCATTTGGCCAGAAGGTTTTAAATAGTGAGGAATGTGATCAAAAGCCGGTCTGGCCCATGCGTGTTCAGTTGAACCGTATGAAAAACTGCAGTGTGGGTCCAAAACAGTCCAATAGTAGCAGTCTCATGTGATTCAACATGTGGACCATGTGTCCAGGGAGGAAGCTCCATTTCCTTTGCTAGGATTCGGCAGTTCCAGGATAAACATCCCAAACGACAATCATTGTATTTTAATGATTTGCTTTTGTAGAAAGGATTTGTGGGGCCAGAAAGTCTGAGTTGAAGAGAGGCCGCAGGGGTCATCACCCAGAGCCCCCAAGTCTCACGACCCTCCCTCCCCAGAGCCAGCGCTGCCTCCTGGGCCACCTGACAAGCAGGCCAGGCCGCATGGCACCCGCCCAAGTGCATGCCCCACAGCCCTCCTTTTGGGTGCTATATATATACATACATGCACACACACATGCACACACACACGCACACACACGTGTGTGTGTATATATGTACATGTATATATATATATTTTTTTCAGTGCACAGTATATACTTGTGTCCAGGAGTTAACTTTATAGCTGCCATTCTATAAATACTACTGTTAGAAAGGATCTTTTGCTATAATTTCAGAATATAAAAAGGCATATAAAAGCTATAATCCTATATATCTGAGAAAAGATTCTGAATAAAAAACTGGAAGCTCTTCCTTTCCTGTTTTGATATAAAAGGGTGGCTTCTAGAACGGTTAATGCTGCCACACGTGAGCATGTTTGGCATGGCATGAGCGAGGCTCCCGCCTAGGGACACGAGTCGCGCATCTGCGGCGTAGGCTTTCAGGGCCGGATTCCCCAGGCGCTGCGGAGACAGCAGGAGTGCACTGTCCTGGGCAGCTCCCTCCGTGCGTGCCGGGATGGTCACAGCAGACCACAACCCCAGCCCAGCACCAGGATTCAGGGATGCCGCCGGGCCACAGGTGCTCGCTCTGGAGAAGCCGTGAGCACCCGCAGGACTGCCTCCTCCCCGCCGCGCCAGTGTCCCAGGGAAGCCTCCAGTCACTGTCTGCGGTGGGGTTGGGTCTTGTCCTTTACCTGTTCGAGCCAGGAAAGCGCTATTTTTTATTGGCAATCCTTCGCTTCCTTGTTGCCAACATGTCATAGAAGGGATCCCTACTGATGCTTGCTCTGGGGAAAAAAGGAAAACGAGCGTGAGGGCAGGGGGGTCGCCGGACACGGGCGAAGCACCAACCTCCCCACTGCCACCTGCCCCCAGGAGCTCCTTGAACAAAACAGCGTATGCAAATCCGCCAGCCTCAGCTTCAGACCCCAGCCCTGCGAGCTCCTGGAGGTGGGAGGCGAACTTCTGTGCACAGAAGCAGAGGGTCCCAGGCAGCACACGCATGTGCCCTCTCCCCATCCAACCACCTGGAGACGACAGGCCTGGGCTGTGAGGCCCCACTCACTTGATGGATTTCATCCACTCCTCCTTCTCCTCTGGGCTCGGGGCGGAGATGCGGTATACCACATGATTCCCCTCTACCACTCGGCCATCAGCTTCTGTTTTACAGGCTTTGATGACCTGCCCTTTGTGGCTCGGATTATAGAGCTCAAAACAGTTCTGGTGAAGAAAGAGGGAGAAGGGAGGCGTCACCAGGGCTCCAGGGAAGGCTCTCGTGCAGTAGTGCACGTCCTGGGTGGTTGAAAGGAGAGAAGTTGCAAGAGGAAGCAGCTTACAGGTTTCCTGGGGTCCTCCACTTCCCTAATGCTGAGGTTTTCCAACGGGATGATTCCCCTGGGCTCCTTATCCTACAAGAAAGAAACACACAGCCGGGCTCACTGAGGGTCCCTGGCCCCAGGGTCCCTCACAGCAGGGGGCAGGCCTGGCCTTACTTACTGTTGTGTACTCAAAGTAATAGAGGCAGTTATCTGTGAGGATGAACCACCGGCGCTTCCAGGTCTTCACACGGCCCCCTGGAAGCAGAAGGACCTCGTGAGCCAGGTGCTTCAGGCGGCAGAGAGCCCGAGGGCCCAGGAGGGGGCCAGCCAGTACCTACACCAACCACTGTACTTTCAAAGAGGCCACCAGGAGTCAAGCTCGGTTTTACGTGTCCTTCGGCGTGCTGACCACAGCGAGCAGGGTCCTGGACAAGCGGCAAGGCCTGGCACCTCCCAGTGGGGGGCTGGTATCCGGCTGGGGCCCGCATGCACCCCCACCCCAGGCCACACCGGTGCCCCCTCCACAGCGCCGAAGGGCACCCTTGATAACACAATCGCTTTTCAAATCTGCTTCCTGGAAGAGTTAGTTGGGATGGAATGGGCGTAATTCCCCACATGAAATGACAACACGATGAAGTCAGTGCTGGCTCACCCGGGTCTGTCCAGGGCTTAATCCTGTTCCATCAGGTGGTTATCACATTACTGAATACTTTGGGCAGTCCTGGGATCCATCAAAACCAATTACCCCTTAGCCCAGGGGATTATTAGATTGAATTAATCTTTTAACAAGATCTGGAGGACACATGCGCATACACACACACACACACACGCGCGCGCGCGCACGCGCATACACAAGTCTCATTTGTACCTGCTCTCCTTCGACTATGGGAAAGAAAACTCTTTGATCCTTAAATGTTCGACAGAGACAGTCAAACTGACTCCAACCGCTAGCCCTTGCTTCAGACATGAAGCGTTTATTTTTGCTTTGTTTTTTAAAATAATCAATGAGAAAAACATGCTCATGGGAAAAAATTCAAGCGCTACTGGGGCATGAGGTAAGAGGTGGTCTCCTTGCCCCATGGCTCTTTCTACATGACTTGCAGGCCAGGGAGGAGCCTTTGGACCTGAGTCAAATGCCCTCCCTGCATGAAGGCCAGCTCAGGCACTGAGAGAGAAGACAGGATGGTGGAAGGAAGAGCCATACGGGTCACCAGGAAAGGAACAGACGCTGGGTAGAATCCCCTGAAGCCGAACGAATGTCCCAGGGGCTGAGGCAGGAGAGCTTCCTGGGCCTATGACTGGGCTTGGGTCTGTGGAGACCAGGGTGAGGAGCAAGTATGGAGAAGCCAGCTGCAGGAGGGAAGAAGCCCTGACTCAGTCAGGGCTCACCAGGGCCGGAGGGCACACGAGTTTCTCCAGGCCTGTCTGGCCCTCTTGCCCTGCCTCGCCCCTCAGACCTCTGTCCTCCTTTGACGGCCTACGGTAGCCTGTTTGAAGGGCCAGTCCCACCGGAGTGTGGGGAGGCAGCCCAGTCGCCCAGCTGCCCCTCTCTGCTTTCCCAGGCAGAGTCGTCACACAGCCCCTTCCTCCCAGCACCCCCCAGCCCTCCTGTCATAGCGTCTGTCTAAACCCCTCTGACCACAACCCTCCCCCAAATTTCTGCTGCATCTCCAGCAGCCCCTCTCCTCAGAGGCTCTCTTCAACCGCCTCCATAAGCTCATGCCTTCCTGCCACAGGGCCTTTTCTCAAGACACACCTCTAGCCTGGAGTATCATTCCTTCTCCCGACATCTCTCCAGATCTTCACCCCTAAGACCACATGAACGGGAAGACAATGCTGATTCTTCCTGGGCACTTGCCTCCAGTTCCAGACACCATGGCTTAATCAGCAAACAGCAACCTCCCCGACCCCCACATCCGCCACTGGCGCCTCTTCCTCCCTCTGGAGACTTCCTGAGCAGGCCCCTCTCCCGCTGCAGCTCCCAACAGCAGCCACAAGCGTCTTCTGGAAAGCAGGCGCTGATCACGTCCCTCCCTGCTTGAAGCCCCCGAACGCTCCCAGTGGGCTCAGCGTAAGACCCAAACTCCTTGGATGGCCTCAGGGATCTCTGCTGCCAGCTCCCTCACCAGCCAGTCATCCCTCCCTCCCACCCAAGCGGTCTGGGCCTCAAGTTCTCAGGGACTGTCCAGGAGCCCTAAGACTGCAGGTATCGATCCAGCACCAGCTCTTTTTCTTTGCACTTCCATCCTAGTGAATAGCCAAGGGCCTGTCTGTGTTCTGTGCATCCCCAGGCTGCCTCCCAAGAGGGCTTCCACACTGGACTCCTGCCCCACTGCGCCAGTCAGCGGCAAGTCTGGAGGGCCCGCTCTTGATCCAGCCGTTGGGCCCAGGAGAACCTCCCAGGCCAGGGAGCGGGCGTTCAGACTGAGGTGCACTGTCCGGGCCAGCTCCAGAACCCAGCCCAGCCCAGGCACTCTCTCAGCTCAGAGAGGCCCAGAGTAGGGGGCAAGGGTGGCACCCTTGGTCTCAGAACCATGGCAGGCTCTGCTGCGAGGGCACCAGAGGACTCACCCACACCACATGACACTACTGTCTGCACACAGGAGCCTGGTTTCTCCTCACCAAACACACGCTTTCTCTTTGCACATTTCCCTCTATTTCCTGCTGCTACCAGGTATGTTCATGCGTGTGTACACATGGTACTCACATGGACATACTTTTTCCCAACTCTGACTACATCGTATACTTCTAACACAAGTGGTTCTCAAAGGTCAATGTCTTGAGTTATTTACGAACAACTCTAAGCCAGGTCTGTGCACACAAGTCTCCTATTCTCTGGCACAGCATCCAAGCCTATTAAAAGACCACTTGCTCTAAACTAACCTCACAACAAGAATGCAGCCAAGCCAGTCACACTCCTACCTGAGTACATGCTTGGAAACACCCATACTAGATTCTACACTCATCCTGCCTGCCTCCAGCCAGGCCCAGTGTCCAGGCTGTGCTACCCTGTGCTGGGAGGAACTGTGTGTCCTTGGGGAAGGCCCACAACTGGGGCTAACCTAACGAGCCTTCAGAATCAGCTTCTGGCACATCTGCCACCTCTGTGGCCCTACAGGACTGACACCCCTTGGTCCTGGCATCTGTAGTGGCTGGGTCTGGGCGGCAACAACTTGGCTCCTCCAGAAAGCTGGGAGGAGGCCCGATGAGCAAAAGCATCTCTGGGCACCAGGAGTCTGGAGAGAAGACCCAGCACCAGTCGATGCAGCCCGCCAGCACTGGGAAATACAATCTAGGGTCATGGCAATTTGCAAGCCTCAGTCTCACACCTTACGCCTCAGAGCTGAGCGGACAGAGGCTGCCTGGGCCGGAGAGGCCAAGGAAGCCAGTTCATAGAGCAGCAGCCTGCGCAGTGACGGGCCCGGGGTGAGGCCACGTTCTCCTAGCCCTGCTCGCGCCAGCAGCTCTCAGCTCCCACAGGCGCTGTCTGCGTTCATTCCGTGGCCTGCCCACCCAGAAAACGGGCTAGGCCACACAAGCCCTGTTGTTCCTTCATTTTATTCACTCATTTATGCCTTTAGAGCAGGCCCCTCCCTGGCAGCAGAGGCCACACTAGCTGCCAGACAGGCTGCATTGTCACCACCCCTTGAGGGGACACTCACAGGCAATGCAGGAACCAAAAGGGAGGCATCTGAGCCAATGAATACCCCACTTATCCCAACCCAAGGGCAAGTGCTGGTGTTTCTGGATACATTCCTTCTCCTGCCCTGGCTCCAGAACCACAGGCATGATGTGATTTGAGCTGATGTGTATCCAGGGTCTCTCAGGCGCCCAAGTCCAAGGATGTGGTACTTGTTTTCAGGCAAACATCCAAACTCTCCTAAACCTTGGCACAGCCGAAGTCAAAGAGCAATGGCCAAGGTCAAAAATCGCAATGGGCACAGTCAATCGTGGGGCACATCCATCCTATCAGCTAAGGAGGGCCTGTGCCTGTCGCATCATCAACACACTGTGTCTCATTCTCCTTTGATGAAACCTTATTTAAAATTGCCAGAACTCTCTAGCCCTCGGTGTCTTACGTACTACACAGCAACAAGCTGTCCTCACAAGTGCTTGGACAAGACACAGATGTGGCACCCTGTGGCTTTTTCTGCCCACATAAGGCAGTAATACCAACCCCCCAGAGTAAAAATAACTCCTAAAAACTTGTAAAGTTGCCCATAAAGTATAAAGGCCATTTGACATCCTTGTCAATGGGGGGTACAGACATGCACTGCTTGGTTAGTATGGGGGTGACGGGTGATGCTGCAGAGACAGGGTGGTTATCAGCTTCCTGGTTGCTGCAGAACCTGAGACATGGGGGGAGGGGCACGTCTGTTCCCACACAGTATCCCCATGCACTCTAGGACCTGGCCACTCTTGGCCCTGCCCCTAGGGGTGGGTGTCGCATTCACTACACTGTGCTCAACGCTGACCCCAGCAAGTCCAAAGCCAAATGGATCAGATGAATGGCAGCATGGCAGCCACAGATCGCAGCGTCACACAGACCAACGTGAGGGAGAGAAACTGAGAGAGAAATGAGCCACTGAGGGAGGGGCAGGAAGCCACTGGGTACGTACCTCCTAACGCAGGACAAGCAGGGACAGCCCGTCACAGAACAGAAAGGTGGGAGCCACAGGCAGAAGGAAAACAACAAGAAGGCACATTTAAACCACTCGTCAGAAATCACAGCCACACCAAACCAAGAGAAAGGCACACAGGTCTTTGGAGATTAACACACTTGCTTCTCGTACAGAAAACTGCACTGGATTTATCTAGACGCTAACTTAGCAGTTTTCTGGGACAGGCCGTGCAGCATGGGCGTCATTCTCTGTCGTGGACACTGCAAGGTGGCCTCACTCTACATGCCACGGCCATCAGAGAAACAGCCATTGGCTGAGGGTCGTGCGGCCACTGTGAGCAGACTTTGGCTTAACTGCATTTTCTTTTTAATGTTTCTGCCTGCAGTTAGGGTGTGTGCTATAATGAACTTGGGAGGAACCCCGTGGGGCTGCTGCCATGGGCTGAGGGGCCATGGCCCGGGTCCCGTTTGGCCAGGCCGCTCACCCAACTTCAGGAGCCAGCCCTCCCTGTCGGGGTTGAAGAAGGTGTGCGTCAGGTCGTTCCCGTCATCCTCTGGGATTTTAAATGGCTCATTCTTAATACTTTCATACAAATTCTGCAAGGAGAAAAAAAACAGAAAATTCAGCAACTCTCACGTGCAGAACAAGCATAAAGCTCAGCAGGACCTGGGCATCAAGAAGACTCTCAAAAGATGCTTCGAGAATAACAAGCTGGCACTGCCGATTTTCATAGAATTTGATGTTCACGAAAACCAGAGACACCCCTCCCAAGATGCAGCTCAGAAGCGGATTCCCAGAGGGCTCACCCTCAGCAGCTCCTCAGGGAGGTCCCCGCCCTCGTTGATGCCGCGGTTCATAGTGATGAAGCGCTCTGCCGTGGGCTTGTCACGCACGTTGTGGTTATGCAGGCTGGTGTTGAGCATGATGATGGCGAATGACAGTACGTAGCATGTGTCTACAACAAGTCAGAGGGTGGAGGCGGGAGGTCAGGCAGGCCCACCCTCTGAAGGGGACAGCTCCCTGTGAGGTGTGGTGGAGTTCAGCCAGCGGCCACAGGCAGGACTGCCCTGGCTCAGGGAAGCAAGTCCCTGGAACACACGCTGGGGCTATGCCCCCAGGCCCCTCCTCCAAAGACTCTGACTCCTGAGGGGCCAGGCGTGAGCTCTGCACTGACCTGTGGACTGGAAGACCCCAGGATTGCACAGGCAGTAGCGAGAGGCGAAAGCTTCCATCATGCGATCGATCTTCTGAGCTTCCCCTGGAAGTCGGAAGCTCCACAAGAACTGCCTGCAGGGAAATGAAAACCACACAGAATGACTGACTCCGTGTGAGGATGGATGCAGCCTCATGGCCCAAAGGGCAGCTTCTTCCCAGACCCAGGAAGGATGTTTTCCTCCTGACCTGGGCAAGGCTCTAGCAGGGATGCGGAGGGGCAGAGTTGGGAAGAAGAGGGATTATTGAATGGAAGGAAAGTGTCCTGAGTCTTTCTTCTCCAAGTCACATTTACTGACGGCCTATCTTTTTTGTGGCTATAACCAATTCACCAGCAAGGCCTATTGTCTCTGTCTTAAAAATAAATATCCTCATGGTAGCTTACACCTGTAATCCCACCTTGGGAGGTGAAGGTGAGAGGATTGCCTGAGCTCAGGGCTTTGAGACCAGCCTGGGCAACTTGTTGGGACCTCATCTCTACGATAAATCAAAAAATTGAGCCAGGTGTGGTGGCACATGCCTGTAGTCCCAACTACCTAGAAGGCTAAGGCAGAAGAATCATGAGCCCAGCAGATCGAGGCTGCCGCAGTGGCCATGATCATGCCACTGCATTTCAGCCTAGGTGACAGAGTTAGACTCTTACTAAAAATATAAATATAAATATATAAATATTATCCAGGATCCTAGTACTCTTCTGTCCCCACTCCCACCATCTCTTGCTCCTACCAGGTGACCCAGAATCCTGCCCAGCCCCATAGCCACTGCCACATGGTTCTGACAGCATCAATAGGACCATGTCTTCCTCTCAGAACTCCTAACCACAAGGCACAGCCAGAATCAAAAGGACAGCTTCCAAGGTCCCACTTACATCACTGGGTGCTTTGGCCAGAAGCTGCTGCTGCCTTGCTGTGGCAGACACACTCCTAGAATTGCAGTCCCACTCCAGCATGACCACACTCCCTTCCTTGCTTTTCGCAGCTCCTATCACACCTGCCACCTGTCTGCTTTATCCATCTTCTGGCTGGTCAGGGCTTCAGCCTGACCACAGCCAGCTGAGGTCTCACACCCAGCTGCTTAGCAATGTCTGATGCTGCAGTGGATTGAACACAAGGATTAGGGCTGAGATTAGACCCGAGGGGTTCGATTAAGTTTTTGGGCTGTCCATGGTTTCAAGATTTTGATCTACCAGCAATCAGATGAGAGAAGATGCAGCTCTCACTTTTGCGAGGGGCTTTTCCTCCTCTGCAAGCCCCTTAAGTGGGGGTGATCTCTATGTTCTCCTCTACTTTCTCTTCCTGGGATTCCAGCCATATTCAGGTCCCCTCTCAGCCAGGATCCGACTCCTCAGCCTGGCC
This sequence comes from Cephalopachus bancanus, assembly GCA_027257055.1. NCBI lineage: Eukaryota > Metazoa > Chordata > Mammalia > Primates > Tarsiidae > Cephalopachus > Cephalopachus bancanus. The sequence continues at coordinate 5,124,255 of JAPVLO010000067.1, forward strand.
TACGCAAACAGTCTTCCAACTCTGCATGGCAGTCTGTCCTCTGCTCTCTCAGGCCAACCACCATGGGCCGTCCCTGACTCTCTCCCTCACCTTATCAGCAAAGCACCCAGTCCATCTATCACCCCACTGCAGGCGATGGGCCCCAAGTCAGCCAGTGTGCCTCTGCCCCTTTCAGACTTTCCATTTCTCTCAAGGAAAAAGTCAAAAATCGTTATGGCAGCTCTTCAGGCTACAATATCTGCTCATGTTCCCTCACCCCCATACCCTCCCCTGGCCTACTGCAAGGCCATGCCAGTCTGACATCTGTGGAGTTTATAAGGCCTGTTTATAAGGCCTCTGACTCTAGGTAAGAGCTCAACAGACTAAAATAAATGGAACGGCAACTATGACAGCTGTGCTGAATGCACCACCTAGAATCCCCCGGCGTGTAATCCACTCAATGTATAGCTTTCAGATACTGAATCTGATTTATCTTGAGTTATGGCTGCAGAATTCATATCTGTCACTAATCACCAAGGCATTATTGTTCAGCCTAGGCTGAGCACGGCATCACAAGGGTCCCTCAGAAAGACTGCAAAAACCCAGAGTCTGCAGCTAAGGTAAGACCACAAGGAAATAAGACTGCATAAACAAGAACAGAGTATGGAGGAGAAGGTCTGAGAACACGAACCAGACAAGACATAGCCATAATTTTCTCAGCCCGAGGCACTACCTCCTCTCCCCCAGTTGTGCCCTGGTTGCCACTGGGTAATGATTCAGGGTAAAGACCTATAAGAGATGAAGAGCCCACAGGGCTCAGTTGGGACACCAAGGAAGGAGACAGCAGTGTAGGAAGAAGACAATGTGCAGGGAGGGCAGTTCAAGTGGGTGTCCAGGAACTACACTGTGGATGCTGAAACAGGGCTGCTGAAGGTATCTGAAGGCTGTCCTCCATCCATCCCAGATGGTGCACAGTGACAACCAGCTTTCCTCGGACAAGATGGGACCAGGGGTGGCCTCTAACGGGGAGAAGTCCATATTCTCCCCAGCACACTCAGGGCGGCATCCACACAGTTGGTGCTTGAAATCAAAGCTGGTAAAAGTGATCCCATGTGGGAGGTCACACCATTCAGACAGGGGAAGAAGGTACATGCACAACTGCCAAGTAGCACTAAAGACGAAAGAATGCAAACTGAATAGAAAGTAGAACCAGCGGTCACAGTGAGGAAAGCACGACCTCCATCCTTGAGTGTGTGTTCTGATTTCTGTCTAGGGCTGCTGAATGTCACAGCATTAGTGGGATCATCTGGAACAAGAAGCCAGTGTCTGCAGAGATTCATATGGCTCTGAATTACCTGGAGTGAATGAACAACCACTACTGCTCAGGCAGCAGTTCTCTGGTCTTCTCATGTGTTCTACACCTAGTGCACGATTAAATGCTTACCTTAAGGCTTGTACGAGGTTCAGATCAGCAAACTCATGGAGTTCTACAAACGCTTGAAGAACTTTAATATTAAATTCATCCCTAGGAAAGAAAATAAATATTAGGCCTTATACACATTATCCCAAACATTTGAAAAGAAAGATATATCCTATCATGAGAATGTGGTTATGAACATTCATACACAAGTTTCTGCATGGCCATACATTTTTATCTGTACTGGGTATATACCTAGGAGTGAAATTATTGGGTAGTATGTTTAAGTTTATGTTTCCTATTTTGAGAAACTACCAAATTGATTTCCAAAGTACCACTTTATATTCCATCAGCAATGTATATGAGTTTCAATTTCTCCATATCCCTGCCAAGATTTGTCATCTTTCTGATTATAGCAATCCTAATGGGAGTGAAGTGGCATCTTATCACAGTTTTGATTTACATCGCCCTGATGACCCATGACATTGAAAACATTTTCGCTGGGGATGGGGAGACACCTCTTATCAACAAGTATGCCTGAACGAAGCATATTTGTATACCTAACCCTTAACTGTACCCCACAATATCATAATAAAAAATATTGATTAAAAAAAAAAGAAAGCATTTTCGTGGTTTTTTTTTTTTTTGAGTTGGAGTCTCACTCTGTCGCCCAGACTGGAGTGCAGTGGCCGCTTCTGGCCACCGCAGCCTCAACCTGCTGGGCTCCAGAGATCCTTCCGCCTCAGCCTTCCAAGTAGCCGGAATTACAGGCATGCGCTACCACACCCAGCTGATTTTTTTATTTATTGTAGAGATGAGGTCTCGCTGCCCAGGCGGGTCTCGAACCCACGGGCTCAGGCAATCCACTCACCTCAGCCTCCCAAAGGCACGGAATTACAGGCTGAGCCACCAAGCCCGGCTCATTTTCGTGTTCTTATTGGTCACTTGCATATCTTCTTTGAAGAAATGTCTATTCAGATCCTTTGCCCATTTTATATATATATATTTTTTTAATTTTACATTTGTGGGTACAAGTTCAAGTTTGTTACAGTACTGAGTTATTTTTATTTTTACTCTTAGTTGGAGGAGTTCTTCATATATTGTAGATTTAAGTCCTTATCAGGTTTATATATGATTTATAAATTTTCTCCTATTCTGTCAGTTGTCTTTTTACTTTCTTGATGATGTACTCTGAAGCACAAGGTATTTAATTTTGATGATGTCCGTTTAACTATTTTTTTCCTCCCATGGTTTGCACTTTTAGTGTCATATCTAAGAAGCCCTTGACTATTTCAGGATCACAAAGATTTACCCTTATGTTTTCTTCTAGGTGTTTCATAGTTTTACTTCCTACATTTAGATCTTTGATCCATTTTTATTTTTGTATATGTTAAGGGATCCAGTGTCATTCTTTTACAAGTAGATTTCCAATTGTCCCAGCACCATTTGTTAAAAAGGTTATTCTTTCCTCACTGAATTGTCTTGGCATCCTTGTTAAAAATCATTTGACAGTAAATGTGAGGGTTTATTTCTGGAATCTCACTGCTATTCCATGATTTATACGTCTATCCTTATGCCAGTCTCACACTGTCTTCATTAGTATAGCTTTATTCTATTTTGTAATTGTGAGTTCTCCAACTTTGTTCTTTTTTAAGACTACTGTGGCTATTCTGGACCCTTTGAATTTACATATGAATTTGAGCTTGTCAACTTCTGCAAATAAGTCAGATGGGATTTTGATAGGGAATGCATTAAATCTACAGATCAATATGGTGAATATTGCCATTTTAGCAATATTAAGTCTTCTGATCCATGAACATGGGATGACTATCTATTTACTTAGGACTTCTCATATTTTTCAACATTTTGTAGTTTTCAGAGTAAAATTTTGCTCTTTTGTTAAATTTATATTTTTCAGAGTAAAATTTTGCTCTTTTGTTAAATTTATATCTAAATATTTTATTCGTTTTGATGGTATTATAAATAGAGCTGTTTTCTTAATATCCTTTTCAGTTTGCACATTGCTACTGTATAAAAATACAACTGAATTTTGTATCTTGATCTTGTATTCTGCAACCTTATTGAACTTGCTTATTAGTTCTAACAGTTTTCTTAGAGATTCTTCAGGATTTTCTAAATACATGATCATGTCATTTGCAACGAGAGAGAGTTTTAGCTCTTCCTTTCCAATCTGGATGTCTTTATTTTTGTTTTCTTGCCTAATTGCCCTGGTGAAACTGCCAGCACCTGATTGAACAGAGCGTCTGACTTGAAAAAAAGTAATAACTTTCCACTTTTATTCACATCCCGAGTAACAAGGAAAAGAAAACCACTGAGAAATTTGGTGTATTTCTGCTCAAAATAGAAGATTAAGATGCCTTCTAAAATCTGGAGACAGAGGCAGCAGCACTGTAGGTTCTGTCATGATTCCTGAAGAAAGCATTCCGTAAGAATTCCAGATCCACCTGGCCCCAGAACACCCTAATACCTCTCCTTTACATGGACACAGAGAGGGTTGATCACATAGGGATCAGTCAGTATTGAGGAGCAGTATATAGATGCCTACAGTCCATGGCTGCATCACCCTTGAGGCTGTAATAGCTCCTAGAGTGGAGTGTTGGCCTGGATAAGGTCATGCACCCTCCTTCAACTCACCTTTCACCCAGATAGTCCCCAATAACAGTCTTATTTAGGCCTTCTCCTTTATAAAGGAACTGGGCAACATCTTCTGGGGAACTCTGTAGCAGGTCATTTTCTATTAGGAACTGAATTCCCTGAAGAAGAACATTAGAAAGGAAGCACTGGTTAGGAGGGACACTCAAATTCATTTTTCAAAGGCAGAAATACTACTCAGTATAATGATCTGACAGGTATGGACACAGAAAAAATAATACCAGAAAGACCTACACAACTGTACGATCTGATTTTCACAACACTATACTACATTTTATCTGTCAAAGAAAAGCATGTTCGTTCCTCCTCGCAATTAACAGATTAAAAGACAGATAAAAAGAGTTAATGTCTGTGTGTGGTGGCTCACGCCTGTAATCCTGGCACTTTGGGAGGCCAAGGCAAGAGGACTGCCTGAGCCCAGGGTTCAAGACCAGTCTGGGCAACTTGGCAAGACCTCATCTCTACAATAAATAAAAAAATTAGCTGGGCATGGTGGCAGGCACCTGTAGTTCAGCTACTTGGAAGGATAAGATGGAATGACTGCCTGAGCCAGCAGGTCGAAGATATGGTGGCTGTGAGCATGCCACTGCACTCTACTAGCCTGGGTGGAAGTGAGACTCCAATTCAAAAAAAAAAAAGAGCTATGGAACAAACCTTTCTAAGAGGTTAATAGAGATTATAAAGGAAGAAGTAACAATAATATCAAATTTTTCAGGCTTAGAAAAACTGTTTTGTGTCTGTAAGAAGCACATCGCAAGTGACAGACACTGCTAGTTGGCCAACTCAGTACCAATCTCAACTCCTTATTCCCTGTCACCCTTCTCTTAGTCACTTTCCCAGCCTCCTTTGGAATTAAAAATAACCTTGTGACACAGATCTGGCCAAACAGACAGAAATGAAAAGTCTGTAAGAAAAGCTTTTGGTTTCTTGGTAAAAGGGGAACCATGAGCTAGCACTGCTCTTCCTCCTCTTTTCTGCCTTGAACATGCTGTGGCCAGAACCACAGCAGTTATCTTATGAAGGAAAGTCTGAGATGAGGAGAGAGATCTCACTCTTGACACCTGGGAGCCACCTATGGCCATAGCAGCTGTGTGAGAAGATACATCTCCACTGTGCAAGCTATTTTTGTTGCCGGATTTTTGGCTGAGGTCAAAAACATGTTAACTGACACAGTGTACCACTGAGTTTATGCCAGTCAAAGCTCATGCCCACCCAAGAGGGCTATACATCTGACAAGCTCAAAGGCAAGGTGCTGCCCCTGGCCTGATTCAGTTGTACTCTTTATCATGAGAAGTCCCAGGAACTTATAACAATAGCAAAAATTTATCTCTGACATTGCTTTGAAAACATGGTTTCAAAACACATGTTGGCAAGGCTAGTAAGGGAATAAGGAATTCAGGAATCTATTTGCCAGGAGGCTCTTTCTGCAAATACAGAGAGGTTCCTCCAGCTGAAACACTCAGAGTGCAAGACAAGGCTGCCTCATATTCCCATGGCTCCATCTAAAGATTTCTTTTTTTAAAAAAATATGTGAACACCCACAACACATTTATTTAGAATTTCCAAAAACTGGAAACAATCCAACAGTCAGTCAATAAGAGAACAGATAAATGCATTTTGGTATAATTACATGATGGAAAACTATACGCAACAAAATGGAATGAACATTCAATAACATGAATGAATCTCACAGACATGATATATACTAAAAGAAGACACAGAAGAGTAAATTTGAATTCCATTTATATAAGGGTTAGAAAAGGGCAAAACTAATTTATAGTGACAGAGAAGCAGATACCTTAGGGAGTGAATTCACCAGGAGAAAGCACCAGAAAGGTGCCCTATAATGTTCTACAACTACAGCTTGTTCTGGATTGCAGTTATGTGAGTACATTAAATTTATAAAGATTCTTCGAATTGTACATTTAACATTTGTGCACAATGCTTTATGTTACTTTCCAAAATATTAATAAGTCTGACAATTCTAAATTAATTAGCATATATTTCTGGTGGGAGTTTAAATGGGTACACCGACCTGGGTACCAACTAAATTGCAAAACAAGCATACACCATAACAATGTATTTCTCATCCCAAGACACACCTGTCCAGCTCAATTCCCTGAAAAAAGCCAGGAACAGGAATGACAGTGTTGGTACTTTGCTATTTGCTTTAGGAGAGAAAAACAAGAGAGGCCAGTAGAAGAGCAAGGTGAGGCCATCAGCAGGAGGTAGGCAGGGATGCCCTCAGGTGGCACTAGTTGTCCTGCCCACAAGGCTGGGGCACAGCTAAGGCCCTGACATTGTCAGCCCAAACCTGTGGAACTAAATAGGCTTGGGGATGAGGCTTTCTTAAGTCCTTCTGGATGCTCATGACCTGCCTTTACATTCAACACTGCCCCCAAAATTAGGTCATTTCACAAAGATTTGAGAAAAGCAAATGGGCTCAGCACAAGGTAACTTCTTCTGTGCTTACAGGTCACATAAGGAAGACCATGTAGGGCCTCAGTGAAGTTCTAGCTTTCGTTGCAAAAGAATGAGGCCCTGGTCGTGGAGAAAACAGAGTCCCTGGATGAGTTCAGGCCACAGACCATAACAGAAAGTGGAGACAAAAGTCAGAGGCAAAGGGACCAGTTATGAACAAGAAAGGAACTGCATCTGGGGGGGTGAGACAAGGAGACAAACCAAGGAGGAGGACACAGAAGTTCTGAGTCCAATGACAAGTGTCTTTATAACAGACAGAGAGGAGAAGGCACATAGAAGGCCATGTGATAATGAACACAGAGACTGGAGTAATGTGCCCACAAGCTAGGAAGCACCAGGATGGTCAGCAGCCACCAGAAGCCAGGCGGCAAGACAGAAAGGATTCTTCCTCAGAGTTTACAGAACAATCCTGCCAATACCTTGATCTTGGCTTTAAATTGTGAGAGAATAAATTTCTGTTGTTTTAAGCCACCCAGTTTGTGGTTATTTGTTATAGCAACTCTAGGACACTACACGCTAGGTAAATTCTCATAAAAGAAAGCAAATGTTCCAATATGATTAGAACATTCAATATTCTAAAATATTTAGAAAATTAAATAATAGAAATGGGGGGTGGCACCATTTGACCCTTCCATCTATCTTTTTCTATTTCTTTATTTCTAGCCTTCCCACTCTTTGTTCTAGGTGTATGTCTCAATCAGAAGACAGTAGGAGGTTATCGTGTTTTGGGTTTGTTTTTTTTTTTTTTTGAGTCAGAGTCTTACTGTCACCCAGGCTGGAGTGCAGTGGCATGCTCACGGCCACTACAGTCTCAACCTCCTAGGTTCAGGTGATCCTTCCACCTCAGTCTTCCAAGTAGCTGGAACTACAGGCACACACCATCGTGACCGGTTCTTTTTTTTTTTTTTAATTGTAGAGACAAGGTTTCGCCAAATTGTCCGGGCTGGTCTCAAACCCTGGGCTCATGCAATTCTCTTACCTTGGCCTCCCAAAGTGCTTGGATTATAGTCATGAGCTACTACACCCAGCAGGTTATTGTTTTTTAACTTAATATCAAGATGTCTGTCTTTTAAGAGGTTAATGTAGCCCAAATTTATGATGATCATTGATTTGTTAGAACTTATTCTTGACCTCTTATTTTATGCTGTTTCATGTCTTTCCAGCCTTGATAAAGCTTTCTTTATTCCTAATAATTTAGAAATTCTATTTTATTCCTATCCTTAGCGGTACTCTTAAGACTTGGACAAATATTTAAACTTATATTTATCTATCAGTGAGATAGAGAAAGCCTAGGCAGACAGACAGGTGGGTCCTCTGGTAACAATGTAGTGAACTTCTGGCAGGTCTCTCAGGCTCAACATTGGCAAACAAACCCCCTGTGAGTCTCTCCAGCTAGAGCTTAAGCACTCACTGCTGGGATCGAAAAGCAACCAATCGGCCCACCATTAGGTCTCGACCTCCAGCCAATTGGTCCTTAATACTGACCAATCAGAACAGTTACAGCTCACAGCTAGTGCTAGCCAGTCGGCTTGGAATTAGGGCTAAATAAGCCCCAGGGTTTTTGGACCCAGATAGACAACCCTTCAGGTCCCCTCCCACTGTGGGAGTTTTTCTGTCCTCAATAAACCCTACTTGCTCACTTTCCAGCTGTCCATATCCCTCATTCTTCCTGGGCGTGAGACAAGAACCTCAATCCTGAAGAGCTGCAGATGATTGTCAGAGCCGAAAAGTCGTGCACCCCAGAGGCTGGTTTGCCAGTCAACAGAGCCGGCTGGACCAGGAGAGCTGCCAGAAGAAGGCAAAACTCCGAAGCTGAGATATCTCGGGGGCTAGGCTGGCCAACCCACCGAACTGCAACACCCTCAGGGGCTTGGCTTGCAGCCCATTAGAGCTGACACTTCTGGGGCTAGGCTTACCAGTCCCTCCAGACTACCCTCTCTGACCCATTGAGATGACACTCTCAAAGCCCAGGCTGACCTGAAAAATCCACATCATCAGCATATACAAAACCTTAGTTAACCTTTATTTCCCTCCATCCTTCTCCCTTGCTACTTGAGATAAACTGGGACTTTGAAAAACTTTTTAAACAACCAATTTCTTATTTAGACATATAAAAAGTTTTTCTGGTTTCTTTGCACATCTTTCTTTTTTTATCCTGCATGTTCAATTGTTTTGAGATGTAATACTCCAATTATTCAATTACTAGAGATCAAAGGTTTTGGTAGTTAACTTTTTGAGTCCTTGTCTGTCTGGACATATCTTTACTCATCTTCTCTCATGAGTGATAGTCTGGGTGGACAGAATTCTGGGTTTTAAATCATTGTTCTTCAGACCTTAGAAAATACTATTTCCTTACTGTCTTTTATCCAGTGTTCCCTGATAATAAACTCACTGTGCTTCCCATTTCTTCTTAGGTAATCTGGCTGTTCCTTCCTGGAAAACTTAATAAATTTCTCTTTATCTGCAAGTTTTATGACATTTCACTTGATGCATCTGTATGTAGGTCTTTAAAAAGTTTATCCTGCCTGGTATTTGGTGGGGCCTCTGAATCTGAGGATTTTATCTTAGTCTAGTTCTAAAATATTCCAAGATTTCTTCTCCTCAATTTTCCACTCTCTCCTTCCAGGACTTCAATTAAATGAAACTTAGACTGCTGGACTCATTTTATACATTTTGTTGTAGCTCTGTGCAAAATTATACAAAAGATCTTCCATTTTCTCTCTTCTAGCACATGAACCCACTCTTTAGCCACGTCTTCCTGTTATAGCCCAGTGCTGTTATGACAGATATTCCTACCTTTTATTTCTAAGGTTCATCTTCACAACCCCGTTTTTGTAAAATGGATAAGAAACATTCTATCATCGCTTTGATTATATTTATAACATAGACAAAAATGCTACTTCAATTTTTTCCTTCTATTATTTCTATTAGGTGTGTTTCCTCCATTGTTAATTCTTTTGTTTGTGGAGTTTCACGTCTCTTTCACGATGTTGGTTTTCTCAATGTTTGGTGGTACTTGGTTGGGTTTTCATCTTCATACCTAAGGGTGGGTCACTGTTAGTCCAATACAACTGTTGTCTGCTTCTGGTTTTTACTTGCTGCTGCCTCCAGCCATTTGGCAAAGGAGCAGGTTCAGCAGCCAATAGTTGGTCGCTCAGAGTAGGTATCTCTCCTTCTTAGTGCTGCCAGTCATCTAGGACATTGTCTGATTTCGTGGATTAAGTGCTCCTCTTGCCTTTCCCACCTGGGGGCACAAAACACTGCTTGCCACAAGTTCAACAGAGGGTGAACAGTCTCCATGTCCCTGCTACAATCCTGTTCCCTGAATTTGCCACCTCTGGGCTTGCTGAACCCTGAAGCTGCTTTCACTGCCTGTAGCAGTTCTTTCTAGTATGTGTTTTGGGCATCCTTCTTCAACTGATCCCATTTACCGTCTTTCTTTCTTTCTCTTTCAGTTGGAGTCTCACTATGTCGCTCAGACTGGAGTGCAGTGGCACGCTCCCAGCCACCGCAGCCTCGACCTGCTAGGCTCCAGCGATCCTTCTGCCTCAGGCTTCCAAGAAGCTGGAACTACAGGCACGCGCTACCACACCTGGCTAATTTTTTGTTTTATTGTAGAGATGAGGTCTCACCAAGTTGCCCAGGCGGGTGTCGAACCCGCGGGCTCAGGCAATCCATTCACCTTGGCCTCCCAAAGCGCGGGATTACAGGCTGAGCCACCGAGCCCAGCTACCGTCTTTCTTCCAGGGATTATTTCTTTGTTTTGTTTTATTTTGTTTTTAAGTTAGAGTCTCACTCTGTCACCCAGGCTGGAGTGCAGTGGCACACTCATGGCCACCGCAGTCTCGACCCTCCTGGGCTTAGGCGATCCTTCCGCCTCAGCCTTCCAAGTAGCTGGAACTACAGATGTGAGCCACCACTCCCAGTTAATGTTTTGATTTATTGTAGAGATAAGGTCTCACCATGCTGCCCAGGCTGACCTCGAACTCCTGGGCTCAGGCAATCCTCCTGCCTCGCCTCCAAAAGTGCTGGGATTACAGGCGTGAACCACTGCACCCAGCTTCTTTCAAGGATTCCTCAACTTTTAGTCCACTGATTGAACTCCTGCTTGTTATAGAGATTTACACATTTATTTAAGATGTTTCTAGGAAATCAGGAATAAAAGGGAAAGACTGTAGAGTGTTTTCAGCTCCCTTGATCCAAACAAACCTTTCCTCTTATTTACTTGTAAACTGAAATGCTACTTCTAGAATCTAACATGCCTGAACAAATCAAAACTCCCTGCTTAAAATGGAACTACAGATGTGCTCCCTGCTTAAAATGTCATCATTTTGATTTTTAAAAATTTCCTCCTAGCCTGAAGGAATTTATTTGCTCTGACAATATTTTCATGTTTCACAATGTTACATGGTTTAATAGAAGTACTGGGAGGCAGATATAATTTTGTGTCTGAAGCATGTGAGATCATCCAGGGAAGTTATGAGTTGAATTTTGATAAATTTTCCAAATAAACGGCCACACACAGACTAAATGTGCCATCTACTTTTATCAAGCAACATAATTACAAATAAGTTGTCTAATATAACCAGTAATTAATACTAAAAAATTTTAGGGAAGAAGAATGAAAAATGAAGCCTGTTGAGCAATTTGCCACAGCGCAGGCAAAGTGGATTAAATACCTGCTTTCTTGGACATGGTAAACAGACGCCACAGGGATGACTTATGGTCTGGGATTGTCCAGTCTGGGCTCAGAGCGATGTACAAACCAATCCCAGGGGCCGCCACCTAGCTCAGTAGACAGCAGCAGTTAAGGGACGAGTCTCGGAGTCAGGTTCTACTCAGGACGGTGGAGCTCATTAGCTGTTCCGTGCCTCATATCCCCCAACGGCGAGACGGGCATGAAAACGGAACCTCTCTGCCTCGTAAAGCTATTCATTAAAGCGCTTCCTGATCATGGTTTCTAAGAAACAGTTCTCAGTCTTATTGTAAATCTGACACATAATATATGTAAAAGAAGAGGGAAAGAACCTCTGACAGAAAGGATTTCATAAGCATGAGGGTTAAGTTCACATTTATAAAACTAAAGCCTGATACATCATGGTAGCATCACTTAAAAAACAGGTATTTATTTATGTGTATTTAATGAGATTAGAATTTATCCATGAACGTACTGGTATGCTGTTGCACTTGTGTACTTTTAAAACATAAGGTTCACTTCTGAAAACATCTACTTTTGTAAAGCATCCTAAAATGCTTCCAGTGCTAATTAAAGCTGCTAACAATTCAATCTGTAGACTTAACTCCTGAAGAAAAAGAAAACTATCACTTCAAAAATAAAATCATTACTAAGTTCATACAATTGACAATTTCATTCCATTTTGGAGTTCATTTATACCTCATAGGCAGGGAATAAGGAAGCAAGAAGAAAATTTTCACAGTGGCTAGAGTATAGCCACTATTAAACAAAAATCCTCTTCCAGCTGCAAATGTGCTGAACCTTAAGAAAATCCAGATCTACAAACCATGAGCAGGGAATAATGACACAGATTTCTGTAAGTATCATTTGCAACTGTACTTGCACTTATAAATGTGAGTTTACCACCCTTAGACCTTGTACAGTATAACTCCTGTAATCAATAAAACATTTATTGGATGAACAAATAATTAACTAATTAGCACAGAGGCTCAATGCCAGAAAAACAAGGAAACTATTATAAGTGAACACTAATTAAAGGCCACAAGGAGTGAATTAAACCAGCTCTGCAGGTGAGAAGACCTTTCCAAGGACACATCATTCTCCTAGACCCTAAAGAGTTAGGTCTACTCTTCTTTCAAAAACAAAACATGTTCCAAAAAGCTCTACAGGTTCTGCCAAAACCTTTAGCTGAATCTCAAAAACAAATAGCTACATGTTTCAAATTTCACTGCTTTCAGGTGTTTTCCTAAAAAATCCAACTTGAGGAAAGAGCAAGACGGTTTACATCTGGAAGGATTTCTTGTTCTTTCATACAGACACCTTCTTTTTAGGTGAACGGAGGGAATAAAGTCCTCATAGTTGAACCATTTAGCCTGCCCAGATTATATAGTCTATGAATTCTGTATACCTGGATTCCACTTCTATCCCTGCCTCTTATTAATCATGTAATTTCCCAGCTACAGTCCTTGCTCAAGCAGGAAGACACAGGTAAAGAAGTCCCAACAGCAAGAGCTCTTCCTAGATCCATGCTGGGCCTGCACAAGTTGTTCCAGTGGGCTCCTGAGAGGCCATTTCTTCACTCAGAAGTCCACAATGAAAGAAAGGTCTTTCTTGCCTGAGCCCGCAGGTTCGAGACCCGCCTGGGCAGGTGAGACCTCATCTCTACAATAAATCAAAAAATTAGCCGGGCGTGGTAGCGCGCGCCTGTAATTCCAACTACTCGGAAGGCTGAGGCAGAAGGATCGCCGGAGCCCAGCAGGTCGAGGCTGCGGTGGCTGGGAACAGCCACTGCCCTCCAGTCTGGGCAACAGAGTGAGACTCCAACTAAAAAAAAAAAAAAAGAAAAGAAAGAAAGAAACCCTTTCTGCCCAGGGTGTCAGCCCATGAGGATACTTCTGCTTTACCCAACTCATGAGCAGTTCCTTTTTTTTGAGTTGGAGTCTCACTCTGTCGCCCAGACTGGAGTGCAGTGGCCGCTCCCGGCCACCGCAGCCTCGACCTGCTGGGCTCCGGCGATCCTTCCGCCTCAGCCTTCCGAGTAGCCGGAATTGCAGGCGCACGCTACCACACCCGGCTAATTTTTTGATTTATTGTAGAGATGAGGTCTCGCCTGCCCAGGCGGGTCTCGAACCCACAGGCTCAGGCAATCCACTCACCTAAGCCTACCAAAGGCGCAGGATTACAGGCTGAGCCACCGAGCCCGAAGTTCCTTTTTTGATACAAATTTAACATCAACTCCCAGTCTTTTATGAAGTGATATGGCCACCTCTGTCTAAAAGAGAGAGAGCCATCAAAATCAGTCAAGGCCAGGCATGGTGGCCCACACCTGTAACCCCAGCACTTTCGAATGTCAAAGTGGGATGACCTCCTGAGCCCAGGAGTTCAAGACCAGTCTAGGTAACATAGTGAGACCATGTCTCTACAAAAAAAATTTTAATTAGCCAAGCATGTTAGCATGTGCCTACAGTCCCAGCTACTCAGGAACCTCAACCCAGGAAGTTGAGGCTGAGGTGAGCTGTGATTGTACCCTGCACTCCAGCATGACAGAATGAGATGCCTACTCAAAAAAAAAAAAAAAAAAAAAAAAAAATTTGACTGATCACTCAATCTCTTGCATGGCAGAAAACAAAGTATTCTCTTACCTTTTTGGGATCCATGTTGAATTTCTTTCTTCCCATGGCTATTTGCTTGTTCCTCTGAGTAGTTTTGCTATTTGTAGGAAATAAAAAAGTCATTCACAGGTGTTTTCATAACACAGTGACTCTACACTCCTCCCCCAAGGCACAGGTTCACAGCCCTACAGGGTATCTTTCCTCTGAACATCTCAAGGAAGGGAAAGTAAGGCCCTTGCAGAGAAGCCCTCCAGCCTCCATGCTGGAAGCAGAAGTTACATGGCTGCCATTGCTCTTTTTTACATTTGATAACTTGAGTTACATTTCTTCAGAAAAAGCTAACGATGAAAACCAGTGATTTTAAGAAAGCATAGCTTCTTATGATACAGATTGGTAATTTCTGTGTAGGTTAACTCTGAAGTACCTGTGCTTGTTTCCGGAAGCTATAAAGGTAGACAATAACTAAGAAAAACTTTCCCTGGTCCCTCCATGAGGAGTAGGAAGACATGAGGGGGGATAAGAGGAATGAACAACTCCAAAGGCTCCCCTCTTCCCAACCCTATCACTTCTCATCACTAGTCACTAGTTTTTGTAAGTTTCACTAGTGGGTGGAGGTAGGGAGAAAAGAGATTAACTAACTTGAAGATGTAGCCATAAATTGTTTACCTCTCCTCTACAGAAGTTAGGTTGTCAATCTCTGTCATTACTTCTGCAATTTCATATTTCAGCCTCTGTCAAAAAAGAAGAAAATTTTTTTTGCGGGGGGGGGGTCGCTTACCCTTCCTCCTCTAGACTCAGAGAAATTTTAGCCTGCTAGGCACAAGCTTCCTGGACGTCCCGTCTGAGAATCATAGGGATGGAAAAACCAATATTTTAAAAAAATCAATACAGCTACAGCTTCATGGAACCACTACAACTTAGGAGAAAACAAGATTATTTGCTCACCTTTCATATCACATCAGAGGAGTCCAAGAGGCAGATTCTAAGGTATTTGTGGGTAAAAATCAAGAAAGGACATGGGGGGGGCTGTGCTATCACAGGTGTAAAAAGATAAAACCAGCAAAAGGAAAGACACGACTCCTTAGTTCACTTAACTGCATTATTCAACTTTGCTCCACACATGGTCACCTGCCTCCTCCTTCAATGCTATCTGTGTTCTTGGGAGTACCAGGGGAGAAGCTGAAGCTCAAACACATTTAGGCTGGCTTCAAGCTACCTCATCATTGGTCTCAGGATGATTTCTATCATTTTGTGTGAGATGAAGCATGATGGACAGAGCCCAGGGGGTAAAAACAGAGCTCACCTATGCATACACAGAGAAGTCAAAAACATCCAGGCAACAGACCTCCCGTTTTCCCTCGTTGTGGCCCCTACTGGCTGAGAGAACTTTGGAAGCCTTTTAACCTCCCTGGGTCTAGTGTTCTCATTGACAAAATTAAGGCATTAAAACTAGATTAAGATTTCATATTAATCAGCAGTACAATTACTAATTTCCAAATAATACATATTCTTCAACCAAAGAACCTATTCTAGGTTATGTGATTTTTCCAAGAATGAAGAAGACCTTAGAAGAAACCTTAGAAGCCTTAGAAGTAACCTTAGAAGAAAAATTTCCATGAATTACCTTTCAAATACAAAGACATTTTTATTCAGAACTCTACTATTTTGTATGCCAAAAAAATTCAAACTTAAAATGCAAGTTCCTAGAAAGGAGTTATTGTCTAGGACAAGGCCTGGCTCTGCAATAGCCTATGAAGTCACATTTATTTTGGCAATGACAATGACTAGGAAGTTTCTCAAAGAAGAGCCACATGTCTGATTCACTTTCCCAAAGAAGCCCAAATGGAAGGAGCCAAGGCTGGCCTTCTGAATAATTTCTGTAACAATCACAGACACTCTAACTCTAGTTTGGTGATTTTATTCATTTGCTTTTCCTGTGGGACTCCCTTCCACCCTCTCCTCTGAGAAAAGTACACAAATGTGGAAAAGATGATGTGTATTTGCCTGCATTTTTATTCATCTTTGTTTAGTTTGTCATTCTACTCCTATTACCTACCTAGTAGGTACTTGGTACACAGCTGGAACCCAATATATAAATGTCTATCCATTCACTCAAAGTATATCTGAGTGAACAGGCAATGCTCTAGGTGCTAGGAATATTGGTAAAGGAAACAGGATCATCTTATGCTATTTTAGAGAACAATATATCTACAGCTTGCTGCTGCCATTTAGACATGGCTTCTGTGGCTCTGGAGTCACATGCTGGTTACTGATAACAGTGCCGCAATGTCTTGATTTCAAGACATTGAAGACATTGAGACTCCAGGGTCTCACCGTCTGGTAAAGTCTTTGCTTTATCAACTTGAATAACAGTTTCACTTTGTCTCTTTGTGTGGTTCTTACATTCACATACAAAGCACCCATTTTAAATGTGGCACATATACACGATGGAATATTACACAGTCATAAGAAGTACAAAATTATTAACGTTGCAGCAACTTGGATGGACTTAGAGTCTATAATACTGAATGATCTATCACAGAAAAAAAGAACTGAGTATCACACATATTTGCACTCATAAGCAGACCTTGAACAATTATCGTAATACTGTAAGAAAAGGATTGGCAGTAGTAGGAAACTGTCGGGGAGAAGGGGATCGGGAGGGATTGGCTGTAGTGGAAATCTGCCAGGTGGCGGAGGGGGCACATACCTTACCTCATCAACAAGGGTACCTGCATAATGAACAATTGTATATCTAACCCTGAATTGTACCCCACACCTTTAAAATTTAAAAAATGTTTTAAAACACTCATTTTTTACATTTTTGTGAAGCTACTCTATTATTTTACCCAAATTACTCAAGTGTCTTTTTTTTCTTTACCTCAATATCATCAATAAGTTCCTTTTTTCTTCGACGAATGTCTAACAGTTCTTCTCTCTCCTCTATTGAGAGGTCTTCAGGCACTGAAAGAAAGAAAAAATCAAACAATTAAACAAGAAGTACTTTGGAGAACAAGTTGGCAACATCAAGCAATTTTGAAGATGGATATGTGCTACCATCCAGCAATTCTGTACATAGGTACTTATCTTGCAGAAATGATAGCATACAAACATTGTCTAAGATAGTCATAGCTGTACTGTTTATCATAGGAAAACATTAAATATCCATCCGTAAAAATGAATAAATTGTAGTATATTCATAAAACAGAATCCCTCACAATAATCTTTTTAGAAGAATTAATTAAGCCTATCAATACAGATGAGTCTCGCAAATAAAACAATGACTATGAAAGTGGGTTGGAGAATTTATACTGTAGATGATGCCTTTTATAGAGAGTTTACAGTTAAGTACATCAATTTGTCCACGTTTGGGGGACATACATATATGTGCAGAATAAAAACAGATGTTCAAGAAACATCAAATTCTTGATAGTGGTCCCTTCTGAGAATATTGATGTGGAAGAAATACAACTTAGAAGGACATCAGGAAGCTTCAATGCCATGGGTGAAGGGAGGTCAGTGCATGGATATTTGACAAATGTCTTTGTTGACACAGAAATTCATAATATGCTCTTATTAACAATTAGTCTCTGCAATATTTTCCATTCCTACAATGTATGCATTCTTTCTCTTTCATTATACATAGTAGAGTTGGTTTATTCTACCAAACTTTTCAAAGAATAGCTTTTGAGCTTAACAGTCCTCAGTTGTGTTTAATTTCTATTGTACTACTTTGTCTAAAGAAACAAAAGATTAAGAATATGAGTAAATAGCAAGAGAACATGAGAACATGTAGAGCTTCTACAAACAAATTAAGAGACTGTGATAACGGTGTGGGAGTGGATAAATTGACTGATGAACTAGTAGACAGTGCCCAAAAATATACCCACAGACCAATGTAAACTTGATTTACAGTAGAGCTCACATTCAGCTCAAAGGACAGACTGGACTCTTCAACAAATATGTTTGAAATCAGTTACCTATATCAAAAAAATAAAATCAGATCCACAGTTATGGCATACATATTTTCAACCAATTATAAGTAAATTAGAGGCTTCAATGTTAAGGAAAACACTACATAATTCACAGAATAGAGGGGAATATTTTTATAATTTCATGGTAGATAAGGAATTCTTTAATAAGATGCAAAAAATGTAAATCACAAAGGAAAATATTAATAAATGTAATGATATTAAAATTAAGTTCCACATCACAAAAGTAAAGAGCTAAGGCAAAATTGTCAAAGGATAGGATCAAAAGTATAACTTCTACAAATCAATTTTTAAAAAACAAAAAATCAATAAACCAATGCTTAGAAAATGGACAAAAGATTTGAATAGGCATAAGACCAAAAAAGAATAGGAATGAGCATATGAAAAGATGTCGACTCTTTTAATAAACAGGAAAATACAAGTCAAAATCCCAGTAAGAGACCTACACTAAAACTGCAGTAAACTACAGTAAAGCAAATTTAAAAATTCAAAACCCATCACAACGAAAAAATGGGAAAAGAGAAACCACCACCATATTTTAGAATGGAAGCCACACTGGACTAGCAGTAGCGGATTTAATCCACATAAAAAGGAAACTTTTTTATTTTGACTGAGTAAAAGTTAGCTGATTATTGCTTTTTTTCAGGGAGTGGATAGCTCAAGACTATTAAGTCAACAGTCACATAGACCAAGAAGTAACCTAATTCACATGATAGAATCCTCCAAAGGTTTAGACTTAGGATGTGGCTGCACTAGATAACTCTGGAGGTGGGGCGGGGGTAGAAAATAAGGAGGACTGGTTGAAAGGTTATTTGAAATGATATTGGATTCCTTTCTCTCCTTTCCTGCTCCACAGTAGACTGTATCTCTAGAGAGTAAAACAGAGGGACTAGAGGACATCAAATACATTTGAGGGCAAGGCACCCTACCAAAAACAGGAGAATGAGAGATAAATGCAGACACGCCCCCCCACCAGGTCTTCTTCCCCACTGAGCTCCCAGACTGAAGGCCACTGGCCCTTTACCCCTTCTGTACTATCTTGAGCAGGGGTTGGGACAAGGGTCATCTCTGAAGCACCCAACAGCTTCAGATCTAAAGATACTAACATGGGGCACCAACAACAAGCAAACCCACATCATCCTACTGAGAAACTCAGTAAATACAACCTGCATTCAGAACTTCCAATATGCTTGCTAGGTCTTCATTCTCAAACTTGAGGTAAGTCTTCAACAGATACTAAAGCAGATAAAAAAAAGCTTTAAGGGAAAGGCAGGGAGGGGAGGGGAGGGTAGTCTGCAAAGGCAGAGCTTTAATTCAGTCATCAGCAGACAGTTTCATTTCAAGAAAGTCTACCTACAGTTTCTCTCCTCCTATCCTGAGGATGGGCAGGGTTGGCTGACAATACAGTGAAGACACAGAAAGTGAAACTAAACACTAGGATGATTTAACTCTAAGGATCCTAAAAGTCCTTTTAATCAGAATCTTTAATGGACTTCCTCGATTTTTCTCTTTTAGTCATGTCTATCTTTTCCTACTCCTTTAAGGCCCTAAGGAGTTAAAAAAATAAGTACTGATCATTTACTCACCAGTATTCCAATCAGAATTTGCATGTCTAAAAGGAAGATAAATTTTGTACAGTGGGATAATGATATAGTAATTATGTAGAAAAATGTCTTTATTTTCTAGAGATGCATACTATAGTATGTATGGGTATAAAGCTAGTATGCTTATACTTTCCTTTGAAATACTTCAGCAAAAATAGAATTGAGCAAAATGATAGCAACTATTAAATATATTTGATGGATATATGGGTATTCATTATCCTTATTATATTCTGAGGGTAGAAATTTATTTATATATATATATATATATATTTTTTTTTTTTTTTTTTTTTTTTTTTTTTTGAGTCAGAGTCTCACTCTGTTGACCAGGTTGGAATGCAGTGACATGATCACAGATCACCACAGCCTAGGCCTCCTAGGCTCAGGTAATCCTTCTGCCTCAGTCCCCTAAGTAGCTGAGACTACAGGTGTGTGCCACCATGCCCAGCTAATATTTTTTGTAAAGATGAGTTCTTACTATGATGCCCAAGCTGCCCTCCAGCCTTGGCCTCCCAAAGTGCTGGGATTACAGGCATGAGCCACCACACCTAACCAAAAAAAATTTTTTTGAAGTTTCAGGTATTAAATAGCCAATAGCATCTCTTGTAGCAATGCCTTTTAGGATAGCTGGTGACAGCATTAACAGGAAGTAACAGAATGCTCCTTGGCTTTTTTTTTTTTTTTTGAGTTGGAGTCTCACTCAGTCGCCCAGACTGGAGTGCAGTGGCCGCTCCCGGCCACCGCAGCCTCGACCTGCTGGGCTCCAGCGATCCTTCCGTCTCAGCCTTCCAAGTAGCTGGAACTACAGGCACGTGCTACCACGCCCGGCTAATTTTTTGATTTATTGTAGAGATGAGGTCTTGCCAAGTTGCCCAGGTGGGTCTCGAACCTGCGGGCTCAGGCAATCCACTCACCTCAGCCTCCCAAAGTGCTGGGATTACAGGCTGAGCCCTGAGCCTGGCTTCCTTGGCATATTTTTAAAAATAAATAAAAGGAGCCGGGCTCAGGGGCTCAGCCTGTAATCCCGCGCCTTTGGGAGGCTGAGGTGAGTGGACTGCCTGAGCCCGCGGGTTCGAGACCCGCCTGGGCAGCGAGACCTCATCTCTACAATAAATAAAAAAATCAGCCGGGCGTGGTAGCGCATGCCTGTAATTCCAGCTACTCGGAAGGCTGAGGTGGAAGGATCGCCAGAGCCCAGCAGGCGAGGCTGCAGTGGCCGGGAGCTGCCGCTGCACTCCAGTCTGGGCGACCGAGTGAGACTCCAACTCAAAAAAAAAACAAAAAACAAAACAAAAAAAAAACACAAAAAATAAATAAAAGGAACATAAACATATATGATGAAATCTTTCTGAATGAATTCCCACACAGCTTGTGTCATTTAAATATTTTGTGGTCCTGTTATATCTTTCAACATCCAGAATGTATAATGGAAATCTTTCTAAACCAATCTCTGCACAGTATCTGTCATTTAAATATTTTGCAGTCCTATTATTTCTTTTGACATCCAGAATGCATAATAGATACCAACATTTAGCTGTTACACTACTTTTAGTGAAGTTCTGTCAGTATCCCTCTGCATGCAAAATAACTTTGCAGTTGTGTAAATCTGCTGATACAGAGGCAATTTCACACAAATAAGTGCCATACTAAAAATAGAATAAGTAGTGTTCAGAGAAGGTATCTTTAATTATCCAGACACTTTCCATAGCAACACACTGGTCTTCACTCAATGAAGGATACATAGGCTTAGATTCACTTACAGACAACATCTACATTTTGTCACTTGGATTCTGTTAGATAAGAAAAACGAAAGGCTTACAGTTGAATTTTTTTTCTCCCAAGAAACCTAACACTAGTGTTTTTTTTTAATTGATAAAGTTATGAATACGGTTACACACACACAAACACAGAAAAGGTCATACAATGAAAACTTCCCTCCAACCTCAATAAAGCTGCTATTTTATTCCATTCCATTCCATTTTATTTTTGAGTCAGAGTTTCACTCTGTCTCCTAGGCTGAAGTGCAGCGGCACACTCATGGCCACCGCAGTCTTGACGTGCTGGGCTCAAGCGATCCTTCTACCTCAGGCTTCCAAGTAGCTGGAACTACAGGCATGTACCACCAGGCTCGGCTAATTTTTTCATTTATTGTAGAGACAAGGTCTTGCCAAGTTGCCCAGGCTGGTCTCAAGCCCCTGAACTCAGGCAATCCTCTTGCCTCGGCCTCCCAAGGTGCTGGAATTACAGACGTGATCCACCGCGTTCAGCCTATTTTTTTTTTTTTTTAATAAATTAACTGGAAATTACTGGTCTGGCAGAGAAATCCCTGAGGATGATTTAATGCACCCATCGGGAGCTTCCATAGGGAATTCTGACACTCCAAAGACAGGCCTATGAAAAGGCCCTTCAGGCTCAGTTCTTCATTAGCAAATTTATGGAGGAGGTTGGATACACTAGATCATTGGTTTGCAACCTTTTTGGCCTCAGAAGCTGGTTTTGTGGAAGACAATTTTTCCATGGACGGAGGTGGGGGGATCATCAGGCATTAGATTCTCATTAGGAGCCACAATCTAGATCCCTCGCATGCACGGTACACAATAGAGTTAGTGCTTCTATGAGAATCTAATGCTGAAGCTAACCTGACAGAACACGGTGGAGTTCTGCTCACCGGCCACTCATCTCTGCTGTGCAGCCCAGTTCCTACATGGACTAGGACCAGTCTACCACCTGGGGGTTGGGGATCCCTGCACTGGATTATTTGTAATGATGCATCAAGCTATAAAAGAGGATGAGTGTATGTAGCAGGCATGGTTTCAATATTTTTACCATAATTCTTGATGGCAAATATAAACATTTTCCCAAGGAAAAAACAATGTGGAAAGAAGGCAGAGTGCAGCAAGTGAGGTTTCAGAATAAGAATTAAGAGCAAATTTGTGAAATTCAGCCCAAATCCTTGCATTTCTCAGGCACTAGCCTTCCACAAATGGAGATCTATAAAATCACAGAGGCTCACAGTTGGTGTGGTCTATGTTTTGGGTTCAGGTTTGTATGAATTTAATTAAAATACATAAATAGGAACCTCCTACTTCCAGTCATGATGGAGTAACAGGGATTGGATTTATCCTCTTGCCTGAAATGATGAAAGGAAAGTGTTGGCCAGCCATGGTGGTGCAACTACTAACCTCAACTACTGTGGAGACTGAGACAGGAGGATCCTTTGAGTCTAGGAGTTCGAGGACACCCTAAGCAATATAGCAAGATCCTGTCTACAAAAAATAAAAACATAAAAAACAAGCAAACAAAACAAAAAGAGAAGCAAATTTCCACACCCTGCAAAATATCTTTAAAAATAAAGGTTAAGTCGGGCTCAGTGGCTCAGCCTGTAATCCCGCGCTTTGGGAAGGTGAGGTGAGTGGATTGCCTGAGTCTGCGGGTTCGAGACCTGCCTGGGCAACTTGGCGAGACCTCATCTCTACAATAAATAAAAAATCAGCTGGGCGTGGTTGCGCATGCCTGTAATTCCGGCTACTCGGAAGGCTGGGGCGGAAGGATCGCCGGAGCCCAGCAGGTCAAGGCTGCAGAGGCCGGGAGCGGCCACTGCACTCCGGTCTGGGCAACAGAGTGAGACTCCAACTCAAAAAATAAATAAATAAATAAAGGTAGAAACAAAGACATTTTCAGACATAAAAGCTTAAAATAATTCACAGCTAGCAGAGCTACACTACAAGAAATGTTAAAGATGTCTTTGGGGGGGATACAAGATAAAAATCTGCAGCTACACAAAAGAATGAAAAATACTGTAAATGGTAACTATGTGAGCAAACATTTTCCCTTCATGATGTAAATCTCTTTAAAAGATTTGTTATTTGTTTAAAGCATAAATAACAAAAAATGTATTGGAATAATAACAAATATAAGACCAGCTGGGCATGGTGATTCATAACTATAATCCCAGCATTTTGGGAGGTTGAGGCAAGAGGATCACTTAAAACTAGGAGTTCAAAACCAGCCTGAGCATAGTGAGATCCAATCCCTACAAAAATTTTTTTAAAATAATAAAAAGTAAAACAGCACAAGGGCTGAGAGGGAGAAAGGAAAGCATGTTGTTATAAGATTTTTATCCTATACGTGAATTAATATAATACCATTTGATGATACACTGTGATAAAGAGGTGTATACCTAGGCTGGAGTGCAGTAGCATGATCACAACTCACCACAGCCTCAACTTCCTGGGCTCAAATGATCCTTTTGCCTCAGCCTCCCCAGTAGTTGAGACTAGAGGTGTGTACCCCCATGTCTGGCAAATTTTTTAATTTTATGTTTCTAAGGCTGGTTTTGAACTCCTGGGCTCAAGTGATCCTCCTGCCTCAGACTCCCAAAGTGCTAGGATTACAAGTATGAGCCACCACACCTGGCTCTTTATTTATCATGCATAATAAAATCTAAGAAATCATCAGTTTTAAAATGTAGGCTCAGCCAGGCTCAGTGGCTCAGCCTGTAATCCCGCGCCTTTGGAAGGCTGAGGTGAATGGATTGCCTGAGCCCGCGAGTTCAAGACCCGCCTGGGCGGCGAGACCTCATCTCTACAATAAATCAAAAAATCAGCCGGGCGTGGTAGCGCAGGCCTGTAATTCCGGCTGCTTGGAAGACTGAGGAGTGAGACTCCAACTCAAAAAAAAAAATTTTTTTTTAATGTAGCCTCATTTTCAAGGATGTTAAAATGGGGACAAAGTTGCATCTCAGAATCAACAAAAAATGGGAGATTATAAAACACTGCCATTAAAAAAAAAGCAAATAATATCTCAAAGTTGAGTAAGTACTTTCTAACTTTCAAGTTATGCTACTAATCTAGTTATCTAACAGAGTTCAATCTACCAAAAAGCTGCAACTTTCTAATTTATTGCTATAAATATCTAACGACACCTTTACAAATTTTATACACACACACAAACACATGAGATCTTCCACAAAGTTAATTTGCAGTTTTATGACTTCTCTCCTAGGGGAACAATAAAGTTCCACATGAATGAACAGTGGCTAGAAACCTTCACTATGTTTTGGTCACTACAAGTCAAACGTGATAATTTAACAAACTACCCACTGAACAAAAATGTGATCATTTAACCCACAACCACATATTTTTGACTACTTAGTTCTAATTGAAACTGATGTCACTTCCCCTAAAGTTTACCTGCATTACTAATCAATATTAACTTTTTTGTTATGATGTGGAATATTTTAGATTTTTGGTCAGTTCACAGACTGGTCAATTCTATAGGACACTAAGAACACTGGCAAAGCATGGGAACACCATCTGCTAAACGGGAACTGTGGAACAGTGATCAAACCCAAACAGATATAT
This sequence comes from Cephalopachus bancanus, assembly GCA_027257055.1. NCBI lineage: Eukaryota > Metazoa > Chordata > Mammalia > Primates > Tarsiidae > Cephalopachus > Cephalopachus bancanus. The sequence continues at coordinate 5,149,069 of JAPVLO010000067.1, forward strand.
TACCTACCTTGCAACACTGCAAAAACTGGCAATTTAAACTCTTAAATATACATGAGTTTCTGGGGGACTACTGGAGTAATATGATGACACAAAGAACAAAAAAGGAAGGCAGTGAACTGCCAGGAGCCGCACTTCTGCTTCTTATCACTGCTCAACAGTTAATGTGACTTCAGCGAAGTAATAAAGCAGAGTTCAAACCATCACAACCGGATGGAAAACAGGGCCAGTCATACATAAGCAGCAATAGGAAGGGCCAGACGAATGGAATGCTGCAGCTAATCCCAGGTGCTATGACTGAGTTGCAGGAGCAGGAAGAGATGGAGGATGTGAGCTCCGAGTGCCTTAGTCTCTACACACGAATTGCTCCAGGTCCTAACAACACTCGTAACCTCCCTGGAATCTTCCCTCTTGTCATTTTCCTTCAGTCTCCATTTGCTGAGCTTTATTGTCCAAAGGCATCAGTTCTTTGCCTAGCCTTCTTTGGATTAGGTAAAATAGCAACATTTTTAGAATAAAAAAATCCCCGAAGAGTTTGCTGCCACCTTACCATCATTAACAGACATTCTGCAAGAATGAACTTCAACTAGCAGAAAAGATCCAATACAAGTGGTATGAGATGCAAGAAAGAATGATGAGCACAGATTTCCACAAGTAAATCTAAAAAAAACAAATCTGACTATATAAGAATGTCTTATAGAATAAGAATAGAACTCAAATGCCTAACAAGAACAGCAGGTAAACAAGAAGGGAAATAATTTTTGCTCTAAAGTTCTTAGAGTTTTAAGGTGGAGGGCATAAATGATTAATTTTATTTTTTCTTAGAGACAGGGTCTCACTGTGATTATACCACTGCGCTCCAGCCTGGGCAACAGAATGAGACTGACTTAAAGGGGAAAAAAAAAAAAAACAGCTCTGTGAAAATTTGAAAAAAGAAAAAAATACCAGGCATTTACTGTCTAATAGAGGAGTACTTTTTAAGAAATGCTGTGTCACTAATGGCTACAAAGGTGAGCATATGCATAGAAAAACACAAATATTCAACTATTCTGAACTGAAAAGCAATTCAAAAGAGTGGGACTCTGTGAAGAAGTTTCAGAAATATCTTGACCAGCTTATTTTGCTCATATTTCACTTTTTATATATATCCATAATAGTAAAAAAAAAAAATCAACATTTAAATAAGTTGAAAGAAGTATCAATCAGTTTAAATAAAACTTCTAAGTGAGAAAAAATTCATTGAAACTGGTTTAAATGCCAGCTTTTCTCTCTCCTTCTTTCTTTTGTTTGAGACAAGGTCTTGCTCTGCCTCCCAGGCTGGAGTGCAGTGTAGCTCACTGCAGGCTCAAACTCCTAGGCTCAAGCAATCCTCCTGCCTTGGCTTTCCATGTAGCTGGGACTATAGGTGCACCACCACACGCAGTTAATTCTTTAATTTTTTGTAAAGACAGGATCTTGCTATGTTCCCCAAGTTGGTCCCAAACTTCTGGCCTCAAGTGATCCTCCCACCTTGGCCTCCCAAAGTGCTGGAATTAGAGGCGTGAGCCACCACACCTGGTCAAGTTTTTTCTTCTTAATGTAACATAAACTGATGACGCATCTTACAACTGATGCAGATTCAGTGGAATCACTGCACCCAACAGGTGTGCAAAACACATTCTTTTCAAGCACATATTGAGAAAAAAAGATCTTAGTACATTTCAAAGGATTGGTGTGACAAAAATGAAGAATTGGCTTTGCTCACCTCTTGAGGTGCCTTATTATAAAGCAGAGTTTAGAAAGGTCAAAATTATAGTCCCAAACCCTCTTAATGAGGCTTCTAAAGATGAACTGGGCTCTGTCACTTTTTATATATGTCCATAATAGTAAAAAAATCAACATTTAAATAACAGTATACAAGATTCAAAGAAGAGAAATGAAACAGAGGCCTCATCCTGCCTTTTATATAGGCTGTTTCTCAGGCAGCCAACAAGGATATGAAAGGTGAAAAATTTCTGGAACAGTATTAGATCTAATGTCCGTTCTCTAAATTCTTACAAATTGAGAGTTCACTACAGCAGCAATGGCTTCTCGATTCAGCCTCTGTGGACTCCATTACAGCTGGGGATATGTATGGACCTCAACAATTCCAGAAGTCACCTAGGAGGTGGGAGTTCCTCTTAATGACTCAATTCTGGAGACCCAGGCTACAGCCCACTATTCTAGCCATTCCAGGGCTATGACAATCACATTATCCCTTCCTGTTCAAAATACTTACAGTGCTTTATATTTCTTGCATGAAACTCCTATTGAAACTACTGTTACAAAGACTACATTCTCTCTGGCCACAGAACAATTAAGCTAGAAATCAGTAACAAAATAGTGACTAGAAAAACCCATTTGTTTGGAAATTAAGTTAAGAAACAATTCTAAATAAGTCATGGTCAAAGAAGACATCACAATGTAAATTAGAAAAATCTGATCTAAAAATACTATGTACCAATACTTGTATGCTACAACTTAACATAAAACTTAGAAAACCGTAACTTAAAATGCTAATTTGAGAAAATAAGTTGAAAAATAAGCTAAGTGTTCACCTTTAAAAATCAGAAAAATAACAACTGCTTAAAACCAGAGAAGAATATAATACAGAAATTAATTTTAAAACGCAATAAAGTACACCCACTTTGGAAAACAGTTTGGCAGTTCTTCAAAAAGTTAAACAGAGTTTGCATACGACCCAGCAATTCCACTCCTAGTTATATACCCAAAAAAGTTAAGAGCATATGTCCACATATCAAAAAAAGTGTACATTAATGTTCACAGCAGCACTATTCATAAGAACCAGAAGATGGAAATAATCTAAATGTTCATCAAAAGATGAAGGACTAAAAAATAGATGGTATATGCATACAATGGAATGTTATTCAGTCCTACGAAGGAATGAAGTACTGATACATGCTAAAGCACAGACAAACTTTGAAAACATTATGGTAAGCCACAAAAGACCACATATTGTATGATTCCAATTATAGAAAATGATCAGAGAAGGTAACAGACAAAACTAATTTGTGTTGACAAAAATCAGAATGGGGTTGTATGAGGAGGTAGGAGGTACTGTCCAAGCAAAGGCACATCAGAGCCTTCTGTGGTGTTGCAAATGTTGTCTATTTTGATTTGGGTAGCAGACACACAAGTATACATACATGTAGGGATAGAAAAATAGCTTGAGTTCTAGGTACACCCAACATTGGGGCACTTTATTTATTGCTCTTCAGTCTGTGTATCTGAATAACTGATCCCTTTTCATCTATGACAGAGGGAAGGAGTACTTTTCTGAAAAAGACACTGAAACAGCATTTTAGGAAGCTGCTGAACTCTGGCAGAACCAGCACTAGTCCCACTAGGATGACTTTGGGACAATCTAGTCTGAGGCACAAATGTGCCCCTAAGGCTCAAAGCACCAAATAAATTGCAAGTCCCAGGAGCATTAGAAAGACACTGCGGGCCGGGCTCATGCCTATAATTCCAACACTTTGGGAGGCCAAGGTGAGAGGACTGCCTGAGTCCAGGGGTTCAAGACCAGCCTAGGCAACATAGTAAGACCTTGTCTCTACAAAAAAATTAAAAAATCAGTCAGGCATGGTGTTGCATACCTGCAATCCTAGCTACTAGGGAGGCTAAGAAGGAAAGAGTTCCTGAGTCCAGAAGGTTGAGGCTGTGGTGAGCTGTGATTGTTCCACTGCACTTCAGCCTGAACGACAAAGCAAAACCTTGTCTCTCAAACGAAAACAAAAACAAAAAAATGCTGAAAACAACACCACCAAAAATAACCACCATTGCTACCTATTCTATAAGATGATAACTGTTAACTGATGCTGTTATTAACTACTGCTGTTATTCTTCCAAGTCTCCTTCTACCTTGAGTATACAAGACTATCATTGGATGAGGTAGATATATATTTTTGCATATTACAAAAATGATAAATAAAATTAGCAATAAACTAGGAATTAAAACAATCATTGCAAGTTTTAAAAATAACTATTATGTATTTACATGGTGTCATGGTATCGCATGATAAAACAAACTTGGTGTTATAATTCTATCCAAGTCAGTCATCTGGACTCACGTATAACTATCCTCTTGACAACCAACATGCCACCCCACAATTGCTGTTCTTCCTGTGTGGCGATGCAGCCAACCACCAACAAGCAACAGCAGAACCACTGCAGTGGCACGTGTCTTACTGAATGCTGTAGTCAAGAACAGTTTACTCCCTGGTTCTATCCACAGCAAAACTAAACCTAAGAGCCAAGGATCTAGCCAGCTCCTTGGAATCCATATCAAAAGTATTTCTTTCAAATCACTGATTCTAGCTCATTCTCTATAGCAGCTTCTTACAACATGGTCTAGAACTTCTCCATCAAGAAGTTAGTGCCAGAGCTAGTAAGTGCCAGAGAGATTTGAGAATCACTTGGACTGCTGGGTGCGGTGGCTCACACCTGTAATCCCATCTCTTTGGGAGGTGGAGGCAAGAGGATTGCCTGAACCCAGGGGTTCGAGACCAGCCTGGGCAACTTGGCAAGACCTTGTCTCTACAATTAAAAAATTAGCCAGGCATGATGGCATGTGCCTGTAGTTCTAGCTACTTGGAAGGCTGAGGTGGAAGGACTGCCTGAGCCCAGAAGCTATGGTAGCCGTGAGCATGCCACTGTACTCTAGCCTGGGTGGGTGACAGAGTGAGACTCCAACTCAAAAAAAAAAAAAAGGGCCACTTGGAGATACTTGTCTAAAATAGATTTTCCAGGCTCTACTCCAAGCCTACCAAATCAGAATCTCCAAACATGAAGGCCAGGACTCTAAATTTTAATAAACTTCCCAAATTATTTCATTGAACACTAAAATATGAAAACCACTGCTATAATATACCAATGAATACATAAATCCTTAACCCAAATAATGAATGCAATATATTAAGTAGAGAGACAATGTGACATAGTAGTTAACCTGAATCTTGTAGCCGGACATCCCATCTCAAATCTCTCTGGCACTTACTAGCTGTGTGACCTTGGGAAACTCACCTAACCTCTCTATACCTCAGTTTCCTCACCTGTAAATGAGATGGTACTATCTAAAGCTAATCAAAATCTCTTCTTGAATGTTATTTGAAATTTCAAAATAAATATTGCATCTCAAAATAAAGCGAGAAATATTTTAAGATCTTGAAAGATAGAGGTGGGGGGAGTTTTTTTGGGTTATTTTTGAGTTGGAGTCTCACTCTCACCCAGGTTGGAGTGCAGTGGCACGCTCATAGCCACCGCAGTCTCAACCTGCTAGGCTCAGGTGATACTTCTTCCTCAGCCTTCCAAGTAGCTGGAACCACAGGCATGTACCACCAGGCCTGCCAATTGTAGAGATGAGTTGTCACCAAGTTATCCAGGCTGGTCTTGAACCTGTGGGCTCAGGCAATTCTCTCACCTCGGCCTCCCCAAGTGCTGGGATTATAGGTGTGAGCCACCGAGCCCAGCCGAAAGATACATATATTTACCACAGTCATAAAAAAAAAAATGGACAATTGAGACTTTCTACCCTAGCTAACTGAAAGAGAGCAAAACAAATAACTTCTGACATCAAACCTGATTAACTGAATTTTTTTCACAGGCAGAATTTGGGGATTGGGTAGAGAACAGCTTCACAAATACATGTGAATAAAAACCATTAGATAACACTTTAGAAGACAGTTTGGCGGTTTCTCTCAAAGTTCAATAGTCTTACAATATGATCCAGCAATTACACTCTTAAGAATTTACCCAGCCGGGCTCGGTGGCTCAGCCTGTAATCCCACGCCTTTGGGAGGCTGAGGTGAGTGGATTGCCTGAGCCCGCGGGTTTGAGACCCGCCTGGGCAGCGAGACCTCATCTCTACAATAAATCAAAAAATCAGCCGGACATGGTAGTGCATGCCTGTAATTCCAGCTACTTGGAAGGCTGAGGCGGAAGGATCGCCGGAGCCCAGCAGGTCGAGGCTGCGGTGGCCGGAAGCGGCCACTGCACTCCAGTCTGGACAACAGAGTGAGACTCCAACTCAAAAAAAAAAAAAAGAATTTACCCAATTGAGTTGGAGACTATGTTCACATGAAACCCTGCCATAATGCTTATAGCAGCTTTATTTATAACTGTCAAAAACAGGAAGCAACCAAGATGTCCCTCAGTAGGTGAACTGATAAACTGTGGTACATGCAATGAACTATCATTCAATGACAATAAGAATGAGCTCTCAAGTCATGAAAAAACAGACAGAAAACTTTAGTGCACATTACCAAAGGCTACATACCATATGACTTCAATTATATGACATTCTGGAAAAGGCAAAACTATAGAGACAGTAAAAAGATCAGTGAATGCCAGGGGCTCAGTTCAGGGGGATATGAGAAGGGATGAGCACTGGGGACTCTTAGGGCAGTGAAGCTCTTTTGAATGACTCTGTAACAGTGGAGCCAGGTCATTGTTCACTTGTCAGAAACCCAAAGAATGAATATACAACCCAAAGAGTAAATTCTACTGTAATCTATAAACTTTAGTTAATAACAATGTATTGATATTGGCTCACCAATTGTAAGAAATGTACCACACTAATGTAAGATGCTAATAACAGGGGGCTGGGCACAGTGGTTAATGTCTGTAATCACAGCACTTAGGGAAGCCAAAGCAGGAGAATCACTTGCGCCCGTGAATTCAAGACCAATCTGGACAACATAGTGAGAGATCATCTCTGCAAAATATACCAAAATTAGCTGGCATAGTGGCACATACCTGTAGTCCTAGCTATTTGGGAGGCTGAGGCAGAAGGATCACCTGAGCCCAGGTGATCAAGGCTGCACTGAGCCAGGATCACAACACTGTAACCCAGCCTGGGCAACAGAGCAAGACCTCATCTCAAACAAAACAAAACAAAAAACAGGTAAACTATGAACTGGAGGAAAGCAGATGGAACTCTGTACTATCTGCACAGTTTTTATGTAAATCTAAATCTATTCTAAAAAATAAAGTCTATTAAAGGCACTTTTAAAATAGGGATAATGATATCCAAAGCTACCAAATAATTCTCTAAAACAATTTTGTTGAAGTCATCTATGACAATTTAATCAATTCAAATTTCCAACAAGTTCTCTTAAAGATCCAGACAGAAGATGAAACAAGATTCCTCACTGGACTTCAAATGCATTTTCAACTACAACGTTAGGAAAATGTCATCTAAAATTTAAGAAGAGATTTTATTCCTTTCATTGAAGTTATTTTTTAAAACTCTGCCCTTGAGAGCTTCATTAAGTTGGGAAGGTAAAAACATTTTTATAAACAATTTGTTGCATCCATAGGTGGAATTCTGGCTAAAAATGCACGAAATCTATTTGTACTGTCAGTGGTCCCCAAAAGAAACCCTCAGGGCATATGTCAGTTCTTTTGTTCCAATTCACTTGATTAACTCTGATTGATTCTGACACAGCATCACACACCATCTTGAGTAGTGGTTCCCGGGCTGAAGAAACCAGTATTTTTTCTTCCACAACATCTTTAACTAAATACCTTTCAAGGAGAAATGGTTGGGCATAATTGCTTTCCTTGATATATTTATCGCAATTAAATATGCTTAAATAGCACCAAAAATTGGGGGGCATAGGAGGATTTAATCTTTTGCAAATCCTGAAGTCTTCAATTTGATGTTTGATTACAAAATGGACAAATAAATATTCTGGAATTCCTTCTCAATTTCCTTTCCAAAGGAAGTTTTGATAGTACTCACCAAAATATAAATCATGTCTCCTCCCTGCTTAAAACACATATGGCTTCCTACTGAGCCCAGAATAAAATCCAAACTCCTCACCTGACCCTTCAGTGCCCTCTCTGATCCGACCCCACCTGCCAACCCTGGCTCCCATCCAGACCCTGATCACAAGCACCATCTACTCCTGTGAACCGCTCTCCTGAGCATCCAGCTCCCTCCAGTTCCCTCTGTGGGCTCCCTTTCTCTCCTTTACACCTCAGCTCAAATGAGGCTTTCCCCGATTACTCTGTCTAAAAGATTCCCAGCTCCCTGCACAACCATTTTCTATAAGACTTCACTGTTTTTTCATAGCACTCATCATTATCAAAAGTGTTTTGGAAACAGTGTAGAATGACGCCCACGTGCAATTGCTGTGGGAGCTACACTGTGTGGCTTAACTCCTGGCTTTGCTACTTAATTAGCTGTGTGAAACCAGATACCTGTGCTGCACTTTCCTCATTAAAAATTTTTGTTTTAAGTTGTGGATTGTGGTAAAATCACATAACATGCCCAAGCATGGTGGTACATGCCTGTAGTGCTGCTACTCAAGAGGCTCAGACAGAAGAAACACTTGAGGCCAGGAGTTTGAATCCAGTCTGGGTAATATAGTGAGGCACAGTCTCAAAAAAACAAAACAAAACAAAAAAAACACATAACATAAAATTTACCAACCTTTTTTTTGTTTTTGTATTTTGAGCTAGAGTAGCCCAGACTGGCGTGCAGTGGCACAATCATAGCTCACTGCAGCCTCAAACTTCTGGGCTCAAACCATTCTCTTGCCTCAGCCTCCAGAGTAGCTGGGATTGTAACTGTATGACACCATGCCCACCAACCATTTTTAAGTGTACAGTTCAATATTGTCAAGTATATTCGCATGGTTGTACAACCATCACCAGATTTCATCTTGCAAAACTGAAACTTTGCACCCATGAAACAATAACTTCCCATTCCTCCTTCCCCAGCCTTTGACAACTACCATTCTACTTTCTATCTATGAATTTGACTATTCTAGGTACCTCATATAAGTGGACTCATACAATATCTTTTTGTGACTGGCTTATTTTACTCAGCATAATGAATGTCCTCAAGGTTCATTCATGTTGCAGCATGTGACAGTTTCCTTCTTTTTAAACAATTTTAAAAACTTTTTTTCTAAGACTAGTCAAATGCAGTATGAGAAGGTGAGAAAGAGTAAAACAGAGAGTTCCATCTGTAAATGATGTGAACAACCAACTAAGATAACTTACTACCTTTGGTCCAAACCTCCTTCTTTTCTAAGGCTGAGTAATATTTCATTGCATGGAGAGATCATATTTTGTTTATCCACTTATCTGGCTATGGACACTTGGGTTGCTTCTACCTCTTGTCAATTGTGAAGGATCATATGATAATTCTATTTTTAATTTTCTGAGGAAACTCCATATTATTTTCCATAGCAGCTGCACCATTTTACATTCCCAAAAACAGTGCACGTACAGCGTTGTAATTTCACCACTCACTCATCTCATCTTTAATAGGGATAATAATAGTAACTACTTTATCAGATTGTTGTACACAGGAGTGCTATGTATTAATATTATTAAGCTGAGTACTGTGGCTCATGCTTATAATCCCAGCATTTTGGGAGGCCAAGGCAGGAGGATTGCTTGAGGCCAGGAGTTCAAGACATGGGCAACACAGCAATACCCTGTCTCTAGAAAAAACTGTTAAAATTAGCCAGGTGTGGTAGCACTTACCTGTAGTCCCAGTTACTCAGGAGGTTGAGGCAGGAGAATAGCTTGAGTCCAGAAGTTTGGGGCTGCAGTGAACTATGATTGTGTCACTGAACTCCAGCCTAGGCAACAGAGTGAGAACATATCTCAAAAGGTAAAGATATATATTATTATATTTTTTTTATTGAGAGAGAGAGAGAGAGAGAGAGAGAGAGAGAGAGAGTGTGTGTGTGTGTGTGTGTGTGTGTGTGTGTGTGTGTGTGTGTGTGTGTGTGTTTAATAGCATCCCATTGATTTGTTGTTTAGTTTATGTCTCCAGTGAGAATGTCATCTCCCAAGGACAGGGCTATCTGCCTGGTTCATCACTGATTTCCCTGCACCAAGAACTGAGGCTAGCATATAGTAGGTACTTAGAAATATCTGCTGAATCAGAGTACTCAGAACACAGATTTTCACAAAAGATGCTCCAGGGTTGATAAGTATTTGTTTATTAGTTCTTTGCAATTAAAAGAGCTATTTCATTCATTTTCATGGTCTTAGTGGATTTCTGAAAATATGTCCCAACACTGTCCATTGTCACATAGTGCAGAAAACAGTTTGGGGAGAGTTAAAAAACCTCCAGCAGCATTTAAAAGTATTTTCACAATTTTGTGTCAAATAACCTTAAAATTAGTGCCTATCTACAACACATTGAGGAAGTTTGATCCCATTCTTTGCAATACAACTTCAATCCCAGTAAAGTGTTCCTATATTTTTGCCATTATCTTTTTTTTTTTTTTTTAAGTTGGAGTCTCACTCTGTCGCCCAGACTGGAGTGCAGTGGCTGCTCCCGGCCACCGCAACCTCAACCTGCTGGACTCCGGCGATCCTTCCGCCTCAGCCTTCCAAGTAGCTGGAACTACAGGCGCGCACTACCACGCCCGGCTAATTTTTGATTTATTGTAGAGACGAGGTCTCGCCAAATTGCCCAGGCGGGTCTCAAACCCGTGGGCTCAGGCAATCCACTCCCCTCAGCCTCCCAAAGCATGGGATTACAGGCTGAGCCACCGAGCCTGGCTTGCCATTATCTTTAATTATCCAACTGAAAAAAAACTTAATTTCCTTGTTCCTCAACTCCCAAGGGCCTTGAGAACCCATAGTCTAGTGAGGTACAGTTCCTAAGTGTAACTATCTCATCACCTTTGTTTTCTTTGGGTCTTTAAGGACACAATCTCATCCACTCTCCTATGGATACAATTTCTTAGTTAATTCAAAATTACACCAAAGTAGGAGAGGAACACAGTTCCTTAGACACCAGCAAAACAGGAACTTATCACAACGGCTCAACCCTGAGGAGACACATTCCATCTGGATGTTCTCTCTACCCACCCTGAAAACCTGGCTCTATCCCCTTTCAGAACTGCTCATATTTCCATCTGAGCACAGGAGCGCATTTCGGCAGCCCTTGAGAAGAGTTATGAAACGCAGAGAAGGAATAGAGAGTGACAGACTCCCCTCACCTTATAATAGGAGCTAGAACTTCTTAGAAGACATATATTTTGATTCAAAAATGTTGGAGGGCCCATCTTAGACCATATAAGTAAGATAAAAATAGGTAAAAAAAAAAAAAAAAAAAGCCGGGCTCGGTGGCTCAGCCTGTAATCCCGCGCCTTTGGGAGGCTGAGGAGAGTGGATTGCCTGAGCCCACGGGTTCGAGACCCGCCTGGGCAGGCGAGACCTCATCTCTACAATAAATCAAAAAATCAGCCGGGCGTGGTAGCGCGCGCCTGTAATTCCAGCTACTTGGAAGGTTGAGGCGGAAGGATCGCCGGAGCCCAGCAAGTCGAGGCTGTGGTGGCCGGGAGTGGCCACTGCACTCCAGACTGGGCGACAGAGTGAGATTCCAACTCAAAAAAAAAAAAAAAAATAGGTCAAAAAGATAAAGTGTACTGATACATCCAACCCTGGAATGCCTACAAATTAAGATAGATTGATGGATAGATGAGAGATGGATAAAATGGATAAATATGTGATAAAGCACACAGAGCAATTATAGATTCTAGGTTAATTGTAGATTCTAGGTGGTAGGTTTATGACTATGGCACTGTATAATTCTTTCAACTTTTCTGTATATTTCAATTTTTTCATAAAAAATCTTGAAATATTTTGAAACCCCAAAACCTAAGACAAATAAATGTTAAAAGGCTTATTGATTATTAGAGAACTCTAGAACTACTTAGCAGTATTTGAAGAGAAAATAAAATTAATCTTTTTTGTATAGCATTCCTTATACAGAAAATTAAGGGGAAATGCCATTAAATATAGTTTAGAAATCTGTATAGTCTCTAATAGTCTACATCATCTGGCTCTTCAAAACCACACAAACTGGTGTTAGTTCCAAAGAGGAGTATATATTTTCAGTCCTGGAGTTATCCAATGGAAGCTGGTATCTAAAAGGGTCACATTACTCTGGGCATTCTATGGCCCAGGAATAGACATTAGAAGCTAAACAAATTAGGCATATCCTAACCAAACCATAAGAAAAAATTAGCAAGTATTGAGCAAGGATAACTTGCTACTTTAAGAAACAAATAGAAGCCGGGTTCGGTGGCTCAGCCTATAATCCCACGCCTTTGGAAGACTGAGGTGAGTGGATTGCCTGTGCCCGTGGGTTCAAGACCTGCCTGGGCGACTTGGCAAGATCTCATCTCTACAATAAATCAAAATGAGCCGGGTATGGTAGCACGCGCCTGTAGTTCCAGCTACTTGGAAGGTTGAGGCGGAAGGATCGCCAGAGCCCAGCAGGTCGAGACTGCGGTGGCCGGGAGCAGCCACTGCACTCCAGTCTGGGTGACAGAGTGAGACTCCAACTCAAAAAAAAAAAAAAAAAGAAATAAAAACAAATGGAAGCCAGGCCCAGTGGCTCAGCCTGTAATCCTGCACCTTTGGGAGGCTGAGGTAAGTAGATTGCCTGAGCCCATGGGTTCGAGACTCGCCTGGGCAACTTGAAGAGACCACATCTCTACAATAAATCAAAAATTAGCCGGGCATTGTAGCGCGTGCCTGTAGTTCCAGCTACTTGGAAGGCTGAGGCGGAAGGATCGCCGGAGCCCAGTAGGTCGAGGCTGGGGTGGCCGGGAGCGGCCACTGCACTCCAGTCTGGGTGACAGAGTGAGACTCCAACTCAAAAAAAAAAAAAAAGAAACAAATAGAATTTTAAAATCTATTATTTCTTTCTAATCTAACCTGAAGAACACATAAGATTAAGATTTCTCACAGCAATATAAACTTATCACCTGTAATAAAAACTTGTTTAAGATTAATGTTGGCCAATGCTAACATTCTCTCTGTGAAAGGATGTGCTTTTTTGCCACCATAGGCAAGGAACTGCCTAGTTATATTGTTAGCATAGAGACAATAATATTTCATATCTTGATTTTGATCAGCTTTAGAAAAAAGAATACGGTTCTTTTTTTGAGTTGGAGTCTCACTCTGTCGTCCAGACTGGAGTGCAGTGGCACGCTTCCAGCCAACACAGCCTCAACCTGCTGGGCTCTGGCAATCCTTCCGCCTCAGCCTCCCAAGTAGCTGAAACTACAGGCACGCACTACCACGCCCTGCTAGTTTTTAATTTATTGTAGAGACGAGGTCTCACAAAGTTGCCCAGTTGGGTCTCAAACCCACGGGCTCAGGCAATCCTCTCGCCTTGGCCTCCCACAGTGCTGGAATTACAGGCTGACCCATCAAGCCTGGCCAAGAACACAGTTCTTTTGGTAGACAAAAAGCAGATAAAAACTTAAACAAAAACCCACTATACAAAACTACAGTTATTTTATGTATTGAAGAAAAGGAACAGGATACCTTCTCTTCCTTTGAGGAGAATTGTATCTGTTACTTCTCAAGTAACAGATATAATAAGGATATCTCTCTCTATAGAGATAGGATTTTAGAACACCACTACATGATATGAAGCACATGAGTCAACAAAGACAATCCCAAAGAGATAAGCATAACCAGAAAGTTCTTGATTATTCCCTCAACTCTAGTGAGCCAAGTGGAAGATGCTCCACGATTAAAGGGAGCTCTTGATAGTCCAAAAAGGTACAGAGAATTTCCCTAAAACAAATGACAAAAAAGAGGGTGGTCTAAAAAGATATTTTTTCAAAAAATGGCTGAAGCCTGGAGCAGTGGCTCACTCCCATAATCCCAGCACTTTGGGAGGCAGAGGCAAGAGAGAGGATTGCCTGAGCCTTGGGGTTCAAGACTAGCCAGGGCAACTTGGCGAGACCTCATCTCTACAATAAATAGGTCAAAATTAGCCAGGCATACATGCCTGTAACTCCAGATACTTGGAAGGTTGAGGCACAAGGATAGCCTGAGTTCAGCAGGTAGAGGCTGCGGTGACCGTAAGTGTGCCACTGCAATCCAGCCTGGACAAAAGAGTGAGACTCCACTCAAAAAAAAAAGAAGAAAAAAAAGAAAAAAAAAAAAGGTGGGCAATCCTTCAGGACCCCTCCCTGCTGCTGGGAGCTTTCCTGTCTTCTCAATAAATTCCTACTTTGTCAAAAAAAAAAAACCCAAAACACATAAACCTACAAATTCAAGAAGCTGAACAAGCTTCAAACAGAATAAACCCAGAGATCCATACCAAGACACATCATACACACACTTCTGAGATAGAAAATAAGTTTGAATCAGCCAGAGAAAATAACTTTACCTATACAAGAAAGATAATTCATACCACAGTGGGTTTCTCATCAAAACCATAATAGCCAAGGGAAGTAGCAAAACATTTTTTCAAAAGAAGAAAGAAAAGAACTGTCAATCCTGAATTCTATATCTGAAGAAATTATCCTTTGAGAATGAAGGGGAATTTGAGACATTCTAAAATGAGGGAAAGCTAAAAGAATTTGTCACCTTAAAAGAATGGTTAGAAGAACTTCTCTAAATAGAAAGGAAATGACAAGAGAAGGACTCTTTGGATATTAGAAAAGAAGGAAGAGGCTGGACGCAGTGGCTTATGCCTGCAATTCCAGCACTTTGGGAGGCTGAGGCCAGAGTATTGCTCAAGCTCAGGAGTTCGAGACCAGCCAGGCAATACTGTGAGATCTTGTCTCTACAAAAATAAAAAAAATTACTTGGGTGTGGTGATGTGCACTTGTAGTACTAACTACTGAGAAGGCTGAGGTGGGAAGATCACTTGAGCCCAGGAGTTCAAGGCTGCGGTGAGCCATGATCATGCCACTGCACTACAGTCTGGATGACAAAATGAGACCTTGACTCAAAAAAAAGAAGAAGAAACAAACAAAAAGAAGAAAGAACACTAGAAGAGTAAATAATACGTGTAAGTACAATAAACTTCTCCTCTTGAGTTTTCTAAATTGCATTTAATAGTTGAGGCAAAAACTATAACACTGTCTGATGTAATTCTTTTTTGTAATACATATTTTTTATTTTAAAATTGTGGGGTACAGTTAAGGGTTAGGTACACAAATATGATGTGATTCTTAATGTATATAGAATAAATATTTAAGAAAACTAGAAATTGGGAAGAATACAGGATAAAAAGGGAATGAGGTTTCTATATTTCATTTTAACTGATAAAATGATGACACCAATAGACTGCAATTATATATAATCACATATTATATAAAATATATGCTTACACGTATACACATACATACACTCTTAGAGCAACTACTTAAAAGCTATACAGGCCGGCCTCAGTGGCTCAGCCTATGTAATCCGAGCACTTTGGGAGGCCGAGGTGAGTAAATTGCCTGAGCAATCGAGACCCATCCAGACAACTTGGCTAGACCTCGTCTCTACAATAAATAAAAAATTAGCTGGGCGCAGTAGCACGCACCTGTAGTTCTGGCTACTTGGAAGGCTAAGCCAGGAGGATCGCCGGAGCCTAGCAGGTTGAGGCTGTGGTGGCCAGGAACATGCCACTGTACTCCAGTCTGGGTGACAGAGTGAGACCCCAACTCAAAAAAAAAAAAAAAGAAGAAGCTATACAAAGAGATACATGCACTCAGAAGTAATATAGATACATCAAACTAGAATTCTAAAAAGTATTCAAGTAACTCAGGAAAGAGAAGAGAGAGAAACAACAGAGAATAGAGAACAAAATGAAATGGCAGGCTTAAGCCCTAATATATCAATAATCACCTGAAATGTAAAAGGTCTAAATATAAATACTAAAAAACACAGATTGGCAAAGTAGAATTTTTTTTTAAATATGACCCAACTACATGCTGCCTACACAAAAACTCCCAATACACCAATATATGTTGTATTTGAACATATTGTTTGAAAGTAAAAGGATGGAAAAAGTTATCAAACATTAATCAAAAGAAAGGAGTG
Source organism: Cephalopachus bancanus (assembly GCA_027257055.1). Taxonomy (NCBI): domain Eukaryota; kingdom Metazoa; phylum Chordata; class Mammalia; order Primates; family Tarsiidae; genus Cephalopachus; species Cephalopachus bancanus. The sequence goes on from JAPVLO010000067.1 coordinate 5,164,924, forward strand.
GCTATATAAGTATCAGCTATAGACTTCAGAGCAAAGAAAATTACTAGAAAATTACTAGAGACAGAGAGGCATTATATGATCATAAAAGGTTCAATCCATCAAAAGGACATAAGTAATTATAAATGTGAATGTACCAAATAACAGCACTGCAAAATATATGACACCAACAACAACAGAACTAAAGGAGAGAGATAAATCAACAATTACAGTTGGAGACTTCAATGTCCTTTTATCAATAATCATTAAAACAATTAGACAAAAAAAATCAGCAAAGATAGAGAACTCAACACCACATTACGGAATACTCTCACCAATAGCAGAATACTTTTTTTTAAGAGCTACAGAAAATTATACTAGGCTGAATAATTGCCCTAGGCAAGACATCCCAGGTCCTAATAACTAAAACTTGCGAATGTTAATTTATATAACAAAAGAAACTCTGCAGGTATGATTAAGAATTTTATGGCTGGGTGTGGAGGCTGACGCCTAACATCCCAACACTTTGGGAGGTCAAGGTGAGAGGATTGCCTGAGCCCACGGGTTTGGAGCCTGGGCAACTAGGCAAGACCTCATCTCTACAATAAATCAAAAAATTATCTGGGCGTTGTGGTACGTGCCTATAGTTACAGCTACTTAGAAGGCTGAGGCGGAAGGATAGCCTGAGGCTGGCAGGTCAAGGCTGCAGTGACCGTGCCACTGCACTCCAGCCTGGGTGACACAGTGAGACTCTGGCTCAAAAATAAAAAAGAATTTTAGATGGGAAGATTATCCTGGGTTTATGGGGGGGGAGAAGGAGGGGCTAAACGCAATCAGAAATGTCCTAATAAGAAAAAGCAGGGGAGATTTGGCACAGAAGAAGGTAATGTGATGACTGAAGCAAGAGGTCAGATTACTAGCTTTGAAGATGGAAAAAGGGGTTATGGGCCATGGCATACAAGAAATGCAGCTCTAGAAGTTAGAAAAGGCAAGAAAATAGATTCTCCCCTCCAGAGGGAATATGGCCCATTGAACATTTTGGCCCAGTGAAATTGATTTCAGACTTCTTCCCTCCAGAACTGTACAAGAATAAATATTTATTATTCTAAGCCAAAAAATTTGTGGTAATTTGTTACAACAGCCATAGGAAACAAATACAGATTTTAGCACCAAGAATTTAGATGCTGCTATAACAAATACCTAAAAATGTGGAACCAGTTTTTCAATTATAAGAGGCAGAGGCTGGAAGAAATCTGAAGAAAATGATAGAAGCCCAGACTGTCTTAAACAGATTATTTGTAGAAAGGTGGATGCTAAAGACTGTGCCCGTGAGGACTTGGAGGAAGTGAGACGCAGGGTAGAAAATTCTACATCATCTTAGAAAATACCTAAATCATCATAAGCACACTGTTGGTAGCAAAATGGACATTAAATGTACTACTGGGCCGGGCTCGGTGGCTCAGTCTGTAATCCCAGCACTTTGGGAGGCCAAGGCGAGTGGATTACCTGAGCCCCGCAGGTTCAAGACCAGCCTGGGCAACTTGGTGAAACCTCGTCTCTACAATAAATCAAAAACTTAGCTGGGCATGGTAGCATGCGCCTGTAGTTCCAGTTACCTGGAAGGCTGAGGTGGAAGGATCACCGGAGTAAAGCAGGTTGAGGCTGTGGTGGCTGAGAGGCATGCCACTGCCCTCTAGCCTGGGTGACAGAGTGAGACTCTAACTCAAAAAAAATAAAATAAAATAAAATAAATGTACTACTGGAGGCCAGGCTCGGTGGCTCAACCTGTAATCCCAGCACTTTGGGAAGCCGAGGCAAGCCCGGACAACTTGGGGAGACTTCGTCTCTATAATAAAATAAAGAATAGCCAGGCGTTGGAAGCACGCGTCTGTAGTTCCGGCTACTCTGAAGACTGAGGCAGAAGGATAGAAGGATCACTGAAGCCCAGCAAGTCAATGCTAGGGTGGCCGTGAGCATGAGTGCCACTGTACTCTAGCCTGGGCGAAGGAGGGAGACTCCAACTCAAAAAAAAATTTAGTACTGGTGAGGACTTAGGGAAAATATGACCTATTTGTTTTTGAAAACTATTATATACTGGCAGAAAGTTTAGCTGTCTCCTACAGTTGTGTAAAAAGCAGAACTTGTAAGTGATGTGATTAACTTAGATATTTAACTGAGGCGATCTCCTAGCAGAGTGTTAAAGGTGAACTTGATTTCTTCATGTTGTATAAAGTAAAACGCAAGAGGAAAGAGATAAATTAAGGGAAAACTGTTATGCAAAAAAGAACCAGGGCTTAATTTAGGAAATTCTGAGCCTCCCCAGACTGCAAAAGACAATAAAATTAGGAGAGTCAAGGTCAGGAAAATGTGCTCTAAAGAAGACAACAAGGGTGTAGCTAGCCAACATTCTGCTAGTGGTAGGGAGATTTAAAAGGTCAGAATATTCACTCACACAGAAAGATCTTTGATGAGATTAAGCCTGTCACTCATGGATCCCTTCAACCATCTCAGCAGAAGCCAGAAATAGAAATGGGATTGCACAGGAAAAAACTGTGGCAGAACCTCTTGTCTAATGAAGTGAATCCTTGTGAAATACACAGAAGACCCACAGGTTTTTGAGAATGTTATAACAGCAGAAACTCAACCAGCTTGGAATAAAAAGGACAGAAACGGGTCATTCTGATCAAAATTCCAGTAAGATATAAGCAAGGATCATTCTCAAATTTATAATGGCAGGTCAAAGGAATCAGAATAGCTAGAACAATTCTGAAAAAGAACTTAAGTAGAAGGAATCGCTTTCCCTGATGTCAATACTTATATAATTATATTATTCAAGACTGTGGTACTGGCAGAGAGATAGACACACAGATTGATGAACTTGAATAGAGAACCCAAAAGCTCATACTCACAGAGTCAAGCGATTTTTGACAAACATGTAAAAAGCACTTCAATGAAGAAAGGATATTCTTTTCAACAAATGGTGCTAGCCGGGCTAGGTGGCTCAGCCTGTAATCCCGCGCCTTGGGAGGCTGAGGTGAGTGGATTGCCTGAGCCCACGGGTTCGAGACCTGCCTGGGCAGCGAGACTTCATCTCTACAATAAATCAAAAAATCAGCCGGGCGTGGTAGCGCATGCTTGTAATTCTGGCTACTTGGAAGGCTGAGGCAGAAGGATCGCCAGAGCCCAGCAGGTCGAGTCTGGGCAACAGAGTGAGACTCCAACTCAAAAAAAAACCAAAAAAACAAATGGTGCTGGAGCAATTAGATCTTCATAGGCAAAATAATGAAATTTCACCTAAATTTTACATTTTATACAAAAATTAACTCAATATAGATATAGCTGGCTTAAATGTAAAACTATAAAACTTCTAGAAGAAAACATAAGAGAAAATCTTTAGGCTCTAGGGTTTTAGTAAAGAGTTCCTAGAAATGGCACCAGTATGACTAAGAATTCAAAGATATGACTGAGATTCCATAAAAGAAAATTTTTTAAAAATCAATAAATTGGACCTTATCAAAATTTAAAACTTGTGCTCTGCAAAGTGTTAAAAGAATGAAAGCTACAGACAGGGAGAAAATATTTGCAAGCTACATACCTCATAAGGGACTCATATCTAGAATTTACAAAGGACTCTGAAAACTAAGCAGTAAAATGCAAAACTATCAAATTAGAAGAGTTAAACACATGAAGAAACATTTCACCAAAGAGAATATACAGATGGCAAACAAGCACATGGAAAGATATTCAACCTCACTAGTCACTAAAAAGCGCAAATTAAGACCACGATGCAATATCACTACAAATTTATTAAAACAGCTAAAATTAAAAACAGTAACAATACCAAAAGCTGACAAGGATGTAGAGAATCTGGAGTTCTCATAAATTGCTGGTGGGAATGTAAAATGTAGTACTCTGGAAAACTTGAGTTAATTTTTGTTTGGCAGATTCTTACAAAACTAAACATACACTTACCATGTGATCCAGTACTATTATTACTCCAGGATTCTTATCTCAGAGAAATTAAAATGTTCATATAAAAATTCATACATGAATGTTCACAGCAGCTTTACTTGTAATATTCAAAAACTTTCTATGAATCTACAAATTGGTTCAAAATAAAATATAAAAAGTTTTTTTGTTGTTGTTGCTGGAGTCTCTCTCTCTCTCTCTCTCTCTCTCTCTCTCTCTCTCTCTCTCTCTCTCTGTTACCCAGGCTGGAGTGCAGTGGCATGTTCACGGCCACTACAGCCTCGACCTGCTGGGCTCAGGCGATTCTTCCGCCTCAGCCATCCAAACGGCTGGAACCATAGGCATGTGCCACCAAGCCTGGCTAATTTTTTATTTTTCTTTTTTGTATAGACGAGTTCTTGCCATGTTGCTCAAGCTAGTCTCAAACTCCTGAGCTCGGGCAATCCTCTCACCTCCGCCTCCCAACTTTGTATTGCGTAAAGGAAAAATCAGGTGTTTTACACCCTTGTGACTAGACAGAAGGACTTGCACACCTTGACTTTCAGTCACACAGGTCCTGAGAGCCATCCCTGGAAAAACCAGAAGGGGGCTGAGAAGAGCATGTGGCTCAAGTGCAAAGAACTGAGGTCCCTCCTGCCAGGATGCTCTTTACAGTGTCTGACTGGGATGTGATCAAAGTGCTAATGAAACACCAGCTGGACCTTCAAAGGCAGAAATGTCAAGATGCATCACTGAAGGAACATTAGGGTTTAGTCATTTAAAAATGCAATATCAAATAAGACCTTGTCAAAAATGCCTAACTATTCATCTCAGTATTCCTCAAAACAAACACTCTGAGTTCCCCCTCCAAATTCCTGTCATAGTGATGGCACCTGCTAAAGGAACAGGTCATTAATGTTGTAACATATAGGGAAGAATCCCAGGGAAATGTCACTCAATAAAGTGCTGAGTCTTAAAACTGAAACAATTCATTATATATTATAATTTGCTATAATGAATGTTCCCCATTTTGGGGCGATGGTTAACTCTTATTTGACAACATAACCAATATGACAAAAAAATTTTTTTAAGTAGTTTCAAACAACACTCTGGCTGACCTGCTCATAAGAATCAACCTGTCTGTAATTCTGGCTACTCGGAAGGATCGCCGGAGCCCAGCAGGCGAGGCTGCGGTGGCCGGGAGCGGCCACTGCACTCCAGTCTGGGCGACCGAGTGAGACGCCAACTCAAAAAAAAAAAAAAGAATCAACCTATCAATACTTAATAAATTTTAAGTGAACTAAACACCTGCTGGTAGCCTTTATTGATAGGTAATTTTTTCCCTTCATTATTTGAAGTAAGCAAAAGTGGATGAGGATGTTTCAATCCTTAAGTGAAAATTTCTGATGCCAGATTAATTCTCCAGAGTCACAAAAACAGATAATGTGTATAACTACAGCAGTCAAATGATTAAAACCTGTGAATGATGCAAATACTGTCTTTTCAGCTTTCACATATATAATCCTCATTGATTCACAACTCTATTTCCATATTTATTTTTCCATATTTATCTTATTTACATATTTGTTCCCACTGCACAAAAAAGCACAAATACATGCCCATGCAGAAAAAGCAAATGAGAAGCAAAAGAAAAATGCAGCTATAATCCTATCACACAGAGATAATCAGAGTTAACATTTCAAATTCTACCCTTCCAAGTTATAAACATATAAACACAGATAGACACAGAAATAGAGTTTTAAAATGTTTTAACGAGAAGATACCAATGATAATGGTAACCAAAACAAAATCAAAGTCTCAATATCAGAGGACCAAATAGTCTTTTACATCAAAACTAAGTTGCATAGGTCACAATTTAATCTCAATTCTTTTTGGCTTATCTTAAAGAAAAATTCACGCCCAAGGTGGAAAGATTGCAATCATTGATACCAAAATTAATCTAAACAGCAAGATCTGATAGAGAAAGAATGACTAGATTTCTTTCATGCATCCACTTAATTTCAAATGCCTAAATTTTTAAGCCAATTTTCAAGACATTCATACTTGGTTAATGGTGTTTTACAGCAATTTCAGCTTTGTATCAAGTAAAGGTGGACATCTTTCATTCCTCTGATATCTACTCTATGGTGGACATAGAGGCCTATGCCCTGGACTTTAATTCCTTTCCTTTTCCAAGACCCTGTTCCCTAAGCCATACCCTCTCTTTCCTTTAACTTTTCCGTTTTCTACCAGTTTCTTTCTATCAATCTATAAACATATTTAAATCTCTCTCATTCCATTCTCTTCAAACCCATGTTTCTCCTCATATAAACTATTAGAGTAATCTGTACTTAAATTCTGCTTCTTAAACAAAGACAACGAAGATCTGAATGCTATTAAGAAACTGAGTCAGTAGGAATATACTGGAATGCCCAACAAACATTCAGTGAAAATCTTAATAACAAAAGTGTGGTACTGGTACAAAAATAGTTGAGGAGATCAATGGAACAGACTATAGAGCCTCAAAACAGAACTATATATGCATATAAAAAGTATTTAAAACAATAGTTTCTTCAAAAAATGGTGCTGGGATAACTGGATATTCACATGCAAAAGAATGAAGCTAGACTCCTACCTCATACATATACAAAATACCATACGCAAAGTCACATACAAAATTATATACTATATATAAAAATTAACGCAAAATGCATCAATGACCTAATATAGAAGCTAAAACAAGAAAAATCTTAGAAGAAAAGGGTAAATTTTCATGACCAATGCATTTGGCAATGCATTGTTTGATATAACACCAAAATTACAAACAACAATAGAAAATATAAAGTAGACTTAATCAAAATTAAAAACTTGTGCATCAAGAGACATTATCAAGAAAGTGAATAGACAACCTATACAATGGGAGAAAACATTTGCAAATTATATCTTAAAAGGACCCAGTAGCCAGAATACATACAGAACTCTTACAACTCAACAACAATGACAAAAAAACTCAGCTTTAAGATGGGAAATGATTTGAACAGACGTTTCTCCAGGGAATATATACAAATGCTCAACAAACACATGAAAAGATATTCAACATCCTTTGTCATCAAGAAATGCAAATCAAAATCACAATGAAATTTCATTTTATACCCACTAGCACAGCTACAATAATATCTTTTAAAACATACTAACAAGTGTTACCAAGGATGTGGTACGAATGTAAAATGGCTCAGCAACTGTGGAATACAGTTTAGTGGCTCCTCAGAAAGTTAAAAATAGAATTACTAGATAACCCAGCAGTTCTACTTTTAGGTGTACACCAAAGAACTAAACAGATATTCAAACAAATACTAGTACAAGAATGTTCATAGTAGCATAATTTACAACTGCCAAAAGGTAGAAACAACCCAAATGTCCTTCAATGGATAAATGGATAAACAAGTTGTGGTATATCCTTATAATGAAATATTATTCAGGTAAAAAGAAAAAAATATTGATATATACTACAACATAGATGAAACTTGAAAACATCATGTGAAGTGAAAAAAATCAGGTGCAAAAGACCACATACTGCAAGATTCTATTTATGTTTATTTAGAAAAGACAAACCTATAGCAAGAGAAATTAGATTAGTGGTGGCTGGGGTTGGTGCAAAAGTTGACCGCAAACAGGAATGAGAGATCTTTAGGGAATGATGAAAATGTTCTAAAAGTCTATACATTTATTAAAAATCATTAAATTATAGGCTTAAAGTGATCAAAACTTTGTATGTAAACTATAACCTTAGTAGAATTGTTTTTAAAAATAAGTTTCTGGATTTGTCTTTTTGTTTTGGAAACCTAGAATTCAAGATCCTTGGCTCCTTATTCTGTTACCTCATGATTATTTTTCATTTTTCACATTCTGTGCATTCCAACAAAAGTCAGAAAAACTAGAAGATGCAGCATCAATGGCAATCTCAAAACAAATTCTAAACCAATGATTAGCCTATCATTATAGAAAAACTATATTATATTAATAAAGTCTGAAGTATAAGGTAAGCCAAGACAATACAATATTATTTATAACATAGTGTCCAACAAAGAAGCATACATATCCACTATCACATATCCAATGAATTGTGCATAAAAAATTGCTCTGACACAAAGATCAAACTATGGAATAAACATTGTCCTGTGTTATAGGCCTATATTATGATGAAGCTTCCAAAAAATTTAAAGTGGAGAGACTCGACACTGAAAATATTGTTTTTTAAAAAAGAAAAACAAAAGGTTTTGTCTTTAAACAACAAAAAAAGTTTGAAATGTTCATCACTAGGTGGCCTAGAACATAAACCTGTGTCACTAGCTTGACAAACCCTATCTCAAAGAGGATGCTTTAAAAAAAAAAAAAAGGATGCATCTGTGATTGACTGGCTTCCTTTTTACACTGGAAGAATATGAGCAGTCTTCTTATAAAGATCCAGATGTCCTCCCATACCTATCACACATCTATACCCACAAACGATATTCCCCACTAAACTCAGTAGTAGAGTTACTTCCTCATTCCTTGCTGGGAAGTATATCTCTGAACCATATCTCTGTCTTTAGCAGACTGGATACAGCTGTAGAACATCTGACATTCCATTTCCCATTCACAAACATCTAAAAGGTAGAACACTTGAGGAATTTAATGTTTAGATGAGGGTGGGGAGGTGGAAGAGTGCTATTTTAGGGAACAGGCAAATCGCAATGGAATCCATCTGGGTTTTATCTCACAATCCAGAAAAGAAAGTGAAGCTGGCAGTCTGAGCTGAAAACCCCAGTGGGAGATTCTTCCAACCACCCCATGTCTAAGGCCCTGATGAACCTTTTAGTAAGTTACCTCCCAAAATTTCATCCCTCTTTGTCAGGTTTTATAAAGCAATTCCCAACTCTGATTCTCAGCCAGCATCTCAAAGTAAAGCAACACATCTAAAAGGTTGTAAGAACTTGAAGGGTCCTATACAGGAGAACTTGAGCAGGGAAAGGCTGGCATTTTTAAAGTGCCAGAGATTGGCCAGGCTCAGTGGCTCAGTCTGTAATCCCACACTTTGGGAGGCCGAGGTGAGTGGATTGCCTGAGCCTGCCGGTTCGAGACCCGCCTGGGCAACTTGGTGAGACCTCATCTCTACAATAAATAAAAAATCAGCCAGGCATGGTAGCGCACGCCTGTAATTCCGGCTACTCGGAAAGCTGAGGCAGAAGGATTGCTGGAGCCCAGCGGGTCAAGGTTGCGGTGGCCGGGAGTGGCCACTGCACTCCAGTCTGGGCGACAGAGTAAGACTCCAACTCAAAAAAAAATAAAAATAAGCCAGGCTCGGCAGCCTGTAATCCCGCGCCTTTGGGAGGCTGAGGTAAGTGGATTGCCTGAGCCCACGGGTTCAAGACCTGCCTGAGCAGGCGAGACCTCATCTCTACAGTAAATAAAAACAAAATTAGCCGGGCGTGGTAGTGTGCGCCTGTAGTTCCAGCTACTTGGAAGGCTGAGGCGGAAGGATCACCAGAGCCCAGCAGGTCGAGGCTGCGGTGGCCGGGAGCGGCCACTGCACTCCGGTCTGGGCGACAGTGAGACTCCAACTCAAAAAAAAAATAAATAAAAATAAAATAAATAAAATAAAGAGGATGCACCACATAAGCACAGCACATTCAAAAAAGAAAATAGTGTGTTTTGGCTTAAAGGGACATTTCCCATTTTTATATACATTTGCTTTAAAACACATACATTTCCACATACACAGGACAGAAGAACATACTTAACATGCTCTCTGGCCAAGGCTCTGTTCAAAATACTTAGCTCCAAATATGGAGTCTTCTGGGGGGAGGAGATGGTTGGAAAGAAGTCTTTGTGAGAAAAGAATCAAGTTCTCAAGTTGTGTGGGAGGGTAGGATTCAGGGGTCAGGCCACACTCAGAGACCCAGGCTGGGAGCAAAAAAATTCCCCCAAAATGACCTTAAAAATAAAAAATGAACAGTTTTAACACAAGTAAAGGAAGCAAAACAACTTCTTATCTGCATCCAAACCATGCTCAACTTTAACATTTAGCTTCTGGAAATCTGGGTTGCCTCCCGCTCTGAGCAGTGTCCTCCCACACTTTCTATCAACCCTTCCCACATGCCAGATCCACAAAAGGATCCCTCACGCTGGATAACACTACTGAATTTTTAAGAATGTAAAAATCTGCCCTTTTTTAAAATAAGAGACTTCCTCCTTCCACTTTGTCTTATCTTCTTCTTTTCATTTATTACTTTGAGAGGGAAAGGTACCTAATTTTACTAGACCTTTTTATTGATAATCAGTGAATTATTGAGGATGCAGTGACAAGGAAAACATTAGGTACTTTGCAATCACTGTACGAAACCATTCTGAAGGATCCTACGGCACATACAAACAGGATACAGAGAGCCACTGTACAGACACACAAAAACAACCACACATTCTCTGAGCAGATAGTTAACAGATGTTTAACAGCTGTCTAGCAACAGAATAGTGGAACAGAAGGTAAGACTTAAATTAGCCAAATAAAGTGTAGAGGAATCCAAAGAGGAAATATGTAGTTATAAAAGTTGGCCAGAGTGTTAGAGTCCCCTTACTGACTTGTTTCTCTCATCTGCTACTCATTCGTAGCCAAAAAAAGAAAAGTAATTGCACCTTAATCTTAAATACATCTTTAAAACTGACAAAATGTTTCTACTCTTAGTTTTAAAAACAGTGTCTCTTTAACCTTATAAAGAAATTATATCGGCAACCTCTTCAGGTCCCCTCCTGCTGTGGGAGCTTTTCTGTTTTCTCAATAAATTCTACTTTCTCACCAAAAAAAGAAAAAAGAAAAGAATTTATATCTCACTACTATCAGGTTTACTCATTCTTGTGAGTCACACAGAATGAAGAGAGTGTGCTTGGCTCCAGGAGTGGGCAATCATGGGTCCACAGCTAACTTTACCCGTATAAGCCTGTGCAAGTTATTTGATCTGGTTAAGCCTCAATTTTCTCACAGTACCTACACCTCAAGGATTGTTGTAAGAATTACAAATGAGCTGAGTCAAAACTGAAAGTGATACATTTAACCATTATTATTGTTGCTGCTATTGTTATGATTATATTAATTACTATTAACATCCTTCAGCTAGAAATTTACAGATTCTAGTAAAGCATAGCCTCAGACACCTAAAGCTAAAATACCTATTCCTGTTCTACAATAGGGAAAAAAGAGAACTTGAGATGTGTGGAAAGCATCAAATGACTAATAAAAAACCAAAAGAGACAGAATTCATCAAAAATGAAAACATGAAATTCCAATTTGCATTCTACCTTATCAGTCACCAGACTTAAAGAAAGTTCTATGTTTAGGGAGACAGAAATTACAACTTTGTTTTTTGGGTTTTTCGGAGTTGGAGTCTCACTCTGTCACTCAGGCTGAAGTGCAGTGGCACACTCATGGCCACCACAGCCTCAACCTGCTAGGCTCGGGTGATACTTCCACCTGTCTTCCAAGTAGCTGGAACTACAGGCATGCGCCACCATGCCAGGCTGATTGAAATCACAATTTGAAGAATGTTCACCATAGTAAAATGTATACAGTTTAAAAAAAAAAAAAAAGAGGCTGGAGCAGTGGCTCATGCTTTTAAACTCAGCACTTTGAAAGTCTGAGGTGGGAGGATCACTTGAGGCCAGGAGTTTAAGACCAGCCTGGGCAGCATAGCAAAACCCAATCTCTGCAAAATTTAAAAATAACTAATTTAATTTTTTAAAAAGACCTAAGACTCTACAACAGGAGTCATGGCACGCTTCATACATTGGAATATGATGCAGTTATTTAATGACAATGTAGATCTCTACTGACATGAAAGGAAATCTACAACATAATATGAAAAGAACTGGGTACCATACTGTAAGTACAAAAGATTCTGCTCATATTTTGAAAAATGCATATATCCACTCATAAAAAAGTCAAGTTAATACAAACCAAAAGAGTGATAATGGTAGATTATAGGTGGTTTTAATTTCCCTCATTGTAATTTTCTGAAATTTTCTAGGAGCTTGTATCTTACAATCAGAAATAAAAGAAGGTGACAAGAAATGGGCAACTTGGAAACCATTTTGCCAAGTGCCAGCAGAAGCAGGATTCAGCAGTGGTTGCTGTAGCAGCAGCCACCAGGCAACCTAAGCCAGATGGTCAGTGTGGTCTAGATGTGGCTCTGTCTCGCTTCTCTTGTGTATGGTCAGTTTTCTGGGTGTGGCTCTCTAGACTTCCTGTAGGTTCTATAACTTCACCCACACCCTTCCAATGATTTACTTATATACTTAACTTAGCCAGAGTCATTTTCTGTGACTTGTAACCAGGAACCTTGTATTTGGCACTTTTGACACCCCACCTCCTACCTTCTTGCAGCCCTCTGCACCTGAAACCACTTTCCAACACTTCTATTCTCTTACCTCTCAAAGTGCATTCTATCTGTCTCTAGGGATTTCATATTTCTTTCTTCTCAAGTTCCTTAAATATTGCTGCTCCCTCAACTTCATTTCTGTCATCCACTTTCCTCATTCTAAACTTTTCTCTTGGTTATCTCAGTGTTTTCACAATCTTCAACTATCACCTAGGTGTGGATCACACCAATATATTCAGTTGCCTGCTAGATATCTTCATTAGGAAATTCTGTAGATATATCTATGTGTACCAAAATTAATTAATTACCTCATCCTCGACATACTGTTTTTGCTAATCCATGCATTCAAGTCTTTACTATCTACCAAATTAGACAAGACTTTAGCTTTGACCCATATCTAAGAAGTCCCCAAATCGTGTCAATTCTACATTCACACCAAGTTTTTGTTTTACTTAAGACAATAAATCTGTCTCTTCATGACAGTCCCAGCTATTTCAAGAGCTTACCACCAATCCAACTTTCATAACTGCCTTAGTCAGTACGGAATGCTTTAACAAAATACCACAGACTGAGTGGCTTATAAACAACAAAAATTTAGTTCTCACAGTTCTGGAGGCTGAGGAGATTAAGGGGCCAGCAGACTCAGTGTCTGATGAAGACTTCTCTCTGGTTCATAGATGGTCTTTTCGCTCTGTCCTCACACAATAGAAGGCACAGGGCAGCTCTCTGGGATCTCTTTTATAAAGGTACTAATCCTATTCATAACCTAATCACCTACCAAAGGCCCCACCTCCTAATAGCATCATCTGGGGTCTAGGATTTTAATACATGAATTTTGGGTTAACATAAACATTCAGTCCATAATAACATCATATAGTTATCTTTTGAAATCACAGCGCTGATCAACTATTCAGTAACCTTTATTATGTGTCACAGGAGTCTTGTGAAGGAGAATTTCACTTGTGTTCAAGGCTACTGTTAATAAGGGAGCATTCTGGGTTTGCCATCTCTTGGTTATTCAAAGTATCAGGCAAGTAGGCACCCACTACCCTGGAAAAAGAATACAAGTATCTTCTGAGTTCTGAACAAGGTCTGCCTTCTTGAGAATTCAAAACAGTGTCACTGGTCAATTCTGCATCTGTGCCAAGAAATCTACTGGATGAAAAGCAGAGTGACCCTAATTCCTTCCTCTCAAAAGTTCAAAGGGGCTGGACTTGGTGGCTCAGCCTGTAATCCCAGCACCTTGGGAGGCCAAGGCAAGTGGATTGCCTGAGCCCACGGGTTCGAGACCAGCCTGGGCAACTTGACAAGACCTTGTCTCTATGATAAATAAAAAAATTAGCCAATTGTAGTAGCGTGCGCCTGTAGTTCCAGCTACTTGGAAGGCTAAGGTGGAAGGATCACCGGAGTCCAGCAGGTTGACACTTGGATGGCCGTGAGCACGCCACTGTACTCCAGCCTGGGCATCGGAGTGGGACAACTTAAAAAAAAAAAAGAGAGAAGTTCAAAGGAAGCCTGATACACCAATGTCCTCAACTGAGATCTGATGCAGGCAAGAATGTCAAAAGCCCCACAGAGGAAATCACCATGAGAGAGTGACTCAGGCTCAACCTCAAGGCCCGGATGCTCACAAAGAGGGCAGGTCTTAGCACAACTTATACCTATGACTGGAAGCCCCTGGAGAGAGTGTGCAGTGACTCAGTCCATCAGCTGTGCTTAAGGAATAAGAGCAGAGTGTGTGAGTGATATGCTCATGTATATCATGATACATACCATGTGTAAGACATAGATATATATGATAGAGATATCATACTTAAGTTAAAAATAAGTCACATGTGAGTCAAGTAACACAACAGCTGCTAGTATCTTGGTGTCATTTGTATGGTTTCTTCAAGTCTGAAAATCAAGCAAATTATAAATCTATTACGGATAGAAAACCCATTCAACTGTGGAGTTTATTTTTCTCCTCTCTACAAGAGAAAAATACTACCAAAAGAACAAAGTCTCTCATTATAAAAAACTATTAAGAAAAATCAGTATAGGTCAGTAGATACAAATCTTCTACCACTTAAAGGAATTCTTTTGAAATGTTTATATTTACACCTCTTCATCTAGGATTGGGTATTTATTAAAAATTAAACCAGCCTAGCCAATTCAGGAAACCAAACGTGTAATTCCCTCTAATGACTAAGGGCTTCAACAAATCTGACTAGCTGCTACTTACTTCAACTAACTACTCTAGGATTACACCTTAAAGTATGAAGACAGTTATAGAATTTTAACAAGTTAGACCATATAAACACAGAAAAGGGTTTTAGAAATTTCAGACACTATATTAATAACAAATAACCATTTTTCATTATTAACTTTAAATCTTCATTCTCCTGACAATGCACATATATCTACCTACTATGAAGTATTGCTTCAAAGAGGTTCTCAAAATTTACAAATTCCCAATTAATGTTCTATGAAGGCTCTCTTTAACACAAATTAATAAAAGCATAACCATCCATATGAAAGACAACTTAATCAATGAATAAAACAATTGCCTCAAAGTCAACAGGCCTGGATCAGCGTCCGATTTTTTTTTTCTTTTTTGATGAAACAAATTTCTTCAAGCAAGAGCTCACAGAAGGCTCATGTCAAAGCAGGGGAATACGTGTTAGAAAAGCAGCTCAGAAAAGTTCTGATCAATGGAGATATCATGTAGTATAGGAGTGGTTCCCATTATCAATATCTCAGCAGGCATTGCTTCAGTTCTCTCAGAGTGAGTTCTACACAAACTGTCTTTACAATTCACTTTTACACTAGAACCATTGGTCTATTAGGCGCTGGAGGCCCAAGTGCAACAAAATCGCCACAGGGTAGTTGTCTGGGGAACAGTCTGAGCTACATTAGTTTTCAGAGGACAACGCATGTCCACACTGATAAGATGCTGAGAAAACAAATCTACTGTATTGATGAAACCAGTTACTAAGAATGAAGTACCCACCTTTGCCCATCCTGTTTTCTGATTTCTATTTTTAAAACACACCAGATAGCCGGGCTCGGTGGCTCAGCCTGTAATCCTGCGCCTTTGGGAGGCTGAGGTGAATGGATTGCCTGAGCCCGCTACTGGGAAGGCTGAGGCAGAAGGATCACTGGAGCCCAGCAGGTCGAGGCTGCGGTGGCCAGGAGCGGCCACTGCACTCCAGTATGGGCAACAGAGTGAGACTCCAACTCAAAAAAAAAAAAAAACACACACCAGATATTTAATTTCCAAGGAGTCACTGCCAATTAGAAAGTTCCATTTATATGTCCAAGCAATACATAGAAATTTGACTACTACTCATAAATGTATCTTAATTATCCGCTAGATGCTTCAAAAGTCAGCCAACTTGCATGAATGGCAAGAGTGGCAAACCCTAGATTCAGGGATACTTGTGAAAGTATTCCCCCTATAATTCTAGAATATGAACTGCAAAACAATTTGGCTGAGATGTTATGCAATGAGTATAGAGTCAGCTATGGGCAAAGATACCAAGGCTTCTACTCATTCTAACATTCTAATTTATAAAAGAAAATACATTTTAAATATCTTAGACAACCTTTGTACTTTATCAAGTCTCTTGAGAGGTTGGTTAAGATTCAAACCCAAGAAAATGACTAAAGGACTTGTTCAAACCAGAATAAGAATAAACCATTAATATTTTAAGAGTTAGTCGTTTTTTGGGTTTTTTTTGAGTTAGAATCTCGCTCTGTCATCCAGGCTGGAGGGCAGGGGCACACTCCCGGCCACCACAGCCTTGACCTGCTGGGCTCAGGCGATCCTTCTACCTCAGCCTTCCAAGTAGCTGTAACTACAGGTACGTGCCACCATGCCCAGCTAATTTTTTGATTTATTGTAGAGATGAGGTTTCACCAAGTTGCCCAGGCGGGTCTCAAACCCCTGGGTTCAGGCAATCCTCCCACCTCAGCCTCCCGTGCTGGGATTATAGGCGTGAGCCACCGCGCCCATAATCGTGTTCTTTTTTAATAAATTACTTAAATTCAATTCCGTGAAAATAAGATTTTTAAACATTGTGAATCTCAGTACCTATTTAATTGATTCATTCATTTATAATCAAAAGAAACAACCCTCAAGCATAATTTCTCCCTACAGGTAACTGTTTAAACAATTTCCACTAAAGGAAATTATCTACCTTTTAAAAAGAGCAAAAAGAGCTGGGCTCGGTGGCTCAGCCTGTAATCCCGCGCCTTTGGGAGGCTGAGGTGAGTGGATTGCCTGAGCCCGCGGGTTCGAGATCCGCCTGGGCAGCGAGACCTCATCTCTACAGTAAATCAAAAAATCAGCCAGGCGTGGTAGCGCATGCCTGTAATTCCGGCTACCTGGAAGGCTGAGGCGGAAGGATCGCCGGAGCCCAGCAGGTCGAGGCTGCAGTGGCTCCAGTCTGGGCGTCAGAGTGAGACTCCAACTCAAAAAAAAAAAAAAAAAAAAAAAGAGCAAAAAGAATGAGGAAAAAAATATATTGAAAGACTAAATAAATAACTGCTAATAAACAAGATGAAGTCCAATAAAGAATAATGAAAGAACAGTACTTCGTAAAGTATACTAAGAAGTATGCTTAGTACTGTAAATAGCCTATACAAATAGATAAATATATTGAGTAAGCAAAAGACAATTTAAAAAGAAAGCTCGACTGAGGCAGAAGGATGGTCGAGGCAGAAGGATCGCCGGAACGCAGCAGGTCGAGCGACTAAGACTCCAGCTCAAAAAAAAAAAAAGAAAAAAAAGAAAGCTCTTCAGTGAAACTATTCTGCAGGATACCATAACAGTGGGTATAGCATTATATCACTATACATTTATCCAAACCCATAGAATGTACCACACCAAGAGTGAACCCTAATGTAAACTATGGACTCTGGGTAATAATGAAGTGTCAGTGGAGGTTCATCAATGGTAACAAACGTACCACTGTGATGCAGGGTGTGGACAGTGGGGGAGATTGTATGGGGAGAGGGAATATATGGGAGCGCTTTGCTTTGTGATCAATTGCACTGTGAATCTAAAACTGCTCTAAAAATAAAGTCTGTTTAAAAAGGAAAAAAAAAAAAGAAAGAAGAGCCAAAAGAAGGGCCCTTCCCTCCCATTCTTCTCTTGGTCTCTGCCCAGTATCGCCCACACATTGCTCTATCCTCAACTCTGTCCTCTCTCCTTTAGGGCTTTCTCCCTTAGCCAACATATAAGCTCCTTGTGTTTCAACCACCATCTTTATGTTAATGACTTCCAGAGTTGATGCCTAGCTCTATTATTTCTCTGAAGCTCCAAACCTACATTTTTACATGGAGGGCCAGCCCACTGTCATCTCAAAATGAACATTTCCAAAACAAAACTTATTGGCCAATGCAACTGGACAAGAGGCTAAAATCAGAAAAAAAATTAGAAAAGAGGAGATAAAATTATCACTTACCAAAGAAATGACTGTATAACCAGAAAATTCATGAGAACCAAATGAAAGGTTACATTTCTAAAAACAGTAGGATAATTTGATAAGCTAATGAGATAGAAAATATACAGAAATCAATAGGTCTCATAAATTCAAGCAATATTAGTTAGATAATAAAATGGAAAAGAACACTTCATTTACAGTAGCATAAAAACATCATGGCCAGGCTTAGTGACTCAGCCTGTAATCCCAGCGCTTTGGGAGGCCGAGGCGAGTGGATTGCCTGAGCCCGTGGTTTCGAGACCCGCCTGGGCAACTTGGCGAGACCTCATCTCTACAATAAATCAAAAATTAGCCAGGTGTGGTAGTGAGAGACCCAAGAGATTAAAAAAAAAAAACTCTAAGAGAACTACTACTATATGAATTCCTACCCCACATTCACTGTATTCGTTTGCAGTGTTTGTACTTAGAATTTTGTTACGTTTAATTTTTGTTTGTCTCATAAAATAACCGATTGCTTCCACAACTGCTGCTAGCAGTATGTGAATGTCAAGTAATAAACCCCTCCTGGACATTCCTTTGCTTAGCCGGCCTGCTTGCTAAACCTAGCTTATCTGACATTCCACTCTGCTCATTTAGCAGCTTCCCCGTCAATCACAGGTAGCTGAGCGGACCAGACCAATCCCAAGTGCCCCCGTACCCATTAGGAGAAATTACCCTATCATGTAAAAACAAGTTTAAAGTTCTTTCCCCTCCCTCTGTAATGATGTATAAAAACTGCTTGCCATGCTGGATCGGGGCTCTCGTCCCTGAAGCTGCTGCTTCGGGCATGAGCCCAGACTCGAGCCTGAATAAAGACCCTTGTGTGTTTGCATCAGAGCTGGCTCTTTGTTGGTCTCTCGGATTCTGAAATTTGGGTTTAACAGTAGCACGCACCTGTAGTTCCAGCTACTTGGAAGGCTGTAGTAGTTCCAGCTACTTGGAAGGATTGTTGGAGCCCAGCAGGTCGAGGTTGCAGTGGCCAGGAGCAGCCACTGCATTCCAGTCTGGGTGACAGAGTGAGACTCAAACTCAAAAAAAAAAATAAAAAATAAAAAAATCAAATACACAAAAATAAATTTAATAATACATGTATAAAACTTATGGAAGTAGAAAGAAAACTTTAAAACATCTGAGTGACATAACAGACTTAAACAAATGAAAAGGCATATCATGTTCTTGGAATGAAAAATGTAACATCATAAAGTTGTCATACTCTAAGTAAATTTATAAATTTAATGCAAACAGAGTAAAATAGGGAGTTGCTTACTTTCTGTTGGTAAATGAGCACATTCTAAAAGTCATAAGAAAAACAAGCCGGGCTCGGTGGCTCAGCCTGTAATCCCGCGCCTTTGGGAGGCTGAGGTGAGTGGATTGCCTGAGCCCGCGGGTTCGAGACCCGCCTGGGCAGCGAGACCTCATCTCTACAATAAATCAAAAAATCAGCCGGGCATGGTAGCGCATGCCTGTAATTCCGGCTACTTGGAAGGCTGAGGCGGAAGGATCGCCGGAGCCCAACAGGTCGAGGCGCGGTGGCCGGAAGCGGCCACTGCACTCCAGTTTGGGCAACCAAGTGAGACTCCAACTCAAAAAAAAAAAAAAAAAAAAGAAAAACAAACAAACAAGAATAACTAGGAAGACTATGAAAAGGAAGAAAAATGGGAGGGGGTTAATCCTGATCTCAAAATACCATGGCCTCAATAAGGAAAACTGATGGCACTGGCATAGGAATAGACAGACTAATGGAACAGAACAGTAAATCCAGAAAGACTCAAATCAGATAGAAATGTAGTGCTGATAAAGGTGGCGGGTAAAGTTAAACTTTTTAATAACTGATGTTGGGACAACATAGCCTTTTGAGGAAAAAAAGATAAAGCTTTATCTATATCTTATACCATACTTCAACCAGTTCAAAGTTTTAGATGTAGAACAGGAAACCATAGAAGTACAGGAAGAAAACATACAACACAGGAAAATTCCTTTATAATCTTGAAATGGAGAAGGCCTTTCTAAGTATGTCTCAAAGTTTAAATGCCAGATAGGAAAAAATAAATACATTTGGCTGCATAAAAAAGCAAAATCTTCTGCATGGCAAAAACAAAAACAAAACAAACAAAAAAACACAAGACAAGCAAACAAAAAGTCATAAAGTCAAAAGAGAAATAGTGAACTGAGAGATAACATTTGCAATCCACGGGAACTAATTATCTTCATATACAAAAACCTATAAATTGGAAGAAAAAGACCAATAGCCCAATAGATAAACAGGCATATAAGAGAGAAGCAAATAAAAACTAAGCTGAATGATCATTTCTGACCCATCAAACTGTCAAAAATCTAAACGTTCAGCAGAACAGTTTGCTGATGAACCTGTAGGGGATCAGGTGCTCTCATACGGTACTGATGGGAGTAAAAAATAGTCACTGGGTGTGGAGGGAAGTCTGACAATGTCTACCAACATCTCAAGTACATTTTCCTTTTGGCTCAGGAATTCCACTTCTGAAAATTTCTCTCTCAGATGAATCTGCCAAAAATGGCATATTCACAAGACTATTCTCTGCAACATAATAGCAAAAGATTAGAAATAATCCAAGTGCCTATCAATAAGGTATTGGTTAAATAAACACATATATCCACACACAATGGAATACTATGCAACTGTTTAAAGAAAACTGGGGGGTGGGGGGTGGGAAAAGGGCTAGAACAAGGCTCAGAGCACAGAAAGAACTCAATAAATGATGACAGCTACTAACTTTAAAAAAAACTAGCAAAGGCTCTGTGTAACAACATGAAATGATCTCCAGATACTCTAAGTATAAGGAAGGCAGTGATAAGAAATTACATTTTTATCACAATTGCATACATAAACATTGCAAAGATAAACAAGTAACTAATACAAATTATTTCTAGGAGGTAGGATAAGGAGAGAATAGGTTTATTCATGTTTGTGAACAATACAATATACAATAAACACACCTTAAAACAAACAGGGCAGAGCTACCTTCTTACGCAACACTACCTTCTTAGGTAACACTACTGAGGGCCCAGGATCATTTACATTTTCATCGTGTAAGGTTGGAACATAATGGCCTGAAGGAGGATGAGCTCAAGAATGGAGCAAGATGTTTTGATTAACAGGAATTTTCTGTCATGCTTCATTCAACACCATCCTACCCAGTCCCTCTCAAAGTCCTCCTGAACTCACTGCCACCCGCCACCAGACAGACTCTCGCTGGGACCCCAGACTGGACCAAGGGCCCACCAATCCTGAGGCTGCATGAGAGGCCTGAGAACAAATTAAAGACTGAGGTCAGGAAGACCTGGGTTCTACCTCAGGTTTTCTGCTTTCCATGGGTGCCTTGAGGCACATCCCTTCAGGTTTCCGAGAGGTAAAACCTGTGCCTCCCAAGGTGGTTTTGGTGATTTGAAGCAAACCTAGTCTTGTGACTAGCTGCAGGTTCTCAAAAAATACTATTCCTTCCCAAAAAACTGCCAAGCCAGCAACTCTCTGTCATAAGTGTGGCTTGAAAAGTTAATAGAGATTGAGAGCAAAGATTAGAACTTCTCACCTCCAGATATGAGAAAGCAAACTGCCCTTGGTAAGACGAGAAAAGCCCGCATTTATGTGGATTGAGGAGCAGGCATTGGAAAAGGCAGCCCTTGTAACCAGCCATGTCTGGCTCTAAGATCCGATCCCCAAAAGCCAACAGTGACAATGAAGCTAACTAAGCCCACACTTTGGGCCAAAGCGCTGTGGGGTGAGGGGCAGGGAAATGATGTGTTCACATGTTCTATATCAACACACTTTAGTCTCAGAAAGCTCAAGTGGTTAAGAGAGCTTTTTCTACTTTGCCACACTTCTCCTGGCAGGTGACGTCTTAAAGGAGTGGGTACTTTGGGGGATCCATAAGGGTAAGTTCGGTTGGGGATACACTTAGTAGATTTAGTGGATATACTTTGGTAGCCTTCAGTCACTTCTATGTATAATTAAATTACAGCCAACCATCCCAAATGGACAAATGGACAAATGACTTCCAGGAATATTCTTTTTTTTTTTTTTTTTTGAGTTGGAGTCTCACTCGCTCGCCCAGACTGGAGTGCAGTGGCCGCTGCCGGCCACCGCAGCCTCGCCTGCTGGGCTCCAGCGATCCTTCCGCCTTAGCCTTCGAGTAGCCAGAATTACAGGAATGCGCTGCCACGCCCGGCTGATTTTTTGATTTATTGTAGAGATGAGGTCTCACTGCCCAGGCGGGTCTCGAACCTGCGGGCTCAGGCAATCCACTCACCTCAGCCTCCCAAAGGTGCGGGATTACAGACTGAGCCACCGAGCCCGGCTAAGAAACCAGTTTTCAAACAAAACTCCTAAATCTATGCATCCATGAGTCATGATTAAATGATGTAACTCAATACCATTTAGTGGCTATTTTATTTATTTTTTGTAGAGATAGGAGTCCTGAATTTTTGGCCTCCAACACTCCTCTCACCTTGGCCTCCCAAAGTGCTGGGACTAGAGATGTGAGCCACCACAGGTGGCCTGTGGCAATTTTAAAAGTCATTTCAATTGGTTTTGTGTATATATTAGCTGCAGAACAATGTAGTGTCTTTTTTCAGAATGTTTTACTGTTCAAAAATTCAAATATGACATGAAGAAGTACCCTAGTAGAATCCAAAAACAGACACTAAAAGGACTGGAAAAAGCTTTAAAGTATCCAAAAAATTATTGCTTTGGAAGGAGAGGACTGGGCACAGTGGCTCACACCTATAAATCCAGCATTTTGGGAGACTAAGGTAGGAGGATCACTTGAGCCCAGAAGTTTCTTAAATTATTAATAATTTAGCTGGGCACAGTAGTTCAAGCCTACAATCCCAGCTCTTTGGGAGGCTGAAGCAAAAGGGTTTCTTTAGTCCAGGGGTTCGAGACCAGGCTGGGCAACTTGGTGAGAGCTCGTCTCTATGATAAATCCAAAAAATTAGACAGGCATGGTGGCACATGCCTATAGTTCCAGCTACTTGGAAGGCTGAGGCGGAAGGATCTCCTGAGAACTGCGGGTCCAGGCTGCAGTGGCTGTGAGTGTGCCACTGCACTCCAGCCTGGGCAACAGAATGAAACTCCAACTCAAAAAAAAAATTATTAATAATTTATCTTTTTGGTCAGGCTCAGTGATTCAGCCTATAATCCCAGCACTTTGGGAGGCCGAGGCCTGTGGATTGCCTAAACCCGTGGGTTCTAGACCAGCCCAGACAACTTGATGGGAACTCGTTTCTACAATAAGTTTTTTTTTTTAATTGCTAGGTGTGATAGCACATGCCCGTAGTTCCAGCTACTTGGAAGGCTGAGGCAGAAGGATCGCCAGAGCCCTGCAGGTCAACGCTGGGGTGGCCGTGAGTGTGCCACTGCACTCCAACCTAGGCGACACAGTGAGACTCTAACTCAAATAAATAAATAAACAAACAAACAAGCAAATAAAAATAAAATTAGCCAGGCATGGTAGCACGTGCACCTATAGTTAACGGCTACTTGGAAGGCTGAGATGGAAGGATCACCAGAGCCCAGCAGGTCGATGCTGGGGTGACCATGAGCATACCACTGCACTCCAGCCTGGGCTACGGAATGAGATTCCAATTCAAAATAAATAAATATATAAAAATAATTTAAATTTTTTTCAACCATTCTATAGGAAAGACTGGATTATCTATTTTTTTGTAACAGTAAAAACATTACTATTTTTGTAACAGTAAAATATGTTATAAAATTGTTATGTGATGAGATCAATTAGTTAAAGTATACAACCAAAAATGTAGGGGAAAGTATTACAAAGTTGTGCCAAGGAGAGAAAAATGTTATATGGCTAGGTTTTGAATTGCTTATAGTTTTATAAGTTTTTAAGAACATCTAAGTTGTTGTAACTTCTTTTTCATTCTAGCTAAATTTTCACTTTGGTACCTAAATTTGTATTGTTTTTCTTAAAGAGGGTCTTCCAAATTATAGGAGTTTCAAACTCCACAAATTCTGGCTCTTCCCCTTCTGATCACTGATACTCCAATGGGGCAGTTCATGCTGCTCTCTCTGCTTTCTTTTCATCACAGCTTTCATGCCCTTAAAGAAGGTGTACCTTTGGGAGAATGTGTTCAGAGGGAACAACCTTCCCTACTTTCGTCTCCAATTACCATCTAAGCCTTCCTACCTCTGAGACCTTCATAAAGATCTGTCCAAAAACACCTCAAAAGAATATGGGAATGAATCAGATTATACAAATTTCTAAACAAACACATTCTACAAAATGGATACTCTCCCATTAAAACCTCTTCCCAAAAAAGGCATTTGCTTCTTAAAGAGTTTCTAAAATATGGGCCAAAAAAGGTAATTATACTCTAATTTTAAAATTCAATGTATAAAACAAAAACCAGACCATGGTATTTTTGCGTGACATAACCTTATTCCATAATCAAATTTATTTTTTATGTTTTTCTTCCTCTAGTGATATGGAATGTGTATATTCTACTTTGAATTTTCTACTGGTTATCATTTAGAAAAAAAAACACCACTACCTATATTTTTCGGATTATCAGTGTCAAAAATAAAATAATAAAAGCTGAGCTTTTACTTTCTCCCAATGGCGCCTGCCCTGTCCCCATACCACCTATTTCTGTTTCTATTAGCTAATCTGAACCTAGATTTACTTTTGTTGGTATTGCTATTGAATAACTGGAATTGTTTCATTACTATACATATCTTCCCTTTCAAGAATCATTTACAACATTTGAATTTAAAGTGTAACTCTTGTAAGCAAGTTTATAACTATTTAGACTTAAATGTATGATTAAATGATTTCAATTCAATCTCAGTTTTTTTATACCACTACTTCCCCATTCTTGAGTTATGTAAATTAATTTTTTAGATGACTGGAATATATCTATGAAACAGTTTTGTTTTTTTAAAGAAAAACTTACAAATAACATTCAGGAAAATTTCAGGTATAGGTAAAAGAAAAGCTTAAACAACCTTAAGCAATACAGAAGCATACTGGCTCACATAACTCCTAAGTTCAAAGGCAGGGTGAGCTCCCACAGAAGGCAATGTGCTACCTCCAAGTTTTGTATCTTCAGAGAACATCTTTCTGCTGCCTTCACAAATTAACAATTACCATGATTATTTAATTCTTGGTTCCAACTTTCCCCCCCAAAATGCTATCTCAGCTCCACTACATTATCTTCTGGCAATCCTGCAGAAAAGTCTAAAACCATCCTGATTTATCTTTCTTTGTGTGTGTATTTTTGTTTGTTTTTGGAGTCAGGGTCTCACTGTGCCACCCAGGGTGGAGTGCGGCGGTACAAGCAAAGCTCACCACATCCTTGACCTCCTGGGCTTAGGTAAACCTTCCACCTCAGCCTTCCAAGTACCTGGGACTTCAGGCATGTGCTCCCTTACCTAGCTAATTTTTTTCATTTTTGGTAGAGACAAGTTCTTGCTATTTTGTTCAGGCTAGTCCAGGCTCAAACTCCTGTGCTCCAGCAATCTACCTGCCTCTGCCTCCCAAAGTGCTGAGATTTCAGGCATGAGCAACCATAAAGCCCAGCCTCTGTTTCTTTGTAAGTAACCTTTTCTTCCCCGCTTCTGACTGGCTGTTTTTAAAATATTTTCTTTCTTGGTCTTTCCACTAATTTCATCTAATGCAAAATGAGCTCTTGGAATATACAGAAGCAGCTGGCATGTTTTTCAACTCAAAGATACTTTTTCCATTAAATTTATTTCTGTTTCTGTTTAATTTGGGGGGGTATCTTCTTCAGGAACAATACTTATTTAGAACATAGCAATAATTTCATTTTCTACATTGTCAATTTTGCTCTTCATGGATCCCAAATGGAGTTTAAAATTCTGAAAATGCATCCAGTATTATTACAATTTCTTTCTCTCATTTCATTAATTTCACTTCATATTTCTATTTGCCTCTCAATCAACTAGTTTTCAGGCTGACCTGTTGCCTTATCTCATCTTTCAATCATTTATTTCAGTCTTTCTTCAATTTTATTAAAAACAGCACAAAGCAGATTCAACTTGAAATTTACTTCTTTTTTTTTTTTTTTTTTTTTTGAGTTGGAGTCTCATTTTGTCACCCAGACGAGTGCAATGGCCGCTCCCGGCCACCGCAGCCTAGACCTGCTGGGCTCCGGCGATCCTTCCGCCTCAGCCTTCCAAGTAGCCGGAACTACAGGTGTGCGCTACCATGCCCGGCTACTTTTTTTGATTTATAGTGGAGATGAGGTCTCGCCAAGTTGCCCAGGCGGGTCTCGAACCCGCGGGCTCAGGCTATCCATTCACCTCGGCCTCCCAAAGTGCTGGGATTATAGGCTGAGCCACCGAGCTCAGCCTGACATTTACTTCTAGTTCCTATAATTACTCTTTTCCAAAATTATACTTTTCCTCTGCCTCAAAAACTACATCCCCCTTCTCTTATTTTCCTTTGGCAAAATGTTGCTTTATTCTTTTTATTATTGAGCAATGGTACTTAGACCTAGTTTTCCTTCCAAAAAAGAATAGCTGGTTCTCCTTATAGGGCTAAGTTTGGGTGGGGGAGAAGGGGGGTTATTTTGTTTGTTCAACTCTAAATTTGTCAGCTGGCGGACACATACATAAACTGCATCACCCACATTCCAGTTTCAAGCTCCAGCTTCAACACCGCTTCAGTTCTGTAAGTTTCTTTCCCTGTGAGCCTATCATATTGGTTCTGTGTTCCAGTTTCTGTACCTAAACTCTCTGAGTGATCTGGTTTCCACTCCATCCTGGGATGCTGCCCATGCACCAGGGAAGAAGGTTGTGGCACCAATGAGAAGTCCTAGTAGTTTTGAGCATGTTGAAGCCACATGTGTCCTTTGGCCTCTAATTCAGCTGCTCCTGAGTATTGCTGTTGCAAAGGCACAGGCCCACCACTACCAGTGGCCACTTGGGATCATCAGGCCTCAGTCATTCTCTGCTATCCCAAATTAGCAGAGCCAACGTCACATCTTCTTACATTCTTCGTAACCCTGCACAGAGTTCTCAGGAAACAAAGTGATGCGTCAGGTCCTGGTATTTCTTCAACCTGATCCCACTGCCATGATTTCAGCTTTTCACCTTGTTTTTCCCTCAATTACTTCCATCAGGATCTGGTGATTCAAAGAAGGAGGGGAGGTAGAAAGTTAGACAAACACTAGCACTCAAGTCACATCTTCCCTGGAAGTCGCTGATGATCACTTTTTAGTATTCTTCTATCTTCTGAATTCTTTCCTGTGGAGTCAGTTATTCTATCTTTCTATAGAAATTTTGTTTTAATTTTTCTCTTTCATGCTGCTGGCTTTTTTTCATCCATCTGGAGGACTTTGCTGTCTGTGCATATTTAAAAGTAAGATGAAGCTAATTGTGTGGCTTCCTTTAGTGTTGTCTGCAGGTAACTCTTCTCACTAGATTTCCCTCTTGAATGGGATGATTATGTTCTTTCTCTGTGTTTGTGAGCAAAGTCTGTTCTCTGGCAGGCTTCCTCCAGGGTAAAAAGTCAGAGAAAGAGCCTCTAGGTTGAGAATCCCATAAGACAGAAGAAGGAAAAAAAAAAACTTTAAAAAGCTTTACTTTTGTTGGTGCACACCCGTGGAGGCCCATTTCTCTCCAGGCAGGAAATTCAATCTATATAAAGAAATATTTGCGCCTGAGCCCACGGGTTCGTGACCCGCCTGGGCAACTTGGCGAGACCTCAACTCTACAATAAATCAAAAAAGTAGCCGGGTGTGGTAGTGTGCACCTGTAGTTCCAGCTGCTTGGAAGGCTGAGGTGAAAGGATCACCAGAACCCAGCAGGTCGAGGCTGCGGTGGCCAGGAGCGGCCACTGCACTCCAGTCTGGGCGACAGAGAGAGACTCCAACTCACAAAAAAAAAAAAAGAAATATTTGCTCGAGGGTAAAATGCTATCAACAGCTCAAAACACAAGGAAGAGTAGAGGACAGAGAGATGAGTGTAGAGCCCCTTCCACCTACTCTAAATCCACATCTGGTTTTGTCTGTTTATAGATTTCCAATTTCTTGCTTCTCCCCAAAAGCGTGTTACTCTTTCCTCTGCTAAATGTCCTTTCCCTGGCTGTTTTTTCCCCACCTGTGTTGAGGTATAATTGACAAATAAAAATTGTATGTTTTCTATGAATAACGACATAAAAACAAAATTTATGTATTCAAGGTATACAATGTGATGAACATAGGCGCTGTGACATTGTTACCACAGTCCAGCTGATCAACACATCCATCACTTCACATAGTTATCTTTTGTGGGTGTGGTGAGAATACTTAAAATCTCTGTTAACAAATTTCAAATACACAATACATTATTACTAACTATAGACACAGTGCTGTACAGTAGGTCTCCAAAATTTATTATCTTATAACTACAAGACTATACACTTTGGCCAACATCTCTTTCTTCCCTCCACCTCCTTTTTCCCAGGCTCTTTGCTGTTTGGAGTTTATTACTTTCCTATCATTTGTGGGGATTTCAGGGTGAACAGGGATGGAAGTTTGGTGTCCTGCGTCGACTACCTGAATCATAATGGAATCCCTGAGAAGCAGATTCTTCATACTTCTTTTAACAGATTTCAGTACAGCTCCCTTGGGTAATTGTTTCTTGAACTCGTATATTGGTCTTCAAAAGAAGAAAAAATTTTCTAGACAACATGATCCTGCTCCAAATACAACTGTTCATGAAATCATAAACTAAGGGATTACTATAGCAAGGATTCAATCAGGTCCTTCCACAAATAATAACATTTAAAATAAACTTCAGCCTTTCTCAGTTGAAAGAAAACACAAGGAAACCTAAAAACCTTCAAGGCAACATACAAGCCACAAAGTCAACCATGTGACAGAGGTGAGTAAAACCTCTCTAACCACTCCCAACACAAAAACCAAGCCAGGGCAACCCCCTCAGGTCCCCTCCTGTGGGAGCTTTTCTGTCCTCTCAATAAATCCTGCTCCCTCCCCCCCAAAAAAGCCAAGTCTCAGTTCCACTCACAGGAAAAGTATAGGTACTCGATACTGAATCAAGCTACAACACAGATGAATCTGGAAAAGTGACTCATGCCACAACATGGATAAACTTGCCGAGTGAAAAATGCCAGACACAAAAGAATGCATATTATATGATTCCATTTATATGAAATGTCCAGAATAAGCAAATCCACAGAGCCAGAAAGTAGATGAGTGATTGCCAGGGTGGGAGAAGAGACAATGATGGCTAATGGGGACCAGGTTCTTCTTGAGGAGATAAAAATGTTCTAAAATGGGATACTGGTGATAGTTGCACAACTTTGTGAATATACCAAAAACCATTCAACTGTGTACTTTTAAGGGGTGACTAGGTGACTATTATGGTATGCGAATTATAGTTCATTTTGTAAAAAAGAAAAAAAAAAGTACTTTATTACCAAATAGATGGAAGGTTTACAGTCCCTCACTCCTGTAATATTTCATTATATCAGAAATTACCTCAAGAGTACGGAGGTCTCTGATACTACACAGAGCAGCAAACCAACCATTTAAAATTTGAGAATAAAGCTACCAGACTATACTTAAGTTGTTTTAAAAAAAAAAAATAGGGTAAAAATGAAGCAGGAGAGACATGTAGGAGGAAGTTTCTTGAAGGGTTAAAAAAAAAAGTGTTTCTTTCAGTGGGAGGCAAAAAATAGAAATGTGTGAGAACCAAGGAGATAGAACCTTCTTAGTGTAAAATAAGAAAGAATTCTTCAAAATATCGTTCATGCTGGCACAGATATAGCAACAATCTGTGAACGAGAGTAAAGTTCTCTTTCCTTAAATTTGTTCAGTGTGCTCATATATTATAGTCATATATTAAAGTGCCACTGGTTTCTTTTTCCTATAAAGTATAAACAACCCTAAGACCGAACAGTTTTGTGCTAAATAATAAATAAACTTATTACTGATTCCTCAAGCCTCAAAAGTGTAGAAAGAGCATCTAAAAACAGAATATGGGATTTCAAGGAAAACTGTCCATAAAATCAAATCTAAAAGGAATAACTTAGAAGGTTATCACAGAGCTGCATGAGCTCTTCACAGGCAGCAGTCGTCTCATATAGCCCCCAAACAGGATGTCTGGCTACAATTAGAAGAAATATGACCCTCTTCACATTAAAAAAAAAAGAAAGAAAAACAAAATGCTTGAGACACTCGAGTATGTGAAAATCACTAGTCATTATTATCACACCTATCAAAAAAACTATTTTAAAACACACAATCCACCTTCAGCTACAGGGTGATGATATGTACTTGGTCCTCATGAGACAGCTGATGCAAAGTTTTTATAGGAATTACGTTGAAGCAGAGAGACAAATTTAAAATCTAACTTGATTGAACTGGTTAATTCTGAACTTATTTGCCATATGCTAAAGCATGAGTTTGAGTACTACTAAATAAATTTAAGAGAGCCTGCCTTTCTTTCACGGTCATTACTATCTCTATGCCAGCATGAAAGTGAACAGTATTTTGAAGAATCTTTGCCCTATTTAACAATAGAAGGGTTCGTTCCTCTGGGTTCACACACGTTACTATTTTCTGCCTCCTACTGAAAACAATGTGTCAGCCTCATGTATATTCTCTGGTTACATGGTTTGTATATAATATTCAAAGGGAAAAACTAAAATGCCTTCTAGACTAGTCACAAACAAAATTAATACTTCAAAATGGAATTTAAATCAGTCATCTGAAAGGGAGACTCCTAGATCCTGTTGCTATTTCTTGAATACTTTTATAGAGTGTCACTTTTTTCCCACCCTGCCCTTTCCTTTATTGACTTTTCATACAATGAGTTTGCTATGACCATCACCGGATATATGAACAACAACAAAAAAGTTACAGCTGGATCCTGTATTAGTCTCAGCTGCAGCTAAAGCTAAAATTTTAAAAAATCAATATAAGAGTGTTGAGGGGAGGGAAAAAGGAAGATTTGTTCCTGAGATTTAAGGTTTGTTCTTTATCCAAGGATTTGACAGCAAAAACATCTCTTTTGAATTATGTAAATACAGTTTGTCTTACTAAATTTTCCAAATCTAAAGTTCACTTCTTTATAAAACCACGGCCAAATATTAAAATAAAATCTTACTATGTTAAGCCAGCTAACTAATTACCTCCATATGGGTGTGGGTCTAAGAAACCACTATCTGTGCTTGTTCCAAGTTCACCCACACACATATTCCATTGACATCTGAGCTGTTTAGTAACTCCTTTTACTTACCAACTTAATCCACACTTACCAAAGAGCAAGAAAAATGAATGTGAATTTGACCTTGAATCAAGCAGGTAATTTTTAACATATCTACAATTTAAAAAGACATTAAAGGAACAAAAGCACTTATCTCTTCTGCTTATACATGCATAGGACAAATAAAAAAGACATTTTGGGAACAACTGGGGAAAGCAGAATTTATAATATATGTGAAATAATATTATGGAATTACTGTTAGTTTTCTTACGTATGATAATGGTTGTGGTTAGGTAGGAGAATAATCTTAGAAGATGAATGCTAAAATATTTAGGGAGAAAATATTAGAATGTTTGTGACTTACTTTCAAATAGTTCTGTCACTCAAAAAATTTTGTAACATATATTAAAGAGAGACAAGCCGGGCTCGGTGGCTCAGCCTGTAATCCCGTGCCTTGGGAGGCTGAGGTGAGTGGATTGCCTGAGCCCGCGGGTTCGAGACCCGCCTGGGCGCCGAGACCTCATCTCTACAATAAATCAAAAAAATCAGCTGGGCGTGGAAGCGTGTGCCTGTAATTCCGGCTACTGGGAAGGCTGAGGCGGAAGGATCGCCGGAGCCCAGCGGGTCGAGGCTGCGGTGGCCGGGAGCGGCCCCTGCGCTCCAGTCTGGGCGACAGAGTGAGACTCCAACTCAAAAAAAAATAAATAAATAAAGAGAGACAAAGCAAATGTGGCAAAATATTAGCAACTGGTGAATTAGGGGAAAGATTTAGGGTAGTCAGCATACTGTTACTTCAACCTTTCTGCAAATTTGAATATCTCAAAATACAAAGTTGGGGGAAAAAGTACAATAATTATATTGCCAATCATCAGTTATTCCTAAAACCAAATACAACAGTTCTTGCAACTCACTCTGCTCGGCATGTAAATGTGGGCAAATGAAAGGTTTAAACGTGTTAATGACAGTTTTGAATACCTACTAATTGTTTGAGATTTTCAATAACTTATTAATATAAATAACTTTATTTGGGTTTTTTAATGTCCATTTTACATATGAGAAAATTGAAACGAAGAGAGATTAAGTAATGTACACAAAGTCACAGGCTAGAAATGATAAAGCTGCATATATTTAAAAATTTGTCAACTATAACAATCAAGTTCAAATGTTTAAACAAACTTACATAAGCATATAGAAGTAGAAAGGCAAATTCTCAGAACAAACCATTAACATTACAGTTGACTATTTTCTGCCTTGAACAAGGAGAGTTATCTGAAATATCCTTAGTGGCTGTTCTGATAGAAACAAACAGGTAAAAATTCTGAAATCCTAATTCCCAGAGTCCACAAGGGGAACGGGGGCCTCTCCTATCCCCAAAGGACTAAAATTATTTAGGAAGGAGGCGGGCTTGGTGGCTCAGCCTGTAATCCCAGCACTTTGGGAGGCTGAAGTGAGTGGATTGCCTGAGCCCGCGGGTTCGAGACCCGCCTGGGCAACTTGGCAAGACCTCATCTCTACAATAAATCAAAAAATTAGCCGGGCGTGGTAGCGCGCGCCTGTAGTTCCAGCTACTTGGAAGGCTGAGGCGGAAGGATCGCCGGAGCCCAGCAGGTCGAGGCTGCGGTGGCCGGGAGCGGCCACTGGACTCCAGTCTGGGTGACAGAGTAAGACTCCAACTCAAAAAAAAAATAAAAATAAAAATAAAATAAATAAAATAAAATTATTTAGGAAGGAATGGCTGCATGATTATTTCCGGCAAGATTCATCAACAAAGTTAGCCATAAAGAAGCTGGGCTGAGGATCGGAAAGGCTACACACTACAGCACTGCAACAATCCTGCAGGTCCAGTGTCCAATCAGTGAAGGGAGAGAGGGAGGGAGGGGAACTAAGGGAAAAAAAATGTCAATTTCAAGTCTCATAAAATTAAGGATTTACAGACTTCTTTCTCTAGAATGCAGAGCAGATGCTCAAGTTAGTAGGGCTACCCAAGCATGGCCTTTAATCAAAGTTGGAATGGCCCTGACTGTCAATAACTTTATAATTCTTCAAAGAAACAGCACTCCTGCAAACTCTGTCCCTGAAATCCCAAGTCACCCATCTGACCAACTACAATTCTTGATTTCTGAAACCAAGATTAAACCACCACACCAAGCTCCTGAGATTGGAGAACTTCTGCTAGGGGATGTTCTCTCCAAAAGGAGTCACTGACGACTGGTTCAGACAGTGGGCCCTAGGGCACATACCCAATTCTGGAACGCCTAGGTAAGCCTGCAACAAACCTCAAGGTTGCTGGACAGACTAGGATAGCAGACTTTGCTCTGAAGAGCAACATTCTTTGTTAACCTACCTCAAATCTTTACAGATAAGATGGAAAAGCAAAATACAAGTATTAATGGAGAACTTAGCCAAAACACTTCTGAAATAGATGGTATTCATTATCTTTAGATGCAAGACAGTCTGCTCTTCACCAGGTTCATAATACGTAATACTTGACTGAAAGACAAAGAGAAAAGATCCCAGACTTCTCTACTGAGAAGGAAAAAAGTGGAGTGGAGCAGGTAGACACAGTGTTAAGGTAATAGAGTTAAATCCTAAAACCAAATGTCCAAGCACTAACAGCAGTAATGGCAGCAGAACCCAGGGGGAATATCTCAGCTTATGTTCTTCTCAGGTGAAAAACGGGGAGACGGGGATCATGTACTGTGTGTACAGCCAAATTATTGGGCACTTCTGAGGCAGAACAACTGCTGGGGGAGCTAAATGAGGACAGAACATACAGTGGGCATTCTGGACTCTGCTCCCTCTGTGTGCTGTCATCAGGAGTGAGCAATAATGGGACAGGGTCTGGAGAGCAAGAGCCAGAGTATTTAAAGACCAGTCTGACCACAGAAAGGAAGGCATCTGACTTTTTGTGAAAACAGAAACATCCTAGTAACCATCTGACTAGTATACAGCTTAACTACTATTTTAAACTAAATCTCAGAAACATGTTACTTTGGGCATCCATAGCAGACACCCTGTGCTTCCTGAGAAAATACAGCATTTAAGAAGAACACTAATCCATATTAAGATTATTTTTATATAAGGCAATGAAAGGCATTATTTTGTCCTCAAAATGTTTCTTGCTCTCAGAAGTGTGGTCATATAACTGAATCAAAGTCTGCAATCACTCATCCTCCCACACTTAAGAAATACAGTCTCATCATGTGAACAGGCCAAACATTTTAAAAGACATTAAAATTCTCCAATTTTCCCATACTCTAACACAAACAAAAATGAATTCATTTGTCTGATCCTTTCTCAACTCAAAAAAATTTTAATCTAATTACTGAAACTTGGAAAGGGCATTCTTGATCATTTTATTTCCTTTCTGCTAAGAAATAAAAGGAAATCCTGTCTTCTAACAGAATATTAAAGTTCCAACATCTGCCACTTTTAATGACTGCACTTTTCTAAATGTTTGTGTGAAAGTAAGTATAATCATAAAGATTTGCCGAATGAAACTATTGATGTATTTCTAAGCATATGAAAATATATTTTGTTTTATTAAAAGTGGGAGAAAAAGCTGGGCTCGGTGGCTCAGTCTGTAATCCCATGCTTTGGAAGGCTGAGGTGAGTGGATTGCCTGAGCCCGCAGGTTCGAGACCCGTCTGGGCAATTTGGTGAGACCTCGTCTCTACAATAAATAAAAATGAGCCGGGTGTGGTAGCACGTGCCTTCCAGCTGCTTGGAAGGCTGAGGCAGAAGGATCGCCGGAGCCCAGCAGGTCGAGGCTACAGTGGCCGGGAGCGGCCACTGCACTCTAGTCTGGGTGACAGAGTGAGACTCCGACTCAAAAAAAAAAGTGGGAGAAAGCGTTAATCTCAAAAGGAAATATACCCTACCTCAGTTCTTAAAAATATATATACATATCTATATATGCTTAATGAGTATTTATGGAAGCAAAAATATGTTTCTCTCTTTACTCCATGGCAAGGAAATTTTTACTGAGTGAAAGAAAAAGTTAAACCTACCTGTTGCTGCAGCCAGTATCAGGCCAGATGCCTTTGGCTCCAGGGCACTCATTCGTTACCTGGTACACCTCTACTCAACCATTTAAACAAGAAGGGTATTTACTGTCCCACATGACAGGAAATGTGGAAATAAGGAGAGCAAAATTACGCAACAGTATCATCAGGAATTCAGCTAGTGTGGTTTGGACTTGGACAGACTCAAGAAACATCACAAATGTAAGCACACACTAGTGTAAGAAACACAACTGTCGCAGGGCACAGAGGCTCACAACTGTAATCCCAGCACTTTGAGGGGCTGAGGGCAGGAGGATTACTTGAGCCCAGGAGCTCAAAACTAGTCTGGGAAACATAGCAAGGCCTCATCTCTACAAAAAAAAAATTTTTTTTTTTTTTGAGTTGGAGTCTCACTCTGTCGCCCAGACTGGAGTGCAGTGGCCGCTCCCGGCCACCGCAGCCTCAAACTGCTGGGCTCCGGCGATCCTTCCGCCTCAGCCTTCCAAGCAGCCGGAATTACAGGCATGCGCTACCATGCCGGCTGATTTTTTGATTTATTGTAGAGATGAGGTCTCGCTGCCCAGGCGGGTCTCGAACCCGCGGGCTCAGGCAATCCACTCACCTCAGCCTCCCAAAGGTGCGGGAATACAGGCTGAGCCACCGAGCCCGGCTCTACAAAAAATTTTTTTAAAATTAGCTGGAGCTGGGCTTGGTGGCTCAGCCTGTAATCCCGCGCCTTTGGGAGGCTGAGGTGAGTGGATTGCTTGAGCCCGCGGGTTCGAGACCCGCCTGGGCAGCGAGACCTCATCTCTACAATAAATCAAAAAATCAGCCGGGCATGGTAGGGCATGCCTGTAATTCCGGCTACTTGGAAGGCTGAGGCGGAAGGATCGCCGGAGCCCAGCAGTTCGAGGCTGCGGTGGCCGGGAGCGGCCACTCCACTCCAGTCTGTGCGACAGAGTGAGACTCCAACTCAAAAAAATAAATAAATAAATAAATAATTAGCTGGGTGTGGTGGCAGGCACCTGTAGTCCCAGCTACTCAAGAGGCTGAGGCAAGAGGATGACCTGAGACCAGGAGATTGCAGCTGCAGTGAGCCAGAATCATGCCACTGCCTTCCAGCCAGGGCAACACAGTGAAACCCCGACTTAAAAAAGAAAAAAAAAAGAGCCAGGCTCGGTGGCTCAGCCTGTAATCCCGTGCCTTTGGGAGGCTGAGGTGAGTGGATTGCCTGAGCCCGCGGGTTCGAGACCCACCTGGGCAGCGAGACCTCATCTCTACAATAAATCAAAAAATCAGCCGGGCGTGGTAGCGCATGCCTGTAATTCCGGCTACTTGGAAGGCTGAGGCGGAAGGATCGCCAGAGCCCAGCAGGTCGAGGCTGCTGTGGCCGGGAGTGGCCACTGCACTCCAGTCTGGGCGACAGAGTGAGACTCCAACTCAAAAAAAAAAAAAAAGAAGCACAACTGTCTCCTCCTTATATATTTTTTTCTTTCTCCCTTTTTTTTTGAGACAGGGTCTCACTCTGTCACCCAGGATATAGTGTAGTGGCACAATCATGGCTCTGTACAGCCTCCTGAGTAGCTAGGACTACAGGTGCATGACACCATATTCAGTTAATTTTTTTAAATTAATTTATTTATTGTAGAGACAGTGGTTTCACTCTGTTGCCCAGGCTGGTCTCTAACTCCTGGGCTCAAGTGATCCTCCAACCTCAGCCTCCCAAAGTGTTGGGATTACAGGCATGAGCCACTACACCCGGCCTTTATATATTTAAGACAGAAGAAACTTCTCCAAGAAGTTCCCTGCAACTGCCCTTTACATTGGCCAAGCTTGTTTTATACTCCCACTCCTCCACCACTTAGACCATTTAAGATTCATCCCTGTGAGGTGACAAGCTCCCCTTCCCTGATGGGAAAAGATCTGAACAAATTATAGCTTTGCAAGCAAGGAAGAAAAGAAGGAAGGATTTGTGATAAAGGAGCAACAGTGTCTGTTACACAGAATCAAATATGGCCACAACAATGACCGCAAACTACATGACAATGGGCAACAGAGAAATAAACAGGTTGCCTAAGCAAGACTTCCTCCTCCCCCCAAAATATCTAGGTCCTATTTTACAGTTTCAAATCAAGGGTCACTATTTAAATTACATGTTATAGAACAGAAAAAGACAACTTTTAAGTCTACTAGCAACCAATTATATCAACTGCAAAAATAGTGAAATAGTACTGCTTTAATGAACCTCACATTATCAAGCTATGGTTTTAAAGAACCTCCAGAATGTGAAATAATAAATGTAACCCAGATGTTCACTAAAAAATGAAAACAAGATTGTTTTTACTTCATAGCAACCAAATAGGTCAACCCATTTCCTCCTTCAGAGAATTCTCAGAGGACCAGAAACTCCACCAGAAGAGCATGTGTTTCATATGTATCTGTCCACAGAAAAAGGAAACTCAGCTGTCCAAAATAAACGGAGAATATTATACATTCCCATGAAAGTAAATTAGAAATTTGCAGTAAGGCTGTGTCTACACATTGCTAAACATCCAGATGAAAATGGGAAAGGGAGCCGGGTTCAGTGGCTCAGTCTGTAATCCCGCGCCTTTGGGAGGCTGAGGTGAGTGGATTGCCTGAACCTGAGGGTTCGAGACCCGCCTGGGCAACTTGGTGAGACCTCATCTCTACAATAAATCAAAATGAGCCGGGCGTGGTAGCGCGTGCCTGTAGTTCCAGCTACTTGGAAGGCTGAGGCAGAAGGATCGCCGGAGCCCAGCGGGTACAGGCTGCGGTGGCTGGGAGTGGCCACTGCACTCCAGTGTGGGTGACAGAGTGAGACTCCAACTCAAAAAGAAAAAAAAAGAAAATAGGAAAGGGAATCGCTAATTACCTAGATATTGGAAAAAAACTTTTCAATCATTATCCAAATTTGCTTAGTTTTATAGCAAATTGCTGATTTTATTAATCACAGGAACAGGTTTTTCAATAAGAGGAGTACAGTAATTACAAAAGCCCTGCTGAGGGTTTAAGAAAGGAACTTTTGTTTTCTCCTATTTGAACAGTGTTCCTAGTGACTTACTGAAAACCAGGTCAGCTAAAAGAGTAAGTTTACTCTAGAAAAGCAAATCACAAAATCTTCTTATCCAACTGAATTGACTCAGGTGAGTCTCTTCCAATATTTACATAATATTGAAAGGTATTTATCTGCCGGGCTTGGTGGCTCAGCCTGTAATCCCGCACCTTTGGGAGGCTGAGGTGAGTGAATTGCCTGAGCCCGCGGGTTCAAGACCCACCCAGGCAACTTGGCGAGACCTCATCTCTACAATAAATCAAAAAATTAGCCAGGCGTGATAGTGCGCACCTGTAGTTCCAGGTACTTGGAAGGCTGAGGCGGAAGGATCGCCGGAGCCCAGCAGGTCGAGGCTGTGGTAGCCAGGAGCAGCCACTGCACTCCAGTCTGGGCAACAGAATGAGACTCCAACTCAAAATAAAAAACAAAAAAAAGAAAGGTATTTATCTGAAATAAATGCTTGTTGAACTGGCTCTGACCAAATTATAAAACACTACAGGAGCCGGGCTCGGTGGCTCAGCCTGTAATCCCGCGCCTTTGGGAGGCTGAGGTGAGTGGATTGCCTGAGCCCGCGGGTTCGAGACCCGCCTGGGCAGCGAGACCTCATCTCTACAATAAATCAAAAAATCAGCCAGGCGTGGTAGCGCATGCCTGTAATTCCAGCTACTTGGAAGGCTGAGGCGGAAGGATCGCCGGAGCCCAGCAGGTCGAGGCTGCGGTGGGCGGGAGCGGCCACTACACTCCAGTCTGGGCGACAGAGTGAGACTCCAACTCAAAAAAAAAAAAAAAAAAAAAAAAAAAAAACACTACAGAATCTCATAGTTATTCTATTATGTTAACTGGGGACTTGACATTAAATAGAAAAAAAAAGTTTTTAAGTTAGGTTAATTTCAAATATCAGGATGAAGAGTCATGGGTTTTCTACTCTTATTTAAATGATTTACTATTTTCCCACAAACTGAAAATATTTAATATATCTCTCTAAAGCAGCTTTTAGGATACTCTGACAAAATCTATTTTAAAAATTTCATTTCAAGCCGGGCTCGGTGGCTCAGCCTGTAATCCTGCGCCTTGGGAGGCAGAGGTGAGTGGATTGCCTGAGCCCGCGGGTTCGAGACCCACCTGGGCAACTTGGTGAGACTTCATCTCTACAATAAATCAAAAAATTAGCCGGGTGTGGTAGCGCGTGCCTGTAGTTCCAGCTACTTGGAAGGCTGAGGCAGAAGGATCGCCGGAGCCCAGCAGGTCAAGGCTGCGGTGGCCAGGAGCGGCCACTGCCCTCCAGTCTGGGTGACAGAGTGAGATTCCAACTCAAAAAAAAAAAAAAAAGCCGGGCTCGGTGGCTCAGCCTGTAATCCCGCGCCTTTGGGAGGCTGAGGTGAGTGGATTGCCTGAGCCCGCGGGTTCGAGACCCGCCTGGGCAGCGAGACCTCATCTCTACAATAAATCAAAAATTAGCCAGGCATGGTAGCGCGCGCCTGTAATTCCGGCTACTCGGAAGGCTGAGGCGGAAGGATCGCCGGAGCCCAGCAGGCCGAGGCTGCAGTGGCCGGGAGCGGCCACTGCACTCCAGTCTGGGCGACAGAGTGAGACTCCACCTCAAAAAAAAAAAAAAATTTCACTTCATTTCAAAAGCTTCAATAGTCCCATATGACTGACTGACAAACCTGCTTTCCTAATGAATCTGCCAATAATTTCTTAAAACAAATGTACCTCTTTCAAAGTTACTTACACTAAGTGAAAGCATGCAAACAGCATTATTATTCAGACACACCTAACAAGAATTATTGTTGATCCTCTATCAAAGTTTACTTGATAAATGTTTTACTGTGAAACAAACCACCCTTTCTCTCACTACGTTTTGAGCACTTTGGCTTCCCCTCTGTTCTCATAACACGCCAAACTTCCAATTAAGACCCATGGCACATGCCTTCCTTCAATAAGGATGCAACTTTCCCCTACTTACTCCTTAGCTAATTCCAATCTGGCTAGCTCCCTCTTTCTCCCCAAACTGTTTTTTCTTTAAAGTCACCGGGTCCAGTAGACATTTCTCCATCCTCATTTTAGTCTACCTCTTAAGAGCATTTAACATAGCTGACCCACTCTCTCTTCTTAAAACACTACTCCTTTGTTAACTTTTGCAATGCCATACAATCTTCAAAGTTTCCTCGACCTTCTCTGTCTCCCTTGCTTCACTGTCCTCAGTCTTGGGATTTTTCTCCTTTATCTCAAGTTTCTCCCCTAAGCAGTTTCATCCATGCCCATAAATTAAAATCTTCCCAGTGGTTATCTCCTAGCCAAAATAATCTTCTAAGCAGTAAACGGACTGCCTACCTACCATTTCCACTTGAATACCTTGCAGAAAAGACTATTTTAAATGTTAAAACTGAATTTCAGAGATTCTGCGTCCAGTAAAAGCTAACTAGTTCATTGCAGACCAACCTTTCTGCCAAGAACAACTAAAAAACTGAACAAAATATTAGAAACAACTATTTGAAGGCATCAGAGAGCTACCCATGCAGTGAGGATTCAGGAGGCCAGAATTCTAGAAGGAATGAAAGTGTAGAGAAATGAGCCCAATCATCAGAGCTGCTTTTCTCGAGGCATTTGCAGATTCACAGCAGAAGCTGAGGTCAAAATACCAAACAGAAACAAGTGACTGAGAATCCAAGAAGTTCTGCTCCACTAGTCTTAGTGAACTGGGGGGACAAAAATTAGAGTTCAGGAACTGCCAAGAAGAAAAGGCCCTGGTAAATATCCAGGCTTTCTGATGGGACCATTGAAGACTATACCCTAGGAGAAGGGTAAACCAGAAGTAGACCAATCCTCATAATTTTCAAGTGATATTCCCTTACCTTAACTGTCTGCCAGAAGCCTCTCTTGAGGAAGACAGTCAGGATTTGAATTATCTCTGCAATTTTGCATATACATTATCCAGAATTTAATTAAAGCTCAGTAGGCATAGCTAGAGTCAAGATCACAAGACTGAAAACCAAGAGTAAAAGAGAAAATAGAACACAATGACAGGGCATCCAAATATTGGAGTAATCAGACACAGACTTTACAATAAGTGTGGTTAGTATAATAAGTTAGTTGACAAGATAAAACCTTCAGTGGAAAACTGGCATCTAAAAATCAATCAGTAGCCGGGCTCAGTGGCTCAGCCTGTAAAATCCCGAGCCTTTGGGAGGCTGAGGTGAGTGAATTGCCTGAGCCCGCGGGTTCAAGACCTGCCTGGGCAACTTGGCGAGACCTCATCTCTACAACAAATCAAAAAATTATCCAGGTGTGGTAGCGCATGCCTGTAGTTCCAGCTACTCGGAAGGCTGAGATGGAAGGATCGCTGGAGCGCAGCAGGTCGAGGCTGCGGTGACCGGGAGCGGCCACTGCACTCCAGTCTGGGTGACAGAGTGAGACTCCAACTCAAAAAATAAAAATAAAAATAAAAATCAATCAGTAAAACTGAAAAAGACAATAATGAAAATTAAGAACTCATTAAATGGGCTTAACACCATTTAGAGAGAGCTGAATAAAAGATTAATAAAGCGAAACTTTTTTTTTTTGAGTTGGTGGAGTCTCACTCCATTTTCCCGGCTGGAGTGCAATGGCAAACTCACGGCCACCCCAGGGTTGACCTGTTGGGCTCAGGCGATCCTTCTGCCTCAGCCTTCCAAGTAGCCAGAACTACAGGCACACACTACCACGCCTGGCTAATTTTTGTATTTATTGTAGAGACGAGGTCTCAACAAGTTGTCCAGACTGGTCTCAAACCCATGGGCTCAGACAATCCTCTCACCGTGGCCTCTCAAAGTACTAGAATTACAGGCTAAGCCACCAAGCCCAGCCTGGTGGAACATATTAAATAGTTCAGAAGAAAATATACAGAGTGAACTATGGAGAGACAAAAGGATGAAGAACGCAGAAAAAAAATCAGAGACATGTAGGATGTGAGAATATAGAGGACATATCTATCTAATACAGAGGTAGAACTCCAGAAGGAGAAGGGATAGGAAATGCAGCAGAAGCAATAAATGAAGAGATAATGATAAAGAATTTTCCAAATCTAACTAACGATCAAGCCTTGTCACAGCACTAACAAAAAGAATAACAACAGCAACAGCTAATCCCAAGCAGGATAGATTAGAGGACCACATCTGGAAAAATCACAATACATAGCTGAAAACTAAAGACAAAGGGAAAATCTTAAACGCAGCCTAAATGGGGGAAAA
The DNA here is from genome assembly GCA_027257055.1 of Cephalopachus bancanus. NCBI lineage: Eukaryota > Metazoa > Chordata > Mammalia > Primates > Tarsiidae > Cephalopachus > Cephalopachus bancanus. The sequence goes on from JAPVLO010000067.1 coordinate 5,207,258, forward strand.
TACACTAATTGCTTTTTTTTGTTTTTGTTTTGTTGTTGTTGTTGTTTTGAGTTGGAGTCTCACTCTGTCGCCCAGACTGGAGTGCAGTGGCTGCTCCCGGCCACCGCAGCCTCGACCTGCTTGGGCTCCAGGATCCTTCCGCCTCAGCCTTCCGAGTAGCCGGAATTACAGGTGCGCGCTACCATGCCCGGCTAATTTGTTTTTTTAATTTGTTGTAGAGATGAGGTCTCGCCTGCCCAGGCGGGTCTCGAACCCGTGGGCTCAGGCAATCCACTCATTTCAGCCTCCCAAAGGCACGGGATTACAGGCTGAGCCACCAAGCCCAGTTGCTTTATTTTTTTTTTTGAGTTGGAGTCTCACTCTGTCACCCAGACTGGAGTGCAATGGCCGCTCCCGGCCACCGCAGCCTCAGCCTGCTGGACTCCAGCGATCCTTCCGTCTCAGCATTCCGAGTGACTGAACTACAGGCGCGCACTACCACGTCCGGCTAATTTTTGATTTGTTGTAGAGATGAGGTCTCACCAAGTTGCCCAGGCGGGTCTCGAACCCGCAGGCTCAGGCAATCCACTCACCTCGGCCTCCCAAAGTGCTGGGATTACAGGCTGAGCCACCGAGCCCGGCCAATACACTAATTTCAAAAGTGTAACAAAACACTCACATGGCTGATTTCTCCACAGAAGCAAGGGAAGCCAGAAGACAATGAAATAACCGCTTCCAAGTACTGCAAGAAATTAACTTGACAGCCTATAACTGTATACCTGGTGAAACCATCCTTCAAAAGTAGAGGCAAAGACATTTTAACAACAATAACAAAAAACCCACACAAGTGAACTCTCAAAATGGCTTTCTCCTTCTCACTAAGCAGCACCACCACACAAGCCAGTAACCTAGTCATATCTGATATCTGCAATTCCTGCACCTCTAACCCCCTCCAAGCTGTCAGTATGTCCATCTGATTCTCCAAAATACATTTTATCATTAGTAATGTGATGCAAATTAAAGCAATGCATCATTTCTTACCCACGAGATAGGAAAATATTTAAAAGTCTGACAAACACTAAATGTTGATTAGAAGTCTGGGAAATAAGAACAGTACTCACAAGCTCCTAATGAGAAAGCAATGTGTCAGTATCTATTAAAACTGAAATCGTGCCTATAACCCACAATTGCAATACTAGATATATACTCTAGACAAACTCTCACACATTTGTGAAAGGAGGTGAGTCTAAGGAGAGCACCTCAATATTATGTGTAACAACACCAACGTAAAATCAATATATAAAAGTTCAACATAGGACAAAATAGATTAAATGTGACAGCAATTAAAATAAACAAACAAGGTCTATATTTAAAAACATGGATAGCCTCTAATGCAAGAAGATCACATACATATCAATTTTTTAACCTTTTAAACAAACCAAAAAGATATCTATATATGTGGACATCACACATCTGTTAAAGTATAAAACGTATACCAGAAGGCCCCATATCAAATTCATAATGGTTGTCTCTAGAAAACATGAAAGAAAGAGAAATAGAACCAGGAATTGCTAGACAAAAGTGATTTCAACTTTATTCAATATTTATTAACAAAGATTTACTGAAGGCCTACTGTACCAAGCAATGCTCTAGGTCTCAGAGATACAGCAGCGGGAAAAAGCAGAAAATATTCTTGCTTTCATAGAACTTACATCCTAAGAGAAATGATACAAAGAAACATAGGTAAGGGGTGATAAGTGCTAAGGAGAAAAATAAAGCTGAGAAAGACTAACAACAATCAATTGCTATTTAATTTTTTGAGTTGGGGGGGTCTCACACTGTTGCCCAGGCTGGAGTGCAGTGGCACAATCACAGCTCACCACAGTGTCAACCTCCTGGCTCAGGCAATCCTTCCACTAAAGCCTCCCTAAGCACCACCACTCCTGGCTAATTTTTTTTTTTTTTTGATTTTTTGTAGAAACAAGATCTCACTATGTTGCCCAGGCTGGTCTCAAATTCCTCAGTTCAAGCAATCTTCCAGCCTTGGCCTCCCAAAGTGCTGGAAGGATTACAAGCAAGAGCCACTGTGCCCATCAATGAGGTGTTATTTAGATAGGCTGGTCAAGAAAGATCTCTGTGACAAGGAGACACTTGAGCAGAAACTTGAATGAAATAAGGAAGCATCACATGCAGGTATCTAAGGGAAAACCACTGCAGGGGCAGCACACGTGAAGACACTGAGGCAGGGGTGTGCTTGGCAAGTTCATAGGGCAGCAAGGAGACTAGTAAGCAAGGTCAGGGTGAATGGGAAGAGGAATGATGAGAAATGTCAAAGGGAGCAACGGACTAGAGCAGCAGTCAAGGACAACTCCCAAGATAAGAATGATTTTCTGAAGCCGGGCTCGGTGGCTCAGCCTGTAATCCCACGCCTTTGGGAGGCTGAGGTGAGTAGATTGCCTGAGCCCATGAGTTCGAGACCCACCTGGGCAGCAAGACCTCATCTCTACAACAAATCAAAAATCAGCCGGGCGTGGTAGCACATGCTTGTAATTCCGGCTACTTGGAAGGCTGAAGCGGAAGGATCGCCGGAGCCTGGCAGGTCGAGGCTGCGGTGGCTGGGAGCGGCCACTGTACTCCAGTATGGGCGACAGAGTGAGACTCCAACTCAAAAAAAAAAAAAAAAAAGAATGATTTTCTGGCTGGGTGGGGTGGCTCAAGCCTGTAATCCCAGCACTTTGGGAGGCCAAGGCGAGAGGATTACCTGAGCCTAGGGGTTTGAGACCAGCCTGGGCAACATGATGAGACCTGTCTCTACAATAAATAAAAAATTAGCCTGGCGTGGAAGCACACGCCTATAGTTCCAGAAGGACTGCCGGAGTCCAGCAGGTCGATGCTTGAGTGGCCGTGAATGTGTCATGGCACTCCAGTCTGGGTGACAGAGTAAGACTTGAACTCAAAAAAGAATGATTTTCTACAACTTTAAGGTATTCTTGTTGTTGTTGTTTTTTAAGAGTGACTATATGTGGCCCTCAAAGCCTAAAATATTTACTATCTGGTTCCTTTATAGAAAGAGTTTGCTGCCTCCGGACTACAGTATGTGTGCCATGCTAAAGTCTGAGGATAGGATTCTAAGTAAGATGAGGACAGAACAAACTTTGAGAAAGGAGTGATATGATCTATGTGTTAAAGGATCACAGAGATGGAGAGATGTATCAGTAACACTTCATTTAAAAAAAAAAATGCAACAGAACATTAACAGCTATTATATCAATTCTGAGTAACAGGAATATGAGTGCTTGCTTCATTACTCTTTTTACTTTTCTGTATGTTTTTCTGTAGATTTGTTTTATATGTATCCTTTTCTCCACTTTTACCACTACTACCCTATAACTCTCACTTTAAGCACTGCAATAACTCTCTCACTAGTTTCCTTAAGTCCTTCCTTACTCTTCTCCAATCTGTCCTCCACTCAGGAGTTAAGAATATTCTTCTTAAAAAGTCAGCGTGACTGGACCAAAAGTAGTGAGTCATCTCAATTAATTGTTCACCGTCAATTATATATTGAACTTCTTGTTCTACTCTTCCTCCTCCACTCCACCCCCCTTCTCACTACTGCACTTAATTAGTCTTAAAAAAAAAAGTCAGGATGGACAATGGTTGAGAATATGGACCCTGACACCAGAAAGCCTAGGTTCGAATCAACACCATTTACTAGCTGTGAAATTTGAGGCAAATTACTTAGCTTCCTTAAGTCTTGTATTTTCTTATTTGTAAATGGTGATAATATTGGGAAGAGTAAATAATTAAGCACACAAGACAGAACCAACACAGAGAGTATTAACACTCTCTCTTCAAGACGTACAAAGCTGTTGTTAATTTTCTAGACATGCTCAGTTCCTGCCAGCTCAGTGCCTTTCCCTCTGCCTCATTCACTATCTCTACAGGTTTGTACCTGAAGGGCATTTCCTCAGAGGCTTTCCCTGGCCACGTGGCTTCCCTACACTTCTCTCACCCACATCCTACCCCCACCCACCCTCCTTCTCTTCCTCAATTTTTTATTGATTTCCTTTAACAGAGCTAGTATAATTTGCAATTATTTTATATACTGTTTGTCTTTTTTATCTGTCTCTCTATGTAAACCTAAGCTCCAAGAATGTGAAAAACTGGCCCTTATGCCAAGTATAGAACCTAGTATTTGGTTCTATACTACCAATATTTGAACAAATGACTATAAAAGAATATCCTCTAAGTGTAATCTAACAGCACCTATCATGTCCACTTCTCAAACATTCCAAGTATAGTGGTTGTTAATTGACTATGAATAGACTGAAAAAATAGGTAACATTTTATAACTTTGCATTTAATAGTGTCATTTTTTTTAATTTTTTTTTTTTTTTTTGAGTTGGAGTCTCACTCTGTCGCCCAGACTGGAGTGCAATGGCCGCTCCCGGCCACCGCAACCTCCACCTGCTGGGCTCCGGCAATCCTTCCACCTCAGCCTTCCGAGTAGCTGGAATTGCAGGCATGCGCTACCACGCCTGGCTGATTTTTTTTATTTATTGTAGAGATGAGGTCTCGCTGCCCAGGCGGGTCTCGAACCCGTGGGCTCAGCCAATCCACTCACCTCAGCCTCCCAAAGGCGCAGGATTACAGGCTGAGCCACAGAGCCCGGCTAATAGTGTCATTTTTAATACATAAAAATTCCTTCAAAAAGAGCATCAAAAGGGTGTTTCCTTTTTTCTTTTTTTTGAGTTGGAGTCTCACTCCTTCGCCCAGGCTGGAGTGCAGTGGCACGCATGCTCCTGGCCACCCCTGCGTCAACCTGCTGGGCTCTGGTGATCCTTCCGCCTCGCCTTCCAAACAGCCAGAACTACAGATGTGCACTACCATGCCTGGCTATTTATTTTATTGTAGAGATGAGGTTTCACCAAGTTGCCCAGGCTGGTCTTGAACCCGCGGGCTCAGGCAATCCACTCGCCTCAGCCTTCCAAAGTGCTGGGATTACAGGCTGAGTCACCGAGCCTGGCCAAAAAAGGGTGTTTTCTTACCAGCATACTATTGTTCCATGTTTTCCAATTTCAGGAAAAATGGAGATAGACTTATTCAAACTTCTTTGAATTTCAAAAAAATAAAAAGGCACATAGTGAAAAGTTTCCGTCCCACCTATATTCCCCATCCATTCAGTTCCCATCAACCTCCCAAACAGGTAACTAATGTTTTTAGTTCCTTATTTAATCCTCCAGAGAATTTGCATGCACATACAAGCACTTCCTTTTTCAAAAACAGAAATGGTAGCACATAATGCACATTCTCCTACACTTTGCTCTTGTACCAAGATATTTTGGAGTTCCTTCCATATCAATTTATAAAGAGCTTCCCCATTCCTTTCTACAACTTCACAACTTCCTTCATCCTCAGGGTATGATTTATTTGACGAGTCTCCTGCTGACTAACACTCAAACAAGTAAACGAATAACCTTCTACCTATGTTATCTCACACATGTACAAATATACTGCAAATTAAATTCCTAGAACTAGATTGCTGGGTCAAAGGATTGATATGCTTGTAATTTCAAAAGCTACTGCCCAATGTTCCTGGATTTATCAGAGGACACTTAGAGAAACAGTCATCTGAAATAGAGGGAATTTAATATAAGGAATCGGCTAAATGTGTGCTGGAAAAACTGAGACGTCTAGGAGGAAATGGTAAAGCAACCCAGAGATTAGCAAGAGCAAAAAGCCTGTTACCCCTCTTGGTGGAAGGGTCAAAAGAAGGCAGCGGTACAGTATTTCCAAAGCTTAGAGGCTGGGATCAAGGGGCAGTAGCTGGAACCAAATGGAGAAAAGGCAATTGCCAGAGATACTGGACTGAGGCAGACCAAGGGGAGAAGAAATAATCAAGTTTTTTACTTCCTCCCACCATCCATCCAATCTCCTACCACTGGATCCCTAGGGCCAAAGCCAGTTGACCAAGGTCCTGGGAAATGTCGCTTGCAGGACTGAGTCCCTCTGCAGGAAAAGGGCAAGAAATGGATCTGGGCCAACAGGACACAAAACAGGCACTGCCTCCTTTAGAGCAGTGATTAATGTGTACTACTAACAGTAAGCATTTCAAACAGCCTTGCCAACAAACTGTTTGCAAACTTTGGAGTTAATATTTGTCTGACAGGTGAAAGGTAGGATCACAATCTAGTCTTAATTTATAGTTATTTTATTATGAATGAGGCTGAACATCTCTTTACGTGAAGCACAGACTTAAACCTCATCTACATGGATGGGAGTGAAGAGGGTACAGAGGGAAACACCAGTTAATTCACCTCATTTGGCAGGGATGATCCATTCAGAGACATCAATCAGACAGATGCTAAACGGGGCATGAAGATGGTGGCAATGAGCCAAACTAGCCAGGTACCCTCCAAATAGACACCTATCAAAAAGACTGTTCTAGAAAAATTGAAAGGCAACAATGTCCCAAAGGAACTGAAAATACCTTAACTACACTCTGCACACACTATAAAAAACAATATGTTCTTCTAATCTGTACTCCCCACTTGCTCCTCCTTATAACTGCCTTCCAGTCATTCATGCCGCCATCCACTCTCTCCTTATCTTGCACTGAAAGAACAAATAGGCTGGATGTGGTGGTTCATGCCTATAATTCCAGCACTTTGGGAGGCCGAAGTGAGAGGATTGCCTGAGCCTAGGGGTTTGAGAACAGCCTGGGCAACTTGGCAAGATCTAATCTCTACAATAAATCAAAAATTAGCTGGGCATGATGGCTCGTGCCTGTACTTCCAGCTACTTGGAAGGCTGAGGCAGAAGGATTACCTGAGCCCAGCAGGTCAAGGCTGCGGTAGCCATGAGTGTGCCACTGCACTCCAGCCTGCGCAACAGAGTGATTCTCCAACTCAAAAAAAAAAAAAGAACAAATAATACCTCGCCAAAAAGTTAAATTAACTTTAAAAAACGGCAAGTAAGAATCAGTTTTTAGTCTCTTAACCTGACTAATACATTAACAAAAAAAGACCTTTTAAATTGTCTTTGGCCTCTGCCATAATAACTGTTTGAGTATCTTTTAAACAAGCTGAAAGTGACTCCCCCAGACACAATTCAACATTATATATACTATACTCTAAAAATAAACCAAAAAATGTTATGCTTTACAATCTGCTGGCAACTGAAATTGTTTTCGTTCAAAGAGCTGAACTTTATTTTTAAAAACAGAAATTGAGCCGGGCTCGGTGGCTCAGCCTGTAATCCCACGCCTTTGGGAAGCTGAGGTGAGTGGATTGCCTGAGCCTGCGGGTTCGAGACCCGCCTGGGCAACTTGGCGAGACCTCATCTCTACAATAAATCAAAATAAATTAGCCGGGCGTGGTAGCGCGCGCCTGTAGTTCCAGCTACTTGTAAGGCTGAGTCAGAAGGATCGCCGGAGCCCGGCAGGTTGAGGCTGCGGTGACCGGGAGCGGCCATTGCACTCCAGTCTGGGTGACAGAGTGAGACTCCAACTCAAAAAAAAAAAAAAGAAATTGTGACCAGTCATGGCAGCTCAAGCCTGTAATCACAGCACTTTGGCAGGCCGAGGTGAGAGGCTTGCCTGAACCCAAAGGTTCAAGACCAGCCAGGAAAACTTGGCAAGACCTCATCACTACAATAAATCAAAAAATTATAGGGGCACGGTGCACACGCGCCTGTAGTTCTGGCTACTTGGAAGGCTGAGGCAGAATGAGATCACCTGAGTCCAACATGTCAACCCTGGGGTGGCCATGAGCGTGCCACTGCACTCCAGCCTGGGTGATGCAGTGAGGCTCCAACTCAAAAAAAAGAAAAAAAAAAAAAAAACAAATTTTAAAGCAAAGTATTTTGTTAAAAAATCTAAATGGTATTAACTATAAACAACAGTATGACTGGACGCAGTGGCTCACGCCTATAATCTCAGCACTTTGAGGCCAAAAGTGAGAGGACTGCCTGAGCCCAAGGGTTCAAGGCCAGCCTAGGCAGGACTTTGTCTCTACAATAAATCAAAAAATTAGCCAGGCATGGTAGCACATGCCATGCCTGTAGTTCCAATCTACTTGAAAGGCTGGGGTAGAAGGATCGCCTGTGAGCATGCCACTGGACTCCAGGCTGGGCGACAGAGTAAGACTCCAACTCAAAAAAATAAAAATAAAAAACTGTAGAGAGGTATGTTAACTTTAAATCTTCCAACAATCAAGAATTAAATATAGCCGGGCTCAGTGGCTCAGCCTGTAATCCCGCGCCTTTGGGAGGCTGAGGTGAGTGGATTGCCTGAGCCCGCGGGTTCGAGACCTGCCTGGACAATTTGGCAAGACCTCATCTCTACAATAAATCAAAAAAAAACTAGCCGGGTGTGGTAGCGCGTGCCTGTAGTTCCAGCTACTTGGAAGGCTGAGGTGGAAGGATCGCCGGAGCCCAGCAGGTCGAGACTGCAGTGGCCAGGAGCGGCCACTGCACTCCAGTCTGGGCTACAGAGTAAGACTCCAACACACACACACACACAAAAAAGAATTAAATATAAGCAGACCAAGTTTATAGTCACAGAATAATGATGCCTATTTCAAAACTTTGAAAGATTTTTACTTGATTAAAAAAATCCTAAAAAATGTAGTACATATACATGATGGAATATTATGTAGCCAGAAAGAAGGACAAAAGTACGGCCTTCGCAGCAACTTGGATAGATTTGGAGTCTATCATATTCAGTTATCTATCACAGACACAAAGAACTGAGTACCACATGTTGACCCTGCACACCTACCATAATACTATAAAAAGGGGTTGGCAGTAGCAGGACACTGCCAGGGGAGGGGAAAGGCACATCGCATCAGTAAGGGTGCCTGATCCCAATCCAGGCAAACTGAGGTCCAATGGGAGGCCCAAAACTTCACCTTACCTAAACCACTTATGCATGCAATCTTGACTTACACCCCACAACTTTTTTAAAAGAAGGGGAAAAAAACACTTAACCTGATTGCCAAAAATGTTTTTAAGTATTTTCCACAAAGCCAAGGAAGAAAGGTCTTAATAAACCAAACCAGTAAAGGTTCAAAGTTGTTTTCCAGCACCTAGCATTACTGCTTGGCATTTTCATAGACAATCAATACACTGATGTTCATTGTTGAATGTTCCAGTGAGGTGAATTAAATGATACTTTAAATGTCTTTTAAACTTTTTTTTAATTCAAATCTGAAAGTAATACGCACTTATTCCAGAAACCTGGAAAATATAAATACTAAGAAAATAAAAAATCTATAATGTAACCAGTTTTTGGATTAGACAAAACTGCTTATTTCCAATGACTGTAAAATGCTTCATCCAATAAACTTCCCATAATTTACCTCACCATTCCCTACCATTAGGCATTGCTATTTCAGAATGTTTACTATTATAAACAGGATAATGCACATCTTCATGCATGAGATATTTTTGAAATCTCAAGGTTGCTTCCCTGTGATATAACCCCAGAAGAGATATTAACAGCCCAAAGATAGTTTTAAGACTTTTGATATTTAGCATCATCATTAGTTATAGTACTCAAGATCTATAAATTGCTGGAGCACATTAGCTTCCTTTTTTTCCTCTCTATACCTGCTTTTATCTTCAAGTCTCCTACAATTCTCTACTCCCAGAGACCAAAGCACCTTCCAAACAAAACAGTCAAGCCAGTGACCTTGACCTTAACGTCCAACATTTATTACAGTTGTTTGTCTCTATTTTCTAACAAAGGAAAACTGCTATGACCAAATTGTGATGGGCAGGAAGCAGAGCATCCACAGGGACTCCATTACTTGGGATCTCCCGTCTTCAGACCGACAGCCTGGCTGTAGGAGGGTTTGCAACTGGGCTCCTTCTTTCTACAGCGCTCTTTCATAAACACACCCACTCGGTGCCACAATGCTACCCCAGCTTCAACTAGAACTGAACTCGCCAAATGCCACGACTGGTGCCAACTTCCCACTATCCTGGCGGCATCGCTCCTTTCTGCACAAACATCTCCCTCTGAACAGCACTTGAATGCTAGAAGGCACCTTGATTAACCACTTCATCCTGAAGCATTCAATACTGCTGATTCTTACAGGCAGCTGCTCCAGCAGCCTGTAATTAAGACTTTTTTTTCTTCTAAACGCTCCCTTATTACATGGGGCTCTGATGATTCCGTCTGTCAGCAAAAAGGAGATCTTTAGCAAAAGGGTAGACAACCTCAACTTCGGGTGTTCCTGTAAAATGTGGGTATTGACCCTTTGCTTTCCAAAGCAAGACTGCACCTTATCCTGTTTCTTAAAAGCGAACGCACAGCATGACCCCACGCCTGACTCTGGACTCGCCTCCGAGCTGGCGGCAGCTCCCGACTCCCACCCTCTCCCCGACCCTTTTTTTTTTTGCTAACTCCGTCACGCGTGCTATTTCACAAAACGCGTGCCCAGACCTGGCCTCTAGCTGCCCCCTCCTCGTCCAAGCAATTCCAGCGACCGCTTCTGACCTGCAGCCGAGAAAACTGTCGCGTTTGCCAGCCTTTCACCCTCCCGCACCCCGGAGGAGCCCCGCTTCAAAACTTTCCCCTCCCCAGCTCTCCCCGGCTCACCGCTTCCGACCCCCTCGGAAAAGCGGCTTTCGAAAGGGGTCGTCCGAAACGGCCGGCTCCGGAGGGCGTGGACGCCCTTGGCGAACGAGATGCGGGGAAGGGCGCCACAAGGTCCCCCGCCCCGGGAGAGCGACGCCCGAGCCCCGGCCCGCGGCCCCCCCGGCCTCGGACCGAGACCCTCGCGCAGGCCGGGCGGCCACCCCGGCCCGCCCCCCTCTCCCGGGCTCCCGGAGCCCCCGCCTCGGGCCCCCGGCCCCGCGCGCCTCAGGCCTCCCGCGGTCGCCGGCCGGCCGGCCCCAGCGCGGCGCCGACCCGGTCTCCTCAGACGCACCCCGGACGCGGACCCCGGCCCGCGACCCCCAGCCCCCGGCCGCCGGCGGGCCGGCCACACCTCCGACACTCACCGCCGCCGCCCTCACCGCCGCCGTCTTCTTCCATCTTGACGCCGCTCCCGCAGCCGGCGAGCCCGGGGCCGGCGGGAGAGGGGCCGCGGGCGGGGGCGCCGCCGGAGGGAGCGCGCGGGCGACCGGGCGGCTCCTCAGCTCTCGGCCGGGGTCGCAGCCGGGCCTCCTCCGGCCGGGCGGGGCCTCGCCGCTCGGCGCGCCGTCACGTGACGCGGGCCCCGCCCCGCCCGCCCGCGATGGGCGGGGCTCCGGGCTGCGCGGCCCCGCCCCCGGGAACCGGCCGAGCCGGGCGGCGTCTGGGGCCGCGGGGGCAGGCGGCCAGGGACCTCAAGCGCTGGCCGACCGTCCGCGGCTGGACGCCTGCTCGCCCCCGCGCCTTCCAGCATCTTGGGGACGGCCGTGGGGCCCGGGATGCAGGAACGCCACACTCTGAAATATCCGCTGGCCGGGGGTCCGAGTCACACGTGCATGCGGGGTAAAAGATCGAGAAACAAATGCGCTCAAAAGTCGGGCCTTCTCGCTCAACCCTAAGACAAGTCGGAATAGCCTTTCAGCTTTCTGATGTAGATGATGGAGCCTCTCCTCCTTTCCTAGCGATAAGTGTACTTCTAAATTAACAAAGTGTAAGACTTGTAAATAAATATTGTCAGGAGGTTGGAACAGAATCCCAGTCTGGCACACCTGGAGCTCAGCCCTCAGAGGGCATTGTAGGGGCTGGCCAATCTGGCGTCAGATGCCCTTGGAGTCTAGCGCTAGTCTCCCTTGGAGGGCTGCCAG